>JAQNBH010000014.1:3980594-4138572 GCA_028752905.1 Cladorhizidae sp. MBARI D1340-BT2
TGTGAGGTAATGATTGAGTGAGTATGAAGGTTCACTATGTGAGGTAATGATTGAGTGAGTATGAAGGTTCACTATGTGAGGTAATGATTGAGTGGGTATGAAGGTTCACTATGTGAGGTAATGATTGAGTGGGTATGAAGGTTCACTATGTGAGGTAATGATTGAGTGGGTATGAAGGTTCACTATGTGAGGTAATGATTGAGTGAGTATGAAGGTTCACTATGTGAGGTAATGATTGAGTGAGTATGAAGGTTCACTATGTGAGGTAATGATTGAGTGAGTATGAAGGTTCACTATGTGAGGTAATGATTGAGTGAGTATGAAGGTTCACTATGTGAGGTAATGATTGAGTGGGTATGAAGGTTCACTATGTGAGGTAATGATTGAGTGGGTATGAAGGTTCACTATGTGAGGTAATGATTGAGTGAGTATGAAGGTTCACTATGTGAGTAATGATTGAGTGAGTATGAAGGTTCACTATGTGAGGTAATGATTGAGTGAGTATGAAGGTTCACTATGTGAGGTAATGATTGAGTGAGTATGAAGGTTCACTATGTGAGGTAATGATTGAGTGAGTATGAAGGTTCACTATGTGAGGTAATGATTGAGTGAGTATGAAGGTTCACTATGTGAGGTAATGATTGAGTGAGTATGAAGGTTCACTATGTGAGGTAATGATTGAGTGAGTATGAAGGTTCACTATGTGAGGTAATGATTGAGTGAGTATGAAGGTTCACTATGTGAGGGTAATGATTGAGTGGGTATGAAGGTTCACTATGTGAGGTAATGATTGAGTGAGTATGAAGGTTCACTATGTGAGGTAATGATTGAGTGAGTATGAAGGTTCACTATGTGAGGTAATGATTGAGTGAGTATGAAGGTTCACTATGTGAGGTAATGATTGAGTGAGTATGAAGGTTCACTATGTGAGGTAATGATTGAGTGGGTATGAAGGTTCACTATGTGAGGTAATGATTGAGTGAGTATGAAGGTTCACTATGTGAGGTAATGATTGAGTGAGTATGAAGGTTCACTATGTGAGGTAATGATTGAGTGAGTATGAAGGTTCACTATGTGAGGTAATGATTGAGTGAGTATGAAGGTTCACTATGTGAGGTAATGATTGAGTGAGTATGAAGGTTCACTATGTGAGGTAATGATTGAGTGAGTATGAAGGTTCACTATGTGAGGTAATGATTGAGTGAGTATGAAGGTTCACTATGTGAGGTAATGATTGAGTGAGTATGAAGGTTCACTATGTGAGGTAATGATTGAGTGAGTATGAAGGTTCACTATGTGAGGTAATGATTGAGTGAGTATGAAGGTTCACTATGTGAGGTAATGATTGAGTGAGCATGAAGGCTGGTCACTATGTGAGGTAATGAATGATGTTCACACACATGCGTTATATTAACTATTTGTGGGACATGCGTTATATTAACTCTTTGTGGGCTATAATATTTTTGACGCACACATGAGTCTGATGTATCAAGGAGAACAGTAGCTAATGAAGGTTTGACAGAAGGATAAGTGACTCCAGCTCTCCAGGGGCTATGTTCAGGACACATATAGTAGGCTGTGTCCACATGAGACCTTTACCCAGGATTCTAACCCGAGCTGATAGCTCGCCTGGTTACATGTAAGCACCACTCAATCCAGATCAAAACCACGTCAATAGGTGGAGTAACAATTTGAAGCAGGCTGGAAAAGTGAATGTTAAAAACCAAGGCAATCTCTCCTGTCCAGTCCCACCAACACCCCCTTAGTGGTCTGGAGAACACTCTTGGTGTCCTTCCTGTGGCCAAGTCCCACCAACACCCCCTTATTGGTCTGGAGAGCACTCTTGGTGTCCTTCCTGTGGCCAAGTCCCACCAACACCCCCTTATTGGTCTGGAGAGCACTCTTGGTGTCCTTCCTGTGGCTCCAGTCCCACCAACACCCCCTTATTGGTCTGGAGAGCACTCTTGGTGTCCTTCCTGTGGCCAAGTCCCACCAACACCCCCTTATTGGTCTGGAGAGCACTCTTGGTGTCCTTCCTGTGGCTCCAGTCCCATCAACACCTCCTTAGTGGTCTGGAGAGCACTCTTGGTGTCCTTCCTGTGGCCAAGTCCCACCAACACCCCCTTATTGGTCTGGAGAGCACTCTTGGTGTCCTTCCTGTGGCCAAGTCCCACCAACACCCCCTTATTGGTCTGGAGAGCACTCTTGGTGTCCTTCCTGTGGCTCCAGTCCCACCAACACCCCCTTATTGGTCTGGAGAGCACTCTTGGTGTCCTTCCTGTGGCCAAGTCCCACCAACACCCCCTTATTGGTCTGGAGAGCACTCTTGGTGTCCTTCCTGTGGCTCCAGTCCCATCAACACCTCCTTAGTGGTCTGGAGAGCACTCTTGGTGTCCTTCCTGTGGCTCCAGTCCCATCAACACCTCCTTAGTGGTCTGGAGAACACTCTCGGTGTCCTTCCTGTGGCTCCAGTCCCACCAACACCTCCTTAGTGGTCTGGAGAACACTTTAGGTGTCCTTCCTGTGGCTCCAGTCAAACCAACACCTCCTTATTGGTCGGGAGAGCACTCTTGGTGTCTCTCCCTGTGGCCAAGTCCCACTAACACCCCTTAGTGGTCTGGAGAACACTCTCGGTGTCCTTTGTGTGCCACCAACACCTCCTTATTGGTCTGGAGAGCACTCTCAGTATCCTTCCTGTGGCTCCAGTCACACCAACACCTCCTTATTGGTCTGGAGAGCACTCTCGGTGTCCATTGTGTGGCTCCAGTCCCACCAACACCTCCTTAGTGGTCTGGAGAACACTCTCAGTGTCCTTCCGGTGGCTCCAGTCCCACCAACACCTCCTTATTGGTCTGGAGAACACTCCATCCGAGCTTCATTAATACACTCCTCGATTTTTTAACTTTATTTCCTGCAGTCCAGGAATGTTTATCACATGCATGGTAGTCGAGGAAGAACTCTCGAGATATCTCTAGATATTCCTATTCAGCTTCAAGATCAACGATCAACTTGCAAGGGACTTTAAAGCCATGAATATGCTGATGACATATGTAACAGCACAAGGGTCCCCTATTGTGTGCCCCTAATCCATTGTGGCCCCAGCAGGCAACATCAGATTAGTATGTAGGCACACAACATAATGGTATTCTGTAATTCTAATTAATACATTGAAACATGAAGCAATCGTGAATGCTGAGATTGTTACATCTCTTCACGGGGCTGCTCTTCAGTGGCTGTCACTGAGTCTCTGATAGAGCACATCCAATGACTACTACTGCTGGAGCACTTGTTCTCATTCTTATATTACCATAGCAACCAGCTTCCATTCTTGCACCAACAGATATCTACATACCCTCACCAGCATGCTCTGTGGTGACTCATCTCAGTAGCAATATGCAAACTACAAACTTGGCAGACACTAATTGGCTCTTTGTGGGTTTATTACTCTATGAATCACTTCCTGACTCTGCCAGATCTTCACCTTGAAATGTGTTGGGGGGATGCGGGTCTTTGACATAAGTGATTCTAAATAAAGCTCATCCATGATCTGGTAATCATTTGCAATGAAGTTAACGAGTTTGCTTTGGGTTAGGATCTAGTCTAGTCCCGGTGTCTAGTCACAGTGCCTAGCCCCGGTTTCTCGGCTTCAGCTACTGTTGTCCTTGATCCTAGGGGTCTCTAAAACTTCCAACTTCTCCACTTCAGCAGCATCAAAGTCTGCATGCCTTAAGGCGGGTTCCCAATATGATGCTCACCCATCGTTACGTATCGTCCTATCGTAACATATCGTATGGTTCTATCGTATCGTATTGTTTCTGGTTCACAATATATCGTTCAATTGGCGAGTTTTGCTGGTTTTGACAAGGTGCTCACATGATAGTAGTTGTTGACCGATCGCGAGGACGCTATGGATGGCAGTTCTTCCTCTTCTAGTTCATCTAGTAGTCTAGCTGTGATAGTTCTTCTAGTTCATCTAGTTCTCCTCATTCATACTGGTAAATTCTAGTAAAGGTACAAAGTCCTTCACGTGACCTCCCACTTGCCAGCATTCTGATTGGTCGGACGCTCGACGCTCAACGCTAGAATAGAACCAGATCCTATTCCATCGTTACGTATCGTAACGTCCTATCGTATCGTATTGTCATGACGTTGCTGGTTCACAATACGACGATCGATACGTTACGATAGGACGATACGATACGTAACGATGGCTGAGCGTCAAACTGTGACTCAGCCTTGAGAATACGATAAGTAACGATGGCTGAGCGTCAAACTGTGACTCAGCCTTGAGAATATCATCGTTACCTTCCTCATCGGCTTCACATCAAACCTCTCAGAAAAATCTATACACCGTGTGCTTGTACGTGCATACCCTGCGTAACCCTAGATTACTGGAAACAGCCTAGGGGGGATTGCTGTATGTGCATGGAGGGTACCTACTGTCACGGTAACCTGTTTCACTCTAGCCCATGTGTCAAGGTTTCATTTATCTCAGAGTTATCCAATTAAAAGACGGAGAGGGTGCCACCATCCCTGGAGTCCTTCCCAGGGCACCCCACAACTCCACCATCCCTGGAGTCCTTCCCAGGGCACCCCATAACTCCACCATCCCTGGAGTCCTTCCCAGGGCACCCCACAACTCCACCATCCCTGGAGTTCTTCCCAGGGCACCCCACAACTCCACCATCCCTGGAGTCCTTCCCATGGCACCCCACAACTCCCTGGTATTTCAAATGCCTTACCCCAGGATGTCTACAGCCCTGATAGAAGGCACTGCAGCCGTGCAAATTCCTAGGATTAGCCCTTGAAACCTTAGCAACGGTTCCAGAACGTATGTAGGTCAAACTCATTAGGGACATCCGGGGTGGCCTCCAATTCAAGGAAATGTTATGCCAACAAACTATTAGTTTACATAATTTTGATATTGGAGTTCTTCTACACAGAGAAGCAAGTCTAATTTTTGAGTGTTGCTTGGATGGGTTAATCAGTGCATTTGTAATGGGAAGAGCTCTGATCTGACATCTCCCTCAGGATGAACATCAGTATTGTATCCACTCTGAATCTGATTGGTTCCGTGGCATTGTACTGCGCGTGCACACAAATGCATGCTCTGTCCTCCTTCAGTCGGTATACATGTACATGTAGTTCAAGTGAGCTTGGGACGTGGTTAGTAGAGAGGTTGTCATAGATTCTGCTCCAAGCTTTAGCAATGGATATTGTGAGCATCAATACTTGACCACCTCACAAGAGGAGCTGTCAACAACCCCCCGACCTCATACACCAAGTCCAAAGTTCAGAACTGTCGCCCACTTAATTCTAGTCCTAGCCAGAATAGGTGATAGGGAACTTTTGAACTTTGAGTATCCATGGTGATCCCAGGATTCTCACCACTACTGGAAGAAGAAGCTGCCATAATGCCTCATTGTAGACAGGCAAACAGATAGAATGCAGTATATGAAAGAAAAAATGTGCAGATCTCCCCTGCATGAACTTCATCCCTTGCACTGCAGCCATCCCAAGTGAGGGCCAGAAGATAAGTGAGACAGACACAAGGCACATGTAGCTGTATGTAGTTCTTCATGGAGTGAGGCACAGAGACACAAGGCACATGTAGCTGTATGTAGTCCTTCATGGAGTGAGGCTTAGAGATACAAGGCACATGTAGCTGTATGTAGTCCTTCATGGAGTGAGGCTCAGGGACACAAGGCACATGTAGCTGTATGTAGTCCTTCATGGAGTGAGGCACAGAGACACAAGGCACATGTAGCTGTATGTAGTCCTTCATGGAGTGATGCTCAGAGACACAAGGCACATGTAGCTGTATGTAGTTCTTCATGGAGTGAGGCACAGAGACACAAGGCACATGTAGCTGTATGTAGTCCTTCATGGAGTGAGGCTTAGAGATACAAGGCACATGTAGCTGTATGTAGTCCTTCATGGAGTGATGCTCAGAGACACAAGGCACATGTAGCTGTATGTAGTCCTTCATGGAGTGATGCTCAGAGACACAAGGCACATGTAGCTGTATGTAGCAGTCCTTCATGGAGTGAGGCTCACAGACACAAGGCACATGTAGCTGTATGTAGTCCTTCATGGAGTGATGCTCAGAGACACAAGGCACATGTAGCTGTATGTAGTCCTTCATGGAGTGAGGCTCAGGGACACAAGGCACATGTAGCTGTATGTAGTCCTTCATGGAGTGAGGCACAGAGACACAAGGCACATGTAGCTGTATGTAGTCCTTCATGGAGTGATGCTCAGAGACACAAGGCACATGTAGCTGTATGTAGTCCTTCATGGAGTGATGCTCAGAGACACAAGGCACATGTAGCTGTATGTAGTCCTTCATGGAGTGAGGCACAGAGACACAAGGCACATGTAGCTGTATGTAGTCCTTCATGGAGTGAGGCTCAGAGACACAAGGCACATGTAGCTGTATGTAGTCCTTCATGGAGTGAGGCACAGAGACACAAGGCACATGTAGCTGTATGTAGTCCTTCATGGAGTGATGCTCAGAGACACAAGGCACATGTAGCTGTATGTAGTCCTTCATGGAGTGAGGCACAGAGACACAAGGCACATGTAGCTGTATGTAGTCCTTCATGGAGTGATGCTCAGAGACACAAGGCACATGTAGCTGTATGTAGTCCTTCATGGAGTGATGCTCAGAGACACAAGGCACATGTAGCTGTATGTAGTCCTTCATGGATGATGCTCACAGACAGACACAAGGCACATGTAGCTGTATGTAGTCCTTCATGGGTGAGGCTCAGAGACACAAGGCACATGTAGCTGTATGTAGTCCTTCATGGGTGAGGCTCAGAGACACAAGGCACATGTAGCTGTATGTAGTCCTTCATGGAGTGAGGCACAGAGACACAAGGCACATGTAGCTGTATGTAGTCCTTCATGGAGTGATGCTCAGAGACACAAGGCACATGTAGCTGTATGTAGTCCTTCATGGAGTGAGCAGAGACACAAGGCACATGTAGCTGTATGTAGTCCCTCATGGAGTGAGGCACAGAGACACAAGGCACATGTAGCTGTATGTAGTCCTTCATGGAGTGATGCTCAGAGACACAGGGCACATGTAGCTGTATGTAGTCCTTCATGGAGTGAGGCTCAGAGATACAAGGCACATGTAGCTGTATGTAGTCCTTCATGGAGTGATGCTCAGAGACACAAGGCACATGTAGCTGTATGTAGTCCTTCATGGAGTGAGGCTCACAGACACAAGGCACATGTAGCTGTATGTAGTCCTTCATGGAGTGAGGCACAGAGACACAAGGCACATGTAGCTGTATGTAGTCCTTCATGGAGTGATGCTCAGAGACACAAGGCACATGTAGCTGTATGTAGTCCTTCATGGAGTGATGCTCAGAGACACAAGGCACATGTAGCTGTATGTAGTCCTTCATGGAGTGATGCTCAGAGACACAAGGCACATGTAGCTGTATGTAGTCCTTCATGGAGTGAGGCTCAAGAGACACAAGGCACATGTAGCTGTATGTAGTCCTTCATGGAGTGATGCTCAGAGACACAAGGCACATGTAGCTGTATGTAGTCCTTCATGGAGTGAGGCTCAGTGACACAAGGCACATGTAGCTGTATGTAGTCCTTCATGGAGTGATGCTCAGAGATACAAGGCACATGTAGCTGTATGTAGTCCTTCATGGAGTCAGGCTCAGAGACACAAGGCACATGTAGCTGTATGTAGTCCTTCATGGGGTGAGGCACAGAGACACAAGGCACATGTAGCTGTATGTAGTCCTTCATGGAGTGATGCTCAGAGACACAAGGCACATGTAGCTGTATGTAGTCCTTCATGGAGTGAGCAGAGACACAAGGCACATGTAGCTGTATGTAGTCCTTCATGGAGTGATGCTCAGAGACACAAGGCACATGTAGCTGTATGTAGTCCTTCATGGAGCGAGGCACAGAGACACAAGGCACATGTAGCTGTATGTAGTCCTTCATGGAGTGATGCTCAGAGACACAAGGCACATGTAGCTGTATGTAGTCCTTCATGGAGTGATGCTCAGAGACACAAGGCACTATGTAGCTGTATGTAGTCCTTCATGGAGTGAGGCACAGAGACACAAGGCACATGTAGCTGTATGCAGTCCTTCATGGAGTGAGGCTCACAGACACAAGGCACATGTAGCTGTATGTAGTCCTTCATGGAGTGAGGCACAGAGACACAAGGCACATGTAGCTGTATGTAGTCCTTCATGGAGTGATGCTCAGAGACACAAGGCACATGTAGCTGTATGTAGCAGTCCTTCATGGAGTGATGCTCAGAGACACAAGGCACATGTAGCTGTATGTAGTCCTTCATGGAGTGATGCTCAGAGACACAAGGCACATGTAGCTGTATGTAGTCCTTCATGGAGTGAGGCACAGAGACACAAGGCACATGTAGCTGTATGTAGTCCTTCATGGAGTGAGGCACAGAGACACAAGGCACATGTAGCTGTATGTAGTCCTTCATGGAGTGATGCTCAGAGACACAAGGCACATGTAGCTGTATGTAGTCCTTCATGGAGTGAGGCACAGAGACACAAGGCACATGTAGCTGTATGTAGCAGTCCTTCATGGAGTGATGCTCAGAGACACAAGGCACATGTAGCTGTATGTAGTCCTTCATGGAGTGATGCTCAGAGACACAAGGCACATGTAGCTGTATGTAGTCCTTCATGGAGGAGGCTCAGAGACACAAGGCACATGTAGCTGTATGTAGCACTTCATGGAGTGATGCTCAGAGACACAAGGCACATGTAGCTGTATGTAGCAGTCCTTCATGGAGTGAGGCTCAGAGATACAAGGCACATGTAGCTGTATGTAGTCCTTCATGGAGTGATGCTCAGAGACACAAGGCACATGTAGCTGTATGTAGCAGTCCTTCATGGAGTGAGGCTCAGAGATACAAGGCACATGTAGCTGTATGTAGTCCTTCATGGAGTGATGCTCAGAGACACAAGGCACATGTAGCTGTATGTAGTCCTTCATGGAGTGAGGCACAGAGACACAAGGCACATGTAGCTGTATGTAGTCCTTCATGGAGTGATGCTCAGAGACACAAGGCACATGTAGCTGTATGTAGTCCTTCATGGAGTGAGGCACAGAGACACAAGGCACATGTAGCTGTATGTAGTCCTTCATGGAGTGATGCTCAGAGACACAAGGCACATGTAGCTGTATGTAGTCCTTCATGGAGTGAGGCTGACAGACACAAGGCACATGTAGCTGTATGTAGCAGTCCTTCATGGAGTGATGCTCAGAGACACAAGGCACATGTAGCTGTATGTAGTCCTTCATGGAGTGATGCTCAGAGACACAAGGCACATGTAGCTGTATGTAGTCCTTCATGGAGTGAGGCTCACAGAGACACAAGGCACATGTAGCTGTATGTAGTCCTTCATGGAGTGATGCTCAGAGACACAAGGCACATGTAGCTGTATGTAGCAGTCCTTCATGGAGTGAGGCACAGAGACACAAGGCACATGTAGCTGTATGTAGTCCTTCATGGAGTGATGCTCAGAGACACAAGGCACATGTAGCTGTATGTAGCAGTCCTTCATGGAGTGAGGCACAGAGACACAAGGCACATGTAGCTGTATGTAGCAGTCCTTCATGGAGTGATGCTCAGAGACACAAGGCACATGTAGCTGTATGTAGTCCTTCATGGAGTGATGCTCAGAGACACAAGGCACATGTAGCTGTATGTAGTCCTTCATGGAGTGAGGCTCATGGACACAAGGCACATGTAGCTGTATGGAGTCCTTCATGGAGTGAGGTACAGAGACACAAGGCACATGTAGCTGTATGTAGTCCTTCATGGAGTGATGCTCAGAGACACAAGGCACATGTAGCTGTATGTAGTCCTTCATGGAGTGAGGTTCAGAGAGGCACATGTAGCTGTATGTAGTCCTTCATGGAGTGATGCTCAGAGACACAAGGCACATGTAGCTGTATGTAGTCCTTCATGGGGTGAGGCTCAGAGACACAAGGCACATGTAGCTGTATGTAGTCCTTCATGGAGTGAGGCACAGAGACACAAGGCACATGTAGCTGTATGCAGTCCTTCATGGAGTGATGCTCAGAGACACAAGGCACATGTAGCTGTATGTAGCAGTCCTTCATGGAGTGAGGCTCTAAACTCATAATACTAAACAAGAGCGTATCAACAGAGCTCTTCCGCAGTTGGCCTTAGGTTGACTTGATGAGAACGGTTCTAAAACGCCAACTCAAGAATCCAAGGTTCAGCAGAGTCCACACTGCATTGAGTCTGCATAGAAAGAGCAAACACTGCTTGGCTGTTAGTGGTCTATCATTGACAGCTGCACACATCTCACTGCCAGGTGCTGGTATCACCATGGAAATAGTGAGTCATGGTTAGGCACTAATATCACTATGGTTACAATGACTACTCGTCAACACACTGAAGAGAGCTTTGTTCACTCCCTCCAGCCCTGAGATGGTAGCCACACACATCCACCCCCCACTCCCACCATCAGATGTTGTGAATTGTGTACAGAACAGAACAGTCCTATGCCATGGGGTTTAACGAGCAGGAATGGGGTATAACTGAGTAGAGAGGCTACGAACCATGGAGCACTTCCTACTCTTGCGGCACTTGTCAGGAAGAGCATAGACAAGAGACTCAAGAACAAGAAGACTCTCGTTGCCATCATTAAAAGACTTGTTAGGTCACCATCTCTCTGACTGTATGAAGCACTTGTGCTGCTATGGTTACAAACACTCTTTAACCAGGTTAACATGAATGTGCACTGTTTAGAATGACACGAGTTGAGCATAAATATTCAGCTAGGCTTGTCCTTTCCTTGTCAGGAGAGCTTTTAACAACCGTAGGTATGTTAGAGCCACACTTGTCCCCTTCCCTGCCAGGAGAGCACTTATCAACCATAGGTATGTTAGAGCCACACTTGTCCCCTTCCCTGCCAGGAGAACACTTATCAACCATAGGTATGTTAGAGCCACACTTGTCCCTTCCCTGCCAGGAGAGCACTTATCAACCATAGGTATGTTAGAGCCACACTTGTCCCCTTCCCTGCCAGGAGAGCACTTATCAACCATAGGTATGTTAGAGCCACACTTGTCCCCTTCCCTGCCAGGAGAGCACTTATCAACCATAGGTATATTAGAGCCACACTTATCCCCTTCCCTGCCAGGAGACTTATCAACCATAGGTATGTTAGAGCCACACTTATCCCCTTCCCTGCCAGGAGACTTATCAACCATAGGTATGTTAGAGCCACACTTATCCCCTTCCCTGCCAGGAGACTTATCAACCATAGGTATGTTAGAGCCACACTTGTCCCCTTCCCTGCCAGGAGAGCACTTATCAACCATAGGTATGTTAGAGCCACACTTGTCCCTTCCTTGCCAGGAGAGCATTTATCAACCATAGGTATGTTAGAGCCACACTTGTCCCCTTCCCTGCCAGGAGAACACTTAACAACCATAGGTATGTTAGAGCCACACTTATCCCCTTCCCTGCCAGGAGAGCACTTATCAACCATAGGTATGTTAGAGCCACACTTGTCCCCTTCCCTGCCAGGAGAGCACTTATCAACCATAGGTATGTTAGAGCCACACTTGTCCCCTTCCCTGCCAGGAGAGCACTTATCAACCATAGGTATGTTAGAGCCACACTTGTCCCCTTCCCTGCCAGGAGAACACTTATCAACCATAGGTATGTTAGAGCCATACTTGTCCCCTTCCCTGCCAGGAGAACACTTATCAACCATAGGTATGTTAGAGCCACACTTGTCCCCTTCCCTGCCAGGAGAACACTTATCAACCATAGGTATGTTAGAGCCACACTTGTCCCCTTCCCTGCCAGGAGAGCACTTATCAACCATAGGTATGTTAGAGCCATACTTGTCCCCTTCCCTGCCAGGAGAACACTTATCAACCATAGGTATGTTAGAGCCACACTTGTCCCCCTCCCTGCCAGGAGAACACTTATCAACCATACTATAGGTATGTTAGAGCCACACTTATCCCCTTCCCTGCCAGGAGAACACTTATCAACCATACTGTAGGTATGTTAGAGCCACACTTGTCCCCTTCCCTGCCAGGAGAGCACTAAACAACCATAGGTATGTTAGAGCCACACTTATCCCCTTCCCAGCCAGGAGAACACTTACAACCATAGGTATGTTAGAGCCACACTTGTCCCCTTCCCTGCCAGGAGAACACTTATCAACCATAGGTATGTTAGAGCCACACTTGTCCCCTTCCCTGCCAGGAGAGCACTTATCAACCATAGGTATGTTAGAGCCATACTTGTCCCCTTCCCTGCCAGGAGAACACTTATCAACCATAGGTATGTTAGAGCCACACTTGTCCCCCTCCCTGCCAGGAGAACACTTATCAACCATACTATAGGTATGTTAGAGCCACACTTATCCCCTTCCCTGCCAGGAGAACACTTATCAACCATACTGTAGGTATGTTAGAGCCACACTTGTCCCCTTCCCTGCCAGGAGAGCACTAAACAACCATAGGTATGTTAGAGCCACACTTATCCCCTTCCCAGCCAGGAGAACACTTACAACCATAGGTATGTTAGAGCCACACTTGTCCCCTTCCCTGCCAGGAGAGCACTTATCAACCATAGGTATGTTAGAGCCACACTTGTCCCCTTCCCTGCCAGGAGAACACTTATCAACCATAGGTATGTTAGAGCCATACTTGTCCCCTTCCCTGCCAGGAGAACACTTATCAACCATAGGTATGTTAGAGCCACACTTGTCCCCTTCCCTGCCAGGAGAACACTTATCAACCATAGGTATGTTAGAACCACACTTGTCCCCTTCCCTGCCAGGAGAGCACTTATCAACCATAGGTATGTTAGAGCCATACTTGTCCCCTTCCCTGCCAGGAGAACACTTATCAACCATAGGTATGTTAGAGCCACACTTGTCCCCCTCCCTGCCGGGAGAACACTTATCAACCATAGGTATGTTAGAGCCACACTTGTCCCCCTCCCTGCCAGGAGAGCACTTAACAACCATAGGTATGTTAGAGCCACACTTGTCCCCTTCCCTGCCAGGAGAGCACTTATCAACCATAGGTATGTTAGAGCCACACTTGTCCCCTTCCTTGCCAGGAGAACACTTATCAACCATAGGTATGTTAGAGCCACACTTGTCCCTTCCCTGCCAGGAGAGCACTTATCAACCATAGGTATGTTAGAGCCACACTTGTCCCCTTCCCTGCCAGGAGAGCACTTATCAACCATAGGTATGTTAGAGCCACACTTGTCCCCTTCCCTGCCAGGAGAGCACTTATCAACCATAGGTATATTAGAGCCACACTTATCCCCTTCCCTGCCAGGAGACTTATCAACCATAGGTATGTTAGAGCCACACTTATCCCCTTCCCTGCCAGGAGACTTATCAACCATAGGTATGTTAGAGCCACACTTATCCCCTTCCCTGCCAGGAGACTTATCAACCATAGGTATGTTAGAGCCACACTTGTCCCCTTCCCTGCCAGGAGAGCACTTATCAACCATAGGTATGTTAGAGCCACACTTGTCCCTTCCTTGCCAGGAGAGCATTTATCAACCATAGGTATGTTAGAGCCACACTTGTCCCCTTCCCTGCCAGGAGAACACTTAACAACCATAGGTATGTTAGAGCCACACTTATCCCCTTCCCTGCCAGGAGAGCACTTATCAACCATAGGTATGTTAGAGCCACACTTGTCCCCTTCCCTGCCAGGAGAGCACTTATCAACCATAGGTATGTTAGAGCCACACTTGTCCCCTTCCCTGCCAGGAGAGCACTTATCAACCATAGGTATGTTAGAGCCACACTTGTCCCCTTCCCTGCCAGGAGAACACTTATCAACCATAGGTATGTTAGAGCCAAACTTGTCCCCTTCCCTGCCAGGAGAACACTTATCAACCATAGGTATGTTAGAGCCACACTTGTCCCCTTCCCTGCCAGGAGAACACTTATCAACCATAGGTATGTTAGAGCCACACTTGTCCCCTTCCCTGCCAGGAGAGCACTTATCAACCATAGGTATGTTAGAGCCACACTTGTCCCCTTCCCTGCCAGGAGAGCACTTATCAACCATAGGTATGTTAGAGCCACACTTGTCCCCTTCCCTGCCAGGAGAACACTTATCAACCATAGGTATGTTAGAGCCATACTTGTCCCCTTCCCTGCCAGGAGAACACTTATCAACCATAGGTATGTTAGAGCCACACTTGTCCCCTTCCCTGCCAGGAGAACACTTATCAACCATAGGTATGTTAGAACCACACTTGTCCCCTTCCCTGCCAGGAGAGCACTTATCAACCATAGGTATGTTAGAGCCATACTTGTCCCCTTCCCTGCCAGGAGAACACTTATCAACCATAGGTATGTTAGAGCCACACTTGTCCCCCTCCCTGCCGGGAGAACACTTATCAACCATAGGTATGTTAGAGCCACACTTGTCCCCCTCCCTGCCAGGAGAGCACTTAACAACCATAGGTATGTTAGAGCCACACTTATCCCCTTCCCTGCCAGGAGAGCACTTATCAACCATAGGTATGTTAGAGCCACACTTGTCCCCTTCCCTGCCAGGAGAACACTTATCAACCATAGGTATGTTAGAGCCACACTTGTCCCCCTCCCTGCCAGGAGAGCACTTATCAACCATAGGTATGTTAGAGCCACACTTGTCCCTGGTATGGGAGGGGTAATAATAATCAGCCCTTCTGGAAAAGCCACACCCAGAATGGGGTAGGTCCCACTGCAAAATGAAATGCCCTCTCCATTATCTAGAACACAACCCTACATCCTCTTCCTCACCACAGATAGACACGAAATCCACAACGGGGGAAGTGAAGTCCAGGACCACGTGGTCCGCCCCTTGAATGACGGTTACCGTGTTGTGGTCATCGGCCTGGTCCGACGGCAGCCCCCCGGAGAAGATTATCAGGGGGTTAGCATCCGTGTTCAGCCAATGGATCTTGGTCACTGCAGCACAGTCATTTCCTGCACGACAATAACTGATAATATCATTTGTGCTGCCAAGTTTTCAGTTCACACGTGACAAAAGGATCTCACACTTCCAGCAAAGTTATCTACACACTAGAACTATCATGTTCACTAATCCAGATTCTGGTTTGATAGGGTCGTAACCCACCTATTGCCGTGGGTTAGCTCAGGGGGTCGTAACCCACCTATTGATGTGGTTAGCTAACCAGTGTCTTAATCCTGATTTACGATGTTTACATGTAACCTGATAGGCTACAACGCTGGTTGGAATCAGGTGGAGATCTTAGCGTAAACATGGTTTGTGATTGTGAAGGTGAATAGGAAAGGAGCACTTGAGTCATATACACACTACACTACTATACACACTACACTACTACACACACTACACACACTACACTACTACACACACTACACTACTACACACACTACACTACTACACACACTACACACACTACACACACTACACTACTACACACACTACACTACTACACAACTACACACACTACACTACTACACTACTACACACACTACACTACTACACACACTACACTACTACACACACTACACACACTACACTACTACACACACTACACACACTACAACACACACTACTACACACACTACACTACTACACACACTACACACACTACACTACTACACACACTACACTACTACACACACTACACTACTACACACACTACACTACTACACACACTACACACACTGCACTAATACACACACTGCAAGATCAGCAATACTTCAGGTAAGGTACTAGAGATAAGTGCAAGCATTGTGTGCTGAGCTGAGCACAAGCACCTTGCCAACACTTCTGCTAAGTAACTTAGTAATCTTAATTAATAATGCAATAATTAATAATGCAATAATTAATAATGCAATAATTAAAGGACTTAACATACAAAAAGAATGTGGAAGAGAGGGTGGGAGGGGCACCATGCAGGATGGCGGAGTCTCAACACTCTCTCGGTCGATACGTAGATACTGTACAACACCTTTCTCGTTAATCAACTTAAATTTTACTCACTCGACATTTCAACTAGAGAGCTCTACCCTTCGTCAGGTTCTCTAGCCAAAACACCAAGTAAGCAAATTTTAAGTCGATTATCAAGAAAGTCATTATCTAATATGAGGGAGGTGGAATATTACACTGACAAAGGAATCCCATACAGTGTAGTCTTGACTACATGTATCAACCAAGTGCGTTCTCAAGCCTTTCAGCTTAAATAACCCTCACAGAAGCAGCGGCCCAGCCAACATCTTTTAACCCTTCTTCAGGGTGACAGTGAACAGACAGCACAAGAGGTCTTTAAATAAACTATAAAAAGTCTAAAAAGTCACATGACGTGCACATGATCCCTCACATGTCTGACTGCTGCAGTGCGGTCACATGACGTGCACATGATGCCTCACATGTCTGACTGCTGCAGTGCGGACACATGACGTGCACATGATCCCTCACATGGCTGACTGCTGCAGTGCGGTCACATGACGTGCACATGATCCCTCACATGTCTGACTGCTGCAGTGCGGTCACATGACGTGCACATGATCCCTCACATGTCTGACTGCTGCAGTGCGGACACGTACTAGCTCATTTACACACCACCTCACCTAGTTTTGCCAGTTCTCTCGCATTCTGAAGAACGTCAAGATATGGTGGCTGGAAATGTCGATAACTTTCTAGGCTGATGGAGTTGTCTGTGACAGTGCTGTCTAACAGTATTGCATATATCATTGAACAAGATGATTGACCAACTTGTGCAAACTCTTGGAGCCTGATGACCAGTACCACATGAGGCTGGCCGGTGGTTGTGTGGCAATGTGTGTGTGTGGGGGGGGGGGGGGGGGGAGGGGGGGGAGGGGGTGGGGGAGGACGCCTGAGGGAGAACAGCTTCCTCAAAGACTACTTGGAAGCAGCTTCCCTTGAAAATGGAAGCACACTAAGAGTGAGTCATCGGGCAGTGGTTGCTGACAGAATCGTGGGAGTACTGAACAAAAGACTACGCAGAGGCCGACAAGAATTGCAGACATTTTCTCTCCGCGCCCATTACTGTCCTGCACGTGCCACATAATTATACTTCGTGTGTGCTTCTTAGACGCTGCCAACATAGAACAGATATTAACCAAACATGTTGTCTAATCTAGGGTGTGGTCAAATCAAAGGTGTGGTCAAATTAAGGGTGTGTCTAATGTTGGGCGTGGTCTCAATGCAAGGTCTAAGTTGTGATCTAATGCAGGGTGTGGTCTCAATTGCATGGTCGAAGTTGTGATCTAATGCAGGTCATAGTCTAATCCAGGGTGTGGTCCCAATTGTGATCTAATGCCGGGCGTGATCTAATCAAATGCATGTTTTAATCAAGGACATGCACTATTTCACTCAGGGTGGTACACAGAGTCTACGGTACTTGATGGCTCAGAGGTATGGAAGGCCAATGGGCCAAACTCTTCCAGGGCTCAGAGGTATGTATGTATATATAAATTATATATATATATATTATATATATATATAATTATACATATATATACACACAATATTATACTACATATGGAAGCCTGGAGGTGTGGCTAACTATATACACTATATATACAATATTATACTACATATGGAAGCCTGGAGGAGGGGCTAACTATATACACTATATATATAATATTATACTACATATGGAAGCCAGGAGGTGTGGCTAACTATATACACTATATATACAATATTATACTACATATGGAAGCCTGGAGGAGGGGCTAACTATATACACTATATATACAATATTATACTACATATGGAAGCCTGGGGGAGGGGCTAACTATATACACTATATACAATATTATACTACATATGGAAGCCTGGAGGAGGGGCTAACTATATACACTATATATACAATATTATACTACATATGGAATCCTGGAGGAGGGGCTAACTATATACACTATATATACAATATTATACTACATATGGAAGCCTGGGGGTGTGGCTAACTATATACACTATATATACAATATTATACTACATATGGAGGCCTGGAGGAGGGGCTAACTATATACACAATATTATATATTATACTACATATGGAAGCCTGGAGGAGGGGCTAACTATATACACTATATATACAATATTATACTACATATGGAAGCATGGAGGTGTGGCTAACTATATACACTATATATACTACATATGGAAGCCTGGAGGAGGGGCTAACTATATACACTATATATACAATATTATACTACATATGGAAGCCTGGAGGTTGGGCTAATGCTAGAAGGAGCCAATGTTCTGACTGGCAAGCTCTCGTTGTTAGGGTTGTCCACTTGTACATGTCTACAACATGGGCGTGGTCAGAAGCACTTGTCACACACTTGACAGGTTGTTACACAGCAAATTTGCCACTTGAGTGAAGTAGGCAGAAAGCCAGCGATACTTCACTTCATCACAGAGAGCACGCGTGTGCGCGCACATGCATGTGTTTACATGTGTATGTGTGTGTATGCATGTATGTATGTGCAAGTATGTGTATGTGTGTGTGTGTATGAGTTATGTGGTAAGGGAATATACTTGTCATTACTGTAGAGACTTACAAGCCCACATAAAGTACATCATTGGAAAGCTCTTGAAACAAGCTATCTTCTGGTACTAAGGGAGTATGCTAGTCATCACTGCACAGACTTACAAGCCTCCATAAAGTACATCATTGGAAAGCTCTTGAAGAAAAGCTATCTTCTGGTACTAAAATTTACTGCAAGGAATACAATAAATTATGAAGGCTATAAATTTAAGGTCCTTATTTGGTATACTTTTAAGTGATGATAATGGCATCTCATTATACCTGATGAAGGCTAGAGCATCTCATTATTCCTGATGAAGGCTAGAGCATCTCATTATTCCGGATGAAGGCTAGAGCATCTCATTATTCCGGATGAAGGCTAGAGCATCTCATTATTCCAGATGAAGGCTAGAGCATCTCTGATGAAGGCTAGAGCATCCAGTGAGAGAGTAAAATTCAAGTTGATTATTGAGGTCATTGTCATTTGCAGACTATCCACGCACTACATGGAATTCTGCACAGAAAACCTGGAAACGAAAGTTTAACCAACTGCTACTATATATTTATATATGTATGTATGTATGTGTGTGTGTATGTAGTATTTATCTATCCATGTGTATACATGTGTGTATTACACATAAGCATGTATCTATCTATCTCTGTATACATGTGCGTACTACATATAAGTATCTGTGTATACCAGTATTTGCATTTTACGGTAAAACCTATTTAACCCAACCCAGTGGGTAAAGCCTGTGTTTTAGGTATTTTCCCCAGGTTTTACCCCTATTTTACCCGAGGATTTTACCCGGGTTTTTCCCAGGTATTAACCAGTGATATAAAACACTTATTTGTAGCCCTGTCACAGCCCTGTCCCAGAGCCACAAGTGTCTGGGTGGTGGTGGACACCGGGGCTATTATTTAAAAGGCAAGCAAATACCACAGGTCATCATTCACTGCTTACAGTTTAGTAAGTGCACTGCAATTACAACTGAAATTCTGTTATTCAAAAGTCACATGTTCAAGGGTGGACGGCCAAAGAATATTGTGTGGCAACACTTCATCCAACAGGAAGGCAAGAAAGCACAATGGAGGAAGTGTTTCCATTTGTTATCAGCATATGTGGAGCGCCTCATCGCTCATCACAAAAGATGTTTGGGTATCTCTTTTGTGACTACCCCGCAAAAGAGACCTGCATGTAACTTATCAGATTGCCAGGATGAAATCGGAGAAGCTGAACAACCATCATCCCAGCAATGTAGTCTCCTCTCTTCCTCCCCCTGCAAAGAAGCAGCGACAAACTGGTCTCAATGATCACCGTGTCACAACTACACCAGTCCAAAAGCAAGACCTGGACCAGTCATGGGCTGATCTGTTGTATACCACCAACACACCCTTCAACTTTGCTGATCACCCATTATTCAAGAAAGTTTGCAACATGATGCGCCCAGGATATGTACCTCCAACAGCCAAGCACATCGGTGGCTCACTTCTTGATAATTCGCACAACCAACTTCAATCAAAGATGAGGCAACAGCTACAGAATAAGCCCACAACTATCCAACAGGATGGCTGAACTAACATCAAGGATGACCCCATCATTGCCACTTCTCTCACTGCTGGTGGCATAGGCTACTTCCATGATACTCATGACCCCATATCCACTAAGAAAACTGCAGAAGTATGAAAAGATCTTCTTTTGGACTCTATCAAGACAGCAGAGAGCAAGTATGGCTGTGAAGTTCTGAACTGCTGTACAGACAACTAGAACAAAATGAAGAAAGTGCGTGAAGAAGTCCACAAAGAGTGTCCTGATGTCAACGTATATGGCTGCATGAGTCACAGCCTGAACCTTCTTTGTCAAGACCTGTCCACTCCATGGGTCATGGAGCATGTCAAGTCCATCAACCATCACTTCAAACATGTCCACCGTTCCTATGGATGGTTGAGGGAGTCACCTGGCCATGTTAAACCCAAATTGCCTTGTCCTACACGCTGGAATAGTAATCTGGATTGTCTGAAATCATTTATGACCAATCATTCCATCTACAAGAAAATAGCCATAGACAATGCTGATGAGATGGATTCCATTATTGTTAGTAAGATCAAGAATCTAGGTATTCTGTGTGCTGCTGGAGATCTCCTTGAACAACTCAAACCTATTACTGTTGCCATCAACAAATGTCAAAGTGATAGCTGCATGATTGCTGATGCTACACATCACTACCTCTCCATCCTTAAAGAGCCCTATCTGGAACCCCACCAGGATGCTATCAAAAAACGCTTTGCTGCAGTGGTTAAGGTTGGCCACCTTGCTGCCTACCTACTTCACCCTAAGTATCAGGACCAGTTACTCAGTGATTATCAGATTGAGGATGCCAAAGCTTGGCTGAAGACGAAAAGCCAAGCATTCCTCAGCACAGCCATCTCTTTTGAGGCTCAGGAGACCCCATTCCCTTCATCCTACTTTGAGCCTGGTGCCACTAAACCCCACCTCACTTGGTGGAAAGGTGTAGACAAGAGGTGTGCCCTGCCCCCTGGATTCATGCAACTTATGAAGCAACTCCACACTGCAGTTGCATCTTCCAAGCTCCATAGAACGTATATTTAGCTCCTATGGACTTATCCACAACAAACTCTGCAACCGCCTGGGAAATGAGAAAGCCCAGAAACTCGTCTTCTGCCACAGGCTCCTGCGAGGACCTCAGGAGATTGACTATTAAATCTGTTTAACTTGCATATCAATTGGACTTTAATCCCATGAATCTTGTTTAAATATTTAAATAAATCATTAAATAAAAAAATAATACTCTAGTAGACAACCTTGTCACTTGGTAAATAAATGCTGAGTGAAACACAGCTCCTGTTTTTGTCTAGTTCTTTACAGTTGCCATTTATTGAATGCTTATTTCCTGATTATTTCTTATAATATATTTACAGTTTATAATAAATCTATTGTGTCTATTATTTTATCCTGGGTTGTATCCATGTTCGAGTAAAACCTGGGTACAACCCGGGTAAAAGGTATTTAACCCAACCCAGGTTAAACCCAAGCCCTGGGTAAAACCTGCGAACTCTGCTGTATACATGTGTGTATTACATGTACATGTAAGCATGTGTGTATTACATGTAAGCATGTATCTATCTACAGTGTATACATGTACATGTGTGTATTAGATGTAAGCATGTATCTATCTGTGTATACATGTTCGTATTACATGCAACTAATTACCTATTTATCTATGTACATGTGTGTATTACATGTAAGCATGTGTGTATTACATGTAAGCATGTGTGTATTACATGTAAAGGTTGGTTCACAACATGACGCTGGCCGAGCGTTGCATTGCGTGTTGTCAATTGACCTTCGACCCAAGCTGCCATGGACACGCGATGTTCTGATTGGTCCGATGCTGCATTTCAAATGATGGATTAGAACCTAATCCAGCGCTGAAATGCAGCATCTGAAATGCAGCGTCGGACCAATCAGTGTCCGTCTTTGTTGAGCGTGATTCGAGGGGCAAAGGTCTATTGACTACATGCAGTGCAATGCTTGCAGTGTTGTGTTGTGAACCAGCCTCAAGAATGTATCTGTGTAATGTTCAGTAATCCCATCCCCCCCCCCCCCCCCCCCCCCCCCCCCCATCCACCCAGCCCTAGAGCTCCCCTTTTGGTGAAGTTAGCGCCACTCAAACAGCTCGCGAACATTTCTCTTGCCAGTAATACAGATTACCTAAACTAATTATCATGTGTGTGCATGAACACATGTGCTTGGGATGCGTACGAGCACAAGTGTGGCGAGTGTGTGTGTGTGTGTGCATGGGTGTGGGAGCATACATGATGAGTGGTGAGTGGTGTGTGTGGTGAATGTGTGTGCATGGGTGTGGGAGCATACATGATGAGTGGTGAGTGGTGTGTGTGGTGAATGTGTGTGCATGGGTGTGGGAGCATACATGATGAGTGGTGAGTGGTGTGTGTGGTGAGTGTGTGTGCATGGGTGTGGGAGCATACATGATGAGTGGTGTGTGTGTGTGTGTGTGTGTGTGTGTGTGTGTGCATACATACCGTAGTGCATAATAGGCCCTTCGCTGGGAGTGCAGCTGGTCAGATTCCAGTAATTGAGGCTGGAATTGGAATGTGAAGAGATGAACTTGACTCCATCTTTTAACCAAGATAGACTCTCCAATGGCTGCAAGTGACAAGCAAGAGTGACAGAAAGAAGAACGTATCAGCTAACGACACTTCAACTAGAGAGCATATTACACATGTATTAACTACACCACAGAAATGAAAATAAAATTCCTCCAAAATGCATAACACTCCACAACAACAGAAGCAACAACAACAACAGCAGCAACAACAACAGCAACATCAACAACAACAACAACAACAATAACTTGCTCTCTGTTGAATCTCTAGCCCTGGCAAAGATACGCAGGACACCACTCGTGTTCATCTGGTTTGAGCATACTCAGCATATAACCAAGACGACTACAGTGTGTGTGGCAGATCTGCCTACATAGCCATAATGGCTGACTGAATTGACAGGGCTCAACAACTTAACAGCTTTTGTGGTGCCAGTCGAGCCTTCCACGGAGTTTGCAGCAACGATGTCGTGATCATAATAGCTGCACGCACGGCAATATGTAAGGCAATCTTTTTACTTTCAATATTCACGAGAGACTGGATTGTAGAGTTTATTTTTAGCTAACAATCCTAAACCATGGTAACTAAACCATTACCAGCATCTTCCTTGGCAACTGCTATGTATATGCTTGTCTTAGGTCTCAAGATTGTGTTAGTATTTATTATTGCATCTCTGTAGTGTACATGTTGTAGGCTGCAGGCTGGAACTACAGACAGGCTGGAACTACAGACAGGCTGGAACTACAGACAGGCTGGAACTACAGACAGGCTGGAACTACAGACAGGCTGGAACTACAGACAGGCTGGAACTACAGACAGGCTGGAACTACAGGCAGGCTGGAGCTACAGGCAGGCTGGAGCTACAGGCAGGCTGGAACTACAGACAGGCTGGAACTACAGGCAGGCTGGAACTACAGGCAGGCTGGAGCTACAGGCAGGCTGGAGCTACAGGCAGGCTGGAGCTACAGGCAGGCTGGAACTACAGGCATGCTGGAACTACAGACAGGCTGGAACTACAGGAAGGCTGGAGCTACAGGCAGGCTGGAGCTACAGGCAGGCTGGAACTACAGGCATGCTGGAACTACAGGCATGCTGGAACTACAGGCAGGCTGGAGCTACAGGCAGGCTGGAACTACAGGCAGGCTGGAACTACAGAGAGGCTGGAGCTACAGGCAGGCTGGAGCTACAGGCAGGCTGGAACTACAGGCAGGCTGGAGCTACAGGCAGGCTGGAGCTAGCACTACAGGCAGGCTGGAACTACAGGCAGGCTGGAACTACAGGCAGGCTGGAGCTACAGGCAGGCTGGAGCTACAGGCAGGCTGGAGCTACAGGCAGGCTGGAGCTACAGGCAGGCTGGAACTACAGGCAGGCTGGAGCTACAGGCAGGGTGGAGCTACAGGCAGGCTGGAACTACAAGCTGGATGGAACTCCAGGCGGCAGGCTGGAGCTACAGGCAGGCTGGAACTACAAGCTGGATGGAACTCCAGGCAGGCTGGAGCTACAGGCAGGCTGGAACTACAGGTGCACAGTTCTCACTTTGGGGTAAGAGAATAATGTAGACATTCATGTGAATACCACATATCCTCAACTAGGAACCGCCCTTCTAATCATATCTAATCATATCTAATCATATCTAATCACAACTGTAGCAAACCCCACCCACTAATTAATTGACATATTGGACCACTAGCTAGACTGCTGAGCTAGACTGTTGACTTAAGAACTGAAGATGCACCTGTTGTGGACTGAGCTGCAATTTTGCCCCAAAGCTAGCACAGCCCTTGCCTTGCCATCATGCAAGCTCTCCAGGCTTTTGAAGCCACGTAATCAGGGACCAGCATCTCACCCAAGCTAGGCCACCATCACTCTGCAAAGGTGGAGCTAATTGGGCACTTATGTAGATATAGTATGGCCTTCTATAAACCACACTTCCCATGGTAAGTAACTACACTTCCCATAGTAACCACCCTCCCCATAGTAACCACCCTTCCCATAGTAATGCTCTTCCAACTTCCAAAAGAAACCACCCTTCCAAACCACCCTTCCAATAGTAACCACTCTTCCAACTTCTAATATTGCAATTAGATTAGACTAAATAGGATAGGAACCGTGGCTCTTATTTACGAATATATGGTAATGCAATACACATACATCACTGTCTCTTTATGAACAGAATAAAAGGGAAATTCCCGGGAAATGCCCAGGACTACTGGAGCACACACACACTTACTTGACATACCAACTGACAATCTTGAATATTGGCGGGGAAATTCTTCGTGGGAAGTCCATTTTCAAAGTCCCACAGGACAATGATTCCTTTCTCGTAGCCAATGAGAATGAGGCTGTTGCTAATAGGACATAGTTCCAAGCTAACGATCCTTCCCGGATGTGATCGAGTGGACGGCTGGATACTGCGAGAAAAAAATATGATTCTTTCAAAAACATTAATGAGAAAGGGGAGGGGCTGGTTGTTAAGTATATGTCACACTCGTTGTTAAGCACTTACTGCACCTACTTCATTATTGGCTCCAGCCTTTTTGTTAGTGGCCCCCCAACAAGCCAGGAGCATGCTTTGCACACACCAAGATGTGCATGCACCAACTTACAGAGTTGTGGCAGTGTTCCAGAGAATGACTTCTGCATCCATGCGGAAGCTCTTCAAGTCCAAGGTGTAAACATTGCCGCCCTCAGTTCCACAGTAGAAGTGTCCACTGTGCTGAGAGAGGCAACACTTGGTGATGACTTTCTCACTGCAAGAAAGATACCAACAACAAATGTAATTAACTAGAGGCACGTGCAGATGTATCACAAAGCAAGAATAACTACGATGGCTGGCTTTAAGTTCAGGCATCCTGTCCAAAGAGGAGGAGCATACAAAAAAAAATGTGAAGTGTTTCTTTTAGACAGACAGGAAGAAAATTTATGTTTGTTTCTGTGCAGGTCAGATTAGCTGTGCATCTACAAGTCTCTAGGTATGAGTATCTGTTACACTCTAATGAGTTAGCCATTTGTAATGTGTCCCTCTCTCTAGTCATCAGGGATTGGCTTGCTGGCAACAGGCTCAATCCCTCACAGATATATAGCAAACTTAAAACTAATGAGTTGATCCAGTGGAATGTTTGGTGCCTACTATATCAGCTGCCAAAGGTGTAAATCTTGGTACCATTGTGTCACACATACACACACACACACACACACACACACACACACACACACACACACACACACACTAGGTCCGTAGAGTAATCCCAGGAAAGTCCAACATTGGGGGTGAGCGAAGGTGTGGCAATGTGTGGATGGAGGTCAAGGTGTATATTTAATATAGAATAGTGAAGTTCTGAGAGTTGGTAAAGTGGAACTCTCATGTAGTCCATGCCCTAGAGTTGCTCTCCTCTGTTCCTGTCAGGTTGTGCTTGCCCTAGAGTTGCTCCCCTCTGTTCCTCTCATGTTGTCCTTGCCCTAGAGTTGCTCTCCTCTGTTCCTCTCATGTTGTCCTTGCCCTAGAGTTGCTCTCCTCTGTTCCTCTCGTGTTGTCCTCTTGCCCTAGAGTTGCTCCCCTCTGTTCCTCTAATGTTGTCCTTGCCCTAGAGTTGCTCTCCTCTGTTCCTCTCATGTTGTCCTTGCCCTAGAGTTGCTCTCCTCTGTTCCTCTCGTGTTGTCCTTGCCCTAGAGTTGATCCCCTCTGTTCCTCTCATGTTGTGCTTGCCCTAGAGTTGCTCCCCTCTGTTCCTCTCATGTTGTCCTTGCCCTAGAGTTGCTCTCCTCTGTTCCTCTCATGTTGTCCTTGCCCTAGAGTTGCTCTCCTCTGTTCCTCTCATGTTGTCCTTGCCCTAGAGTTGCTCTCCTCTGTTCCTCTCGTGTTGTCCTTGCCCTAGAGTTGCTCTCCTCTGTTCCTCTCATGTTGTCCTTGCCCTAGAGTTGCTCTCCTCTGTTCCTCTCATGTTGTGGTTGCCCTAGAGTTGCTCTCCTCTGTTCCTCTCATGTGGTCCTTGCCCTAGAGTTGCTCCCCTCTGTTCCTCTCATGTTGTCCTGCCCTAGAGTTGCTCTCCTCTGTTCCTCTCATGTTGTCCTAGCCCTAGAGTTGCTCCCTCTGTTCCTCTTATGTTGCCTTTGCCCTGGAATCGCTCTCCTCTGTTCCTTCATCTCTGCAGTAGAATTCGTTCCCCTTCTTGTTGCTCTATCCCATTTTGCTCTGCCTAGCTCTCCTCACTTCCTCAGCACGCTTCGCTCTTCCGCACTCATTCTTTGCTCCCACTTCCATCTTGTTTTGTCTTACTCATTTCCATGGTTACACTGAGCCATCTCTTAGCAGTGCAGTTAAGCACATGCATAGAATTTCTAAGTGGCAGCTCGTACCCATGTCTCACAGAAGCCGCCTGTGGCTCTGTGTGATGAACATGCGTGCATGCCCGAGGCAAAAAGCTATGTCATGATCACACTACAGGTCACACTTCACTCGACGACGACAACTACCTGTCTAAGCGAGCAGTGCAATTAGAAAGGAGCAATTTAATAAGTCTCGTTTATTGGGCATAATTTCTGGATTCGACCCCCAGCAATTAGACCTTACTAACACTAGTGAAGTCCTACTTGGGAATGTGTTCCATTTACTGAAACCAGGTTATACATACCTGTAATTGGAATGGAACAATGCAACTGCTCCATTCCTGGTTCACTTTTATGCATGGAGTTGCTATGACTACCCTTTAATTAACACTTAGGCATGATCTTAAGACTATTTACAAACCCTCAGACCATTTGAAGCGGCTTAATGAGGTTTGGTTGCTATAGTAACGGCCTTCTGGTTTCTAAAACTGAAGATAGCATGCTCTATTATTTGGATATCCACATCAAAGGTTGTCAACAAAGCAACTCTTCTTAATCTGCCTATCAGCAGGACACACACTGTGTCCTAAAGTGCTCTTGTAATAATACTGAAAATTGGGCTCTTATCTTGTGATACTCCTGACAACCACAACACAAAGGTTATTCTGACATGCTTGCAGCATCCCATAATGGACCAGGCAATGCTGTTCAGACATTCTGAGGTGGAGTAGAGGGGGGATGTTCGAATTTTGAATATTTAAGAATGCCCATTGGTGGTCATATCTTGTATGAAAACTCATCTTGCTATTGCAGCTGTTCTCCCCATGGCTAGCGGAGTAGTCCAGTGGCACTGCACAATCATGAATGTCATTACAGTGGTTACCAGCAGGATGATTGCAACACCCATATCCATATCAGACTACCAAGGATTTTTAGTAGGGGGAAGGGGGGGGCAATTTCTTTATCCTGAGGGTTCGTGGAGTGGGTGGCATTTTTTTCTTTCCATAAGAAGAAAATTTCCTCTAATAATTGACTGCAGTCTACAATATAATTATTAACTGACTGCATTATTTATTTCTGTGCAGGTGTAGCTGAAGCTGCAGGTGAAATGTCAAATAAGAGCAAGTATGATGAAGCTTGTGCATCGCTTGCTTCCACATGCATCACTGCTGATGGTTCACAAAAACAACAGTGCTTCTTGTGTGGCAAAGCTTGCCCATGCAAGCATGGAGCCAGCAAAACCGAAGGAACTTTGCATCTGTCCTGCCTGATCATGTCTTAGACAGTTTGGATGTTCTTAGGAAAACAAGAAGGCTACTGTAGGTTTGAAAAGGCTGGAAGCTTACCAAGTTCAGTTTTATTAAGCACCCCACCCCCGAGGCAAAAAAAACACATTGTCTTGATACTATAAACACAAACTTCATTTTCTGGAGAGGGAGTCTGTGGACATCATCTGATTCTCCAAGATTCTCCAAGGGATCTATGACCCAACCTTGTTCTTGTCTAGAGAAATTCCTGCATCATGACTCAATGTTTCACATCTGTGGTGAGTTACTCCATGCTGGGACACAGCCAACCATCACCTGTGGTGAGTTACTCCATGCTGGGACACAGTCAGCCATCACCTGTGGTGTGTTACTCCATGCTGGGACACAGTCAGCCATTACCTGTGGTGTGTTACTCCATGCTGGGACACAGCCAGCCATGAGTTACTCCATGCTGGGACACAGCCAGCCATCACCTGTGGTGAGTTACTCCATGCTGGGACACAGTCAGCCATCACCTGTGGTGAGCTACTCCATGCTGGGACACAGTCAGCCATCACCTGTGGTGAGTTACTCCATGCTGGGACACAGTCAGCCATCACCTGTGGTGAGTTACTCCATGCTGGGACACAGCCAGCCATCACCTGTGGTGAGTTACTCCATGCTGGGACACAGCCAGCCATCATCTGTGGTGAGTTACTCCATGCTGGGACACAGTCAGCCATCACCTGTGGTGTGTTACTCCATGCTGGGACACAGTCAGCCATTACCTGTGGTGTGTTACTCCATGCTGGGACACAGCCAGCCATCACCTGTGGTGTGTTACTCCATGCTAGACACAGTCAGCCATCACCTGTGGTGTGTTACTCCATGCTGGGACACAGCCAGCCATCACCTGTGGTGTGTTACTCCATGCTGGGACACAGTCAGCCATCACCTGTGGTGAGTTACTCCATGCTGGGACACAGCCATCATCTGTGGTGTGTTACTCCATGCTGGGACACAGCCATCATCTGTGGTGAGTTACTCCATGCTGGGACACAGCCATCATCTGTGGTGAGTTACTCCATGCTGGGACACAGCCATCATCTGTGGTGAGTTACTCCATGCTGAGACACAGTCAGCCATTACCTGTGGTGTGTTACTCCATGCTGGGACACAGCCAGCCATCACCTGTGGTGTGTTACTCCATGCTGGGACACAGTCAGCCATCACCTGTGGTGAGTTACTCCATGCTGGGACACAGCCAGCCATCACCTGTGGTGTGTTACTCCATGCTGGGAGACACAGCCAGCCATCATCTGTGGTGAGTTCCTCCATGCTGGGACACAGTCAGCCATCACCTGTGGTGAGTTACTCCATGCTGGGACACAGTCAGCCATCACCTGTGGTGTGTGACTCCATGCTGGGACACAGTCAGCCATTACCTGTGGTGAGTTCCTCCATGCTGGGACACAGTCAGCCATCACCTGTGGTGAGTTACTCCATGCTGGGACACAGTCAGCCATCACCTGTGGTGAGTTACTCCATGCTGGGACACAGTCAGCCATCACCTGTGGTGAGTTACTCCATGCTGGGACACAGTCAGCCATCACCTGTGGTGTGTTACTCCATGCTGGGACACAGCCAGCCATCACCTGTGGTGAGTTACTCCATGCTGGGACACAGCCATCATCTGTGGTGTGTTACTCCATGCTGGGACACAGTCAGCCATCACCTGTGGTGTGTTACTCCATGCTGGGACACAGTCAGCCATCACCTGTGGTGAGTTACTCCATGCTGGGACACAGTCAACCATCACCTGTGGTGTGTTACTCCATGCTGGGACATAGTCAGCCATCACCTGTGGTGTGTTACTCCATGCTGGGACACAGTCAGCCATCACCTGTGGTGAGTTACTCCATGCTGGGACACAGTCAGCCATCACCTGTGGTGTGTTACTCCATGCTGGGACACAGCCAGCCATCACCTGTGGTGAGTTACTCCATGCTGGGACACAGCCAGCCATCACCTGTGGTGTGTTACTCCATGCTGGGATGAAGCCAGCTGGGAAGTGTCCCACTTCAATGGCCAGGAGGTGAGGGAAGCAAGCAGCTGTCCTAGCTACAGTGAAAGTCAACGCTGAGCCTTCGAGAAACAACACACAATTCTGTTGACTTCCTCTTTGCTGGAGAGAGGCAGCTGGAAGCAACCTATAAGTTAATTCCCCCAATTGTGGGGGCAAGTAGTGTACGTTAATCCCCCCAAGTGTGGGGGCAGGTAAGTTAATCCTCCCAAGTTTGTGTGTGTGTGTGTGGGGGGGGGTGGGGGCAGGTAAGTTCCAAGTTAGGGCCCAGCATCATTTTTGTTACAACTTCTATTAGTCTGGCCTCCATTGTGCGAAATTCTCGCCATTCCTTAGCACATACAGTGTGTCAGGGGTGAGATCGACTTGGAACGCCCTTCACTGAACCATAGTTCCCCTACATGAGGTAGAGTGTTCATCAAAACTGGTAACCTTAACGACAGTCAGAACAACAGTCTCATACATGATACACCTGTCCGTACTCATGAGCCTCTGGCCAGAGCTAAACCACACCCACCCTCACATCACACATCGCCATTTAATAAAATCTTCCTTATCGAGGCAGCTTGAGAATAGGGAACCAGAAACTGCCTCGACACAACATCTGTGCCACTCTGTTATAGCTGCCACTCTGTTGCAGCTGAACTCTACAGCACCACTAATGCAGTCGTCATTTTCCAAACTATCCCAGGGCGTAAAGGTCGGAACGACCTGAACAGTTTTAGCTGTTTAGGTTTCTTTTACCAGTGGGTGGAGTTCAACAGGGAAAGGGTGTGGTCAAGTTTTGCGAGTGCACCTATAGTGTCATATCCCATGTGCATGACCAACTGTGCACGGTTAATTAAATTCACTGGCACACATAGTTGTTGGTCATGGCAGGTAGTTCGGGCAGACGTCGTTCTCCAGTCAATTTCCCTGAGATTCCTGAACAACCCGAACAACCCGCCTAACCTATGCAGGTATTTTTTTTCCCAAGAGGCTTTTGGAAAAGACAAAGATTGTCCACAGCTTTATACAGAGCGAGTGGTAGGAGCAGTGGTAGTTGGCTTCACTGTGTACGATGTTGCAAGCAACCACCCTTATTGCTCTTTAGCTGCAATATGAATTTTGTATGTCTGAAGGTTCTGAATTTTATGCCTTAAGGCTTCGTGCCTTAAGGCTTCGTGCCCGAAGGCTGCGTGCCCGAAGGCTGCGTGCCTGAGGTGATCTTTTTCCACTCCTACAAGGTTCCTAAAAGAACAATATTACTGTGACAATTTCGGTGTCATTGAAGTGGACATGAGAAGAGCTGACTTCATTTTAAAAGTGTGACGTTAAATGGGAGTGTGGATGTTATGATGGGCGGGGTTTTGTGGTATGGTCAGGTTTAGATTTGCTTCTTATGGAGGGATATACAAAGTAGGTGAAGGGGAAGTGGGAGGAGTCAGGATAAAGGATACTCCCCCCCTGGCATATTAATATTATAATCACACTAATCCTGCTCAACCACACCCAACAAAGCAAGCAGCTGGTGAGATCACAAGTATTAGCAGCTCTAATACAAGCCCACCTGCTGGGGTGGGTGGGGTGGGGGGAATCACGCAGGTTTTATTTTCTATTTTTTAAACTCGGTTCCAATCTTCCAAAAATTCAGCTCCATTCTTCAGTTTGCTAGAGCTTAATAAAGCCAATTCAAATTATTTAGAGTACTGCATTATCCAGCCGGCTCCTGTTATTTTAATACGCAGCTGTGTGTGGCTATCTAATCATAATTGCTCCCAACTACAGTGTACATACTTAATCTGCCAACCCATGGCAAAGATCTGGACAAGGTCAAACAACAACAAAACCTGCCGCCAAATGTCTTCGTGGGCAAGGTGAAGATCCACCTGGCCAAGCATGAATTGGAGTTGATACTTCACAGTCCAATTTCTGTGAACTCTATTCATTGTGCGCAAGCAACAGCCACAGAAAGACATCTAGGTTTCCCACCTAGGTTTCCCGCCTAGGTTTCCCGCCTAGGTTTCCCGCCTAGGTTTCCCGCCTAGGTTTCCCGCCTAGGTTTCCCGCCTAGGTTTCCCGCCTAGGTTTCCCGCCTAGGTTTCCCGCCTAGGTTTCCCGCCTAGGTTCCCGCCTAACAGACAGTAAAAGTCATTCCTATTCACCAAATATGGAAGACACTGTCTGTGCGTACAACATTTGGAGGAGGAATAGCAAGACAGCTGCGATATCTTAACAGTCAACATAACAACACACACAAATATAACGCATTCTTACGGCTCACGATCCATGACGAACTCTCTACTGACTGTCAGTGCAGGTTGACCCTCAGTGCTGAGCTCCCAAGCGGTTATACAGTTGTCAGTAGACACTGTCAGCAACTGGTGAACAGCAGATATGAAGAAGATGGACTTCACGGCTGACTTGTTGGCAGCGGTGGCCCTGAACTCCACGCCAGGTCGACCAAGCACTCGAAGCTCACCTTGCTTCGTACCCACTGCCAGCAGCTGAGTGTCTGCATCGTAGGCCAGCGCAGACGGTCCGTTTGGAAACCCATGGTACGTAGTCTACAACAAAGGGAATGGGGGAGGCAGAATGAGTGAGTGACCTTTGAACTAATGAGTTGGCAGGTTTTCTTGCATAGCTGGTGCATAAGGTGAGCACTACTTCACAAGATTGCCGCACCTTCAAAAACCCATGTGCAGCAAGACCAACAACAGAGCCTGAGGAGTCTGGACGTGGGTATTAGTGACCCCTGATTTCAGAGGGAGGTCTACGAGGATATCCATGGGTTCAGGATGCTAGGGATTCTCCTCGGATGTCCCTAGCCCAAGAATACTCTACAGCTTTAGCCCTCTAGCCCTAACTAACACTAGCCATAGTCCTAGGATACCACTGTCTCTAACTAACACTAGCCATATATATAGTCCTAGGATACCACTGTCCCTAACTAACACTAGCCATATATAGTCCTAGGATACCACTGTCCCTAACTAACACTAGCCATATATAGTCCTAGGATACCACTGTCCCTAACTAACACTAGCCATATATAGTCCTAGGATACCACTGTCCCTAACTAACACTAGCCATATATAGTCCTAGGATACCACTGTCCCTAACTAACACTAGCCATATATAGTCCTAGGATACTACTGTCCCTAACTAACACTAGCCATATATAGTCCTAGGATACCACTGTCCTTAACTAACACTAGCCATATATAGTCCTAGGATACCACTGTCCCTAACTAACACTAGCCATATATAGTCCTAGAATACCACTGTCCCTAACTAACACTAGCCATATATAGTCCTAGGATACCACTGTCCCTAACTAACACTAGCCATATATAGTCCTAGGATACCACTGTCCCTAACTAACACTAGCCATATAGAGTCCTAGGATATCACTGTCCCTAACTAACACTAGCCATATATAGTCCTACTGTCCCTAACTAACACTAGCCATATATAGTCCTAGGATACTACTGTCCCTAACTAACACTAGCCATATATAGTCCTAGGATACCACTGTCCCTAACTAACACTAGCCATATATAGTCCTAGGATACCACTGTCTCTAACTAACACTAGCCATATAGAGTCCTAGGATACCACTGTCTCTAACTAACACTAGCCATATATAGTCCTAGGATACCACTGTCTCTAACTAACACTAGCCATATATAGTCCTAGGATACCACTGTCCCTAACTAATACTAGCCATATATAGTCCTAGGATACCACTGTCCCTAACTAACACTAGCCATATATAGTCCTAGGATACCACTGTCCCTAACTAACACTAGCCATATATAGTCCTAGGATACCACTGTCCCTTACTAACACTAGCCATATATAGTCCTAGGATACCACTGTCTCTAACTAACACTAGCCATATATAGTCCTAGAATACCACTGTCCCTAACTAACACTAGCCATATATAGTCCTAGGATACCACTGTCTCTAACTAACACTAGCCATATATAGTCCTAGGATACCACTGTCCCTAACTAACACTAGCCATATATAGTCCTAGGATACCACTGTCCCTAACTAACACTAGCCATATATAGTCCTAGGATACCACTGTCCCTAACTAACACTAGCCATATATAGTCCTAGGATACCACTGTCCCTAACTAACACTAGCCATATATAGTCCTAGGATACTACTGTCCCTAACTAACACTAGCCATATATAGTCCTAGGATACCACTGTCCCTAACTAACACTAGCCATATATAGTCCTAGGATACCACTGTCCCTAACTAACACTAGCCATATATAGTCCTAGGATACCACTGTCCCTTACTAACACTAGCCATATATAGTCCTAGGATACCACTGTCCCTAACTAACACTAGCCATATATAGTCCTAGGATACCACTGTCCCTAACTAACACTAGCCATATATAGTCCTAGGATACCACTGTCCCTAACTAACACTAGCCATATATAGTCCTAGGATACCACTGTCCCTAACTAACACTAGCCATATATAGTCCTAGGATACCACTGTCCCTAACTAACACTAGCCATATATAGTCCTAGGATACCACTGTCCCTAACTAACACTAGCCATATATAGTCCTAGGATACCACTGTCCCTAACTAACACTAGCCATATATAGTCCTAGGATACCACTGTCCCTTACTAACACTAGCCATATATAGTCCTAGGATACCACTGTCTCTAACTAACACTAGCCATATATAGTCCTAGGATACCACTGTCCCTAACTAACACTAGCCATATATAGTCCTAGGATACCACTGTCCCTAACTAGCACTAGCCATATATAGTCCTAGAATACCACTGTCCCTAACTAACACTAGCCATATATAGTCCTAGGATACCACTGTCCCTAACTAACACTAGCCATATATAGTCCTAGGATACCACTGTCCCTTACTAACACTAGCCATATATAGTCCTAGGATACCACTGTCTCTAACTAACACTAGCCATATATAGTCCTAGAATACCACTGTCCCTAACTAACACTAGCCATATATAGTCCTAGAATACCAGTCCCTAACTAACACTAGCCATATATAGTCCTAGAATACCACTGTCCCTAACTAACACTAGCCATATATAGACCTAGGATACCACTGTCCCTAAAATGCACCCAGCCATAGCCTTAGCCTTAGAATGCACTAGCCCTAAAATACTCTAGCTCTGACGCTGACTACAAGATCCATGATTGTCACCCAAAATGATACGTACTAGTCAGTCGTCCTTGCTAGCTCATCCTGGGCTGTCCTGGGAAAGGTCGTGCCAGTATAGGACATCCTGGTGTCCTAGGAAAGGTCGTGCCAGTACTGGGCTGTCCTATGAAAGGTCGTGCCAGTATACTGGACATCCTGGTGTCCTAAGAAAGGTCGTGCCAGTATAGGACATCCTGGGCTGTCCTAAGAAAGAACGTGCCAGTATTGGGCTGTCCTAGGAAAGGTCGTGCCAGTATTGGACATCCTGGGCTGTCCTAAGAAAGGTCGTGCCAGTACTGGACATCCTGGGCTGTCCTAAGAAAGGTCGTGCCAGTACTGGACATCCCGGGCTGTCCTAGGAAAGGTCATGACAGTATAGGACATCCTGGGCTGTCCTAGAAAGGTCGTGCCAGTATAGGACATCCTGGTGTCCTATGAAAGAACGTGCCAGTATTAAACATGCAGGTAGAAAGGTGTGGATGTGAATGCTATCATGGCATACTTTATGCTTCATAAAATTCCAACGTTTGATGGTGTTGCAGTTTCCAGCCTCCACGAGCATGAATATCATTATATTAACAGTACACAGACACCACTGACATGCCAGCACACTTCAAGGGTGCAAGTTGTCACATTCCAACAGTCTGTCCCAAGGCTTCTGCTGTACCACTCAATACTTTGATTAGGACTGTCATAGAGCCTTGTACAAGAGTAGGTGTGTAACCTATCTCCTGAGGGTGTATCACAGGCCTGCCGCTAGGTAGGAGTGAGCAGTTTTGTGGTCTCACCATTCCTGGAGTAAGGAGTGGAAACCTCTGGAAAGCCGGGGAAATCCTACCTCCCTTAAAAAGGGTTTAGGCTAAAAGGTGCTATTACATGAATGATTGGTTACGCATATGCTTCACTAGCACTGAAGGGTCATGCAGAGGCCACACACACACCACACACAGACGAGGGAGGGATGTGAGTATTGTTACAAGTCCCCCTCCCCCTTCCTCCTCCCCCTATTGGGTGTCGCCATTAAGTGCTGTTCTCAAATTACAAGGTGTTGCTCAATTAATTTGCACACTAAAAGTATAAAGGTCACCTTTTCAGCTTTGACAACTTACAACCTTACAAGATTTGTCCACAAACACACCCACTCATCAAGAGCATTGCTTTTGCTCTCAATGAGTAGGTGACCTCCACAAACACACCCACTCATCAAGAGCAATGCACACAAGCTTTTGCTTTCAATGAGTAGGTGACCTCCACAAACACACCCACTCATCAAGAGCAGAGCACACAAGCTTTTGCTCTCAATGAGTAGGTGACCTCCACAAACACACCCACTCATCAAGAGCATTGCTTTTGCTTTCAATGAGTAGGTGACCTCCACAAACACTCATCAAGAGCAGAGCACACAAGCTTTTGCTTTCAATGAGTAGGTGACCTCCACAAACACACCCACTCATCAAGAGCATTGCTTTTGCTCTCAATGAGTAGGTGACCTCCACAAACACACCCACTCATCAAGAGCAGAGCACACAAGTTTTTGCTCTCAATGAGTAGGTGACCTCCACAAACACACCCACTCATCAAGAGCATTGCTTTTGCTCTCAATGAGTAGGTGACCTCCACAAACACACCCACTCATCAAGAGCAGAGCACACAAGCTTTTGCTCTCAATGAGTAGGTGACCTCCACTTTAGTCGATTAAATAGTCTGCAATTTTGGCTCCAGCTATAGTGGAAAGAGGGGCCCTACACATAATTATATTGCTAAGTATGGAGTTTGGCTCTCCTCACTTCCACTACTCTTGTGGTCCTATCTCATGCACTCTGGCTCTCATCACTTCCACTACTCTAGTGGTCCTATCCTGTGTCTGTCCCAACCTGCAGCAAAGGGGCGGGCCTTAGTCTAAGAGATACCATACCTAACAGTGTCTATTATGAGATTTTTTTAAATTTTTTAATATTTTTTTTTGTTATTTTTTATCATCAAAAAATAAATCACTTATCATCACATGATCAACTTTATTCAGCGTATATTTTGTATATAGTTGGATAACTTATTTCTGCTGTCGGTGTATGCTGTGTCCCTAGCTCTAAGATACAAAGTCTATATGTGTTTTCCAGACTTTCCTAGTACAGTGGTCCCTCCGTATTAAGACCCTCCCAGTAAGACCACCTCCATTATAAGACCACTTTAGCTTGCTCCCGGTTGGCTGGCTTTATTTTGCCCCTCCCAAGTAAGACCCTCTAAGATAAGTCCACCTCTCTTATAAGACCACTTGGCTGGGTCAATTACCCTCCCAAATAAGACCAAGCACCCAAGAATACAGTGAATTTTTTTTTTTTTTAAGATCTACCTTCGGTTGAAGTGACATACCTTTGCCCCACTGTGAAAGATCAGGAACTGGTACATATTTACATCTGCATTGATCCAAAGAGGGACCTCGGCATCGAGTATGAGGCACAGGCCAAGGCGTGGATGAGCGCTCCCATCTGGGAGCAGTGGCTCAAGCGCACCAACAATAAGATACTTGCCGAGGGCCAGAAGATCATCATCTTCATTGCCAACCGCTCAGTGCACTCAGATATCGACCTCAGAAACCTCATGCTGGTCTTCCTGCCCGCCAACACCACCTCCAAGCTTCAGCCTATGGAAGCTGGCATCATCCAGGCCATGAAGCTGGTCTACCGGAAGCAGATGATCCACTACATTCTATGGCTCATGGACGACACTGTGAATGCCGATAGTGGTTGCACTGAGAAAATGAGCTCGCTTGTCATGAATGTGGACGTTCTGATGGCGATCCGCTGGCTCAAGAAGGCCTGGGATGACCTCCACGTGTTCACCATCAAGAAGTGCTTTAAGAAGTGTGGCTTCACAACCACCACTGCCCCTGCTGCTGAGGATAGTGGCATCAATGCGCACCTGCCGGAGGGTGTGACACTGGAGAACTACGCCAACATCGACAGCAAGGTGCACACCAGTGAGGACCACTAGACCCTGCCCTCAACCATGCCCTCGACACTCCTGCTGACTCCTCCCCTGAGGAGCCTGAGTCAGATGATGAGGAGGATAGCCCCATGCCCACTCCTGTGACTGTGTCAGAGGTGTTCGAGATGGTGTGCAAGCTGCGTGACTTTGCCACTCATCGAGGCATTCCCAAGCTTGTGGCATGTGCTGATTCATCCCCGGAATAGGATGAGCGGACTGTCCAGTCCAGTATCTCAGACTTTCTATGTTCTAGACTTTCTATGTACTAAGGACACTGCATGAGTCTAATGTCCAATACATACATGTGTACAATGATAAGTCTTTCTCAAGACACACCCATAATTCCAAATGAGAATACAGCATCTTGTCTGGGAAGCTTGCAGTTGGTTTAATATTATGAATGTGTGTACAATACACAATAAAATCCACTGAGCAATGCTTTGTGAGACCCCTGCCATGCCTGAGAGCGATATTCCCAAGTAAGACCACCTCTCTAATAAGACCAGTTGGAAGTGCTCCCTGGGTGGTCTTAATAGGGAGGGACCACTGTATGTGCCACTGAAAAAAGCAGAAACAGCTTGGAATTCTTCTTGGAATTGAAGAGCTGCAAGGTTGCTCACAAACAGCATTTGTTAGTTACCGAGTTACAGGCAATTCTGCTCCGCCTACTTCAGGTATATTGCCATGCTGACTCAGTAAATCAAACAGCTGCAGTGGCTGTTAGAAGTTATGCCTCTGTCAAGACAGGCTATCAGAGCTGAGCACAGACATTCAGATGCTGTCAGTTATGCCTCTGTCAAGACAGGCTATCAGAGCTGAGCAGGGACATCCAGATGCTGTCAGTTATGCCTCTGTCAAGACAGGCTATCAGAGCTGAGCACAAACATCCAGATGCTGTCAGTTCCTCTGTTAAGACAGGCTATCAGAGCATGGACATCCATTGCCAGGAGAGTTTCTCTGAGATGAGGCGTAGGCCTCCAATAAACACATTCTTGTTTCAAATACATTCAAGCACCAAAAAAAGCAATTTGCGAGAAAATCAGCCGCTTGGACTTACTACAGTTAAGGCTGGTTCACAACACGACACTGGCCGAGCGTTGCATTGCATTGCGTGGTCAATTGACCTTTGACCTTATTCATTTCGAACCACGCTCAACAAAGATGGACACGCGATAGTTCTGATTGGTCCTACGCTGCTTTTCAGACGCTGGATTAGAAAAAATTTCTAATCCAGCGTCTGAAACACAGCGTCGGATCCACATCCGAACAGTGAACAGGATGACTAGCAACGTTATGACCCTCAACTGAAATTCACACACAAACACATCGAGAGAGAGAAGGAGCATCTCCGGAAGGAAGTGCTCCTACCTTATCAGCTAATGAGATGCAACACCTCATGATGTACATATATTCCTGATAAAGACAATATCGTACTTCATTAACAGGCTATTAATGAGTGGTAGAGAGATTGTACACATTATTGATGTTGTCATGCCAACCCCAATGACCCACTCTAGTGTATGTAACTCGAGCAAAAAAAATTAATACCCTCCCCCCCCAAGGGGGGGAGGGGCATCCCCAACATCTGTAAGAAGACACTATACAATGCCAGAACACACATGCAGGCATGCATGCATGCACGCACAGACACATGCACACACACACACACATTATTGGATGCAAGTACATATCTTAACATTAGCTTCAACATCGACAGAAAGGGTGGTGGAGTGAGAAACAGTGCAAAAAAAGGCTAGCCACAGAAACACTGATGAGACAACTCCATTATCTTGCCTACTCACTCTGCATGTGTGGCAAGATAGTTGTGCAGACCATGACTATCACCAAAGAGATAGCAATTAAAATTCCATTATTAGTCTTGCTTCCAAGGACTAGACTAGGAGTGTTTACCCATCTGTATCTTCCTATTTAGGTCTTCCATGAAATCATGAACACAAATGCTTCAAGTGGCAGTGGAATATGCTGCAATATCTTCTACACAACAGAATGATAACTTGCCCAATAATCAACTTAAAATCTGATACTCTTATTCATTTTGGCTAGATGCTCTAGCCTTCATCAGGAACGAGATGCCAAGACTCACATGAGGTTGATATATATAGCTCACTCTTTAGTCAATGTTTTGGCTAGATGCTCCAGCCTTCATCACGAATAATGAGACTCGCATGAGTTTCCCAGCTACATATATATATCAACCTCATGTGAGTCTTGGCATCTCATTCCTGATGAAGGCTAGAGCATCTAGCCAAAATGAATAAGAGTATCAGATTTTAAGTTGATTATAAAATAAAGTCATTATATCTTACTATGTTCATTGAGAAAAAATGTAAAATACTTGAAACATGATCATTTAGACTGGCAACGCCATGAACACAGAATTCCAGTTCCTACTAAAATAAATTCTGACACATCATACCTTATAATTCAAGAGGGAAATAAAGGTGCGAAAGTTGATTACATAAAATAAAAAAATTCTCGGCACATACCTTGGCAACCTTTTCTCAATGTACACATTCAAACAAAAGCTTATCGGCTCTGACATGGCCGTGTTGCAACCAGCGTCATAGATGCTCGAGGAAAGATTATGAGAAAAATGTACTTTTAAACAATCAACACTTTTGTGTAGTGTGATACAGCATGCCACTGCAGGAATATGGCCCTGAGTTTAGCAGAAGGAACTGGCTATACTAGCTATGCAGACAGTTTCAACCATTAAGTTATTTACATGCAATGGGTGAGTGTGTGTGTGTGTGAGGGTAGAGGGGGAGTTACCACATAGAACTGTTTAAAAGACACTGAGATTTTATGCTTGTGTGCCTGTCAACCTAGTACTGCAGAGGAGGGCTGAATTCCAAACCCACAAACAACCACTTCTAAACTGGGGCCCTCATTTTCTGCTCCCACCCACCACACTAAGGCACCCCCTTCATTTTCATTTTAACTAGCTAGACAAAAGTCTCACTGCTACTCCAGGATTACAAACATTTTAATAGTGGTTGCAAACAGCAAACGGCTACAACTATAATATACCTAGCCTTCAAGGGCCTGATGGTGTACACCAACTACATCCCAGGCCAACTATTCCTCAGCACTCGTTTTGTGAATATCAACAACATCAAAACCGTTGCTAACACTAGAAACAACATGTTTGCCCTTCGCTATTCAACTATTTATCCCGCTAAGCACCAGCACATAGCAAGCACCTACCTACCTTTTTTAGAGTAAAATGACCAGGTAGAAGTTCTTCGATTTTGTAGTGCTTACTCTTCCGCGACATCTTCACGAAGCTACCTCGCAAAACGCTAGGGACGATCAAGTCGGACTAGTGGATAGATCTACTGGTAAGGTGTGTACCATCAAAACAATCACACACACGTACACACCTTTAACACCACACTAATTGCCTGACCTGTTTATCCGGTGACAAAAAATAAACGCGCGAGTCCCGCAAATAATCGTTAACTAGGCTCGTTATAATTATTAGTCGGTCCTTATCGTACCTGGCAGGAGCTAGAATTGTGCATGGTTACGCCAGCACCCGTCTGTAATGCTGTATGTTATTCCCTTGGAACGGTGAGAGTGGTACACTTGCCCCTAAGGTTTTTCCATGCTGTTTTGGGAGAGACCTATGAGATCCCATGGGGCTGGGAAATGTTGTGAGACCAGTACCAGGCCAGGGGGAGTCGATGCCATGGCATAGTAGCATCCACTCCTCCCCAAAACTGTAGAATAAGGTCTACCTAGCTGTACCTATTGCCATACTCATTGATGAGGTCCCATGGGAGCAAGCCAGCCATAGCTTCCCTCCCCAACCTTGTAGTATATATAGGACCTATGGAGGGCTTAGGTAGGGGGAGAGAGGGGATGGGGCCAAAGGACGGTTAGAAGAGTTTCTATTATTAGTAGTGTACTAGTATTGTACATCCTGTGTGTTTGTTAGCCATTTTACATGATATGAGGTTGTTTATACCCCAGGCAGAGTGGGAAGAAGAGATGGCCTGGACATTGAGTATTTCATTTGGAGAGGCTGTCTATATCCTGGGATTGGTGGTGGTGCTACCTGGCAATTTTCCTGATTGTGGTAGAGAGAGTGGCTAGCCTTTCCTTGAGGGTGCATATATATTGCAGAAATGCCGCCATTGGCCCAGCATTCGGAATGTTGAATCCTCTATACCTGCTGCAGCTGCCATGGCCACACCAATCTTGAAACTATGTCCTGCATATTGGTGTCGTGGCAGACCTATGGTGTTCAGGATGTCCCGAATTTGACTGACAAAAAAAGGGCTTTGTATAATAGGAAAATGTGCCTGATGTATTACCTCTGACCCCCTCTGACCCCAATGTATTATATTTTAATCTTCAAAATGCTGAGACCCTTGGGACCATCGCACCTCATGCAGTGCAATAAATAGTAAATGAGGTAAGATGACTTGTACTGTATTATGACCATCAGATAATGGAGGTCACTGGGCTTAGTGATACCTATATACCATGATGTCAGCATTGCATCATAATTGGTCACATTTTAAGACGGATGAAACTATACCATCTGTGTGGTGTTCTGCACTGCTATATACACCTCCCCATGCTGGTAGACCCAGCTGACTCTGGTAACAACTCTCCCAGGTGGAAAGGGAAAAGGGGGAAAATGGTATGGATGCCAAGGCCCAAAGTGCTGGGTTTGAAGAGTTTGCCAATGAAATTCAGGATTTTGCTGAGTACCTCTGCTGCAATGGGCAGTCTGATACGTGGGGCGGCGAGCCCTTAAAGCAATTTCATCCTGCTAATTCCTGCTTGCACCCTTCTCAGCACTGGCAGTGAGGATTTCTCCCTTGAGTCAGGGAGATCTGCACGTTATGTGATGCAGAGAGGTAAGGCTTTCCTGTTTTGGGGTGAGTGGCTTTGATCAGCCATGAATGCTGAGAAGCTGTGCAATAGTTGTTCAGACAGAGGGAGTGGCCAAGTGATGTAATATGTAATGCAAAAGGTTTCATTTGCTTGGGAGGACCTGTCCGTGGATGGGGAGAAACTGTTTAAAAATAGTGCTGCACTAATGGTGCCAGTGTGGTGACATCCAATCTGCCTGAGGATTGAAAAACGGTCCAGAAGAGCGATTGGTACTTGTGTTCGGAAGGGGTCAGCTCTGGAGACCTGGTGAGGGAAAGGAAAGAATATTGTTTCGTGATGTGTTGATGTATGTAGGGTACAGATTGCATTCCTAATGGAGGACTAAGCATTGGAGTAAAGCATCATGCACTTGCTCCTTGCCAGGTGTTTCACCAAGTTGCCAAAGCTAGAATTAATTCTTTCTCTGCAATGAATAAAGGTTGGGACCTTATAGTCCCACTTGATTGAAACCTTGAGTTATGATACCATGCACCGCATTGCCATGACCTTGACTGGTCTGGGGTCATGTCTCTATCAGCAAGGTGAAGGGGAGAGAGGAAAGACACTCCATTCCTTCTGCACCGACCTCACTACCTTGCATGAGGATCTAAACTCTTCGTGAGAACAAACTTGTGATCCCTCCAATTGCTTAGGATTGTTCTTAGCTGTTCAAGTTTGTCCACAAGCAGCCGTAGTTTTGATGTGATGCATGCATATCAATTTATATTGCAAATATCAATTTCTATTCCAAATATCAATTTCTATTCCAAGGAGGACCAGGCAAGTAGTGGGACTGTCCTGCTTATGGTTGGCAATGGGAACTCCTATGTCTTGCACTCCCTCTGTTCAGCATCGCTACAGACTGCATAATTATTTTGTCGTCTAAGTAATGGTGTATAAGAGGAGACACAGATTGTCTTAAATGCCTGCAAAGGGCATTGGCTACTGCATTAAATACTTTATGGGTAGACCGGAGACCGAATGTGAGCTGAGAATCCATACCTTCCCACTGCATTGCTATGAGATCCTGTGGGTGCACTGACAACAGGCAGTAAGCAGACTCTATTTACCATCACCTGTAGAATCCCTTTCCCAAGTTGCGCTGCTGGTGCTGCCACTTGGTGTGGGTGTAACGAGAAGGGTCAATCCCATCATTGACACTCGTGCATGGGGGTAGGAAACATCCATTATGAGTCTCCGTGTTATGGTCTTTGGGGACAACTCCAAACCTGTAAGCAAAAGTGGTAGTGGCTCACAAGTGGAGAAAGGGTCATGCAGTGATAGTTTTAAACATATTGGGATGAAGGGATGCTTATGGCATGTTGGCTGATGCAGCTTTCAATAAGTCCATGGAAACCCACTCTGAATCCCGAATGAAGGTTGACACATGTAATATGCTAAGGCCCGATCTGAGTGGGTGGAAAGTGCTTTTTCCCAAGCATCAGCAACTAGGGAAGTGATATGGCGCCATTAACTCTCGTGCTCCAAAAATTTAGGCAAAGCAGATCGGTTGTGTGCTGTGACCAACCTGTACAATAATGGACTCAGAACAAGGAGCGATTGAAACGTTATGGTGCTATGGGACTGTCACATCCATGAGGTGGAATTAAGTACTCCTAATATTAATTAATTGATATGCACTGACGAAAACCACAGTACTCTGCGTGTACTTTGTCCTTTGATAATTCTGCAATAACGTATGGCTGGCTGGCTGGCGGGACCTTTGGGTGTGGCTTCTGGGGCAACTGCCTAGGGAGTCTCTGTGGGAAATCCAGGAGAGGGTGAGTGCCTTGAAGGAATGCACAAGCACGCTGGTATTTGCACTGAAGTTGCCGCCATCTTCCCTTGTTACATCGCGGCATACTTCAGTGGAATTTGCAGGCTTCCGACTTCTGAATGCCTGGCCAGGAAGTGCAGACCACGTAGGAACCCAACCAAATGGAGAGCGGTTTGAATTTCTCAGGCAGGATGATGCCATGTGGTCATCCTGTAAGCAGAAGGAGCACCTCAGAATTACCCCGGCTCTCCCTGTGAAAGTCTCACTATAGAGACGTGTGTTAATTCTGACCTGTTTAGGTCCTCCAGCCTCTGGGTAGAATTTCAATCATAAGTGACCCAATATCTCTCTCAGTTCTTGCAATGGTCTGGTAAGCAAGGAGCTCTGGAGTCTTTCTGGGGACTGAGTACTGCCATCAGGGAGAACCTTTCTACCCATTATGATATATCTGTAATGGGTGGATGTTCTGGAATTTGTGGGACATCGTAGTCGATTAATATCTCAGACATCCAAACAAATTATAAATGCAGAATTTTTTTCACTACCTATGGTGGCAGTGAAGCTGAGGGATTGGATGGGTTTGAGAGAGCCACAGCACCCTTGGAAACTGCTGGCATGTCCTCTCATGTCACTGGAAGGCTGCAGCAAGCAACTCAAAGTCTGATTCTGCAATGTGGCTGGGGGTGAAGGTCAACATGGAGTCCCAAGGTGGTGTGACCTGTAAGAGATGGTACAATTCTATCAAAATCATGTTGTACCCAGGCGAGGGAACACCCCAACCCTGCGTGGGGTGAGAGTTCCCAAGCATGGGATATCATGTAATGCTGATTGAAGGGTTGCTAGGTAGGAGATAATTTCATCTTCAGGTAAAGGAAATGTAGTGACCATGTGATAGTAGCAACTGTCCTTACCTGAGATCTACTAGTATATGGCAATGAGAGGACCTCATAGTGAAAGTGGTTGCCACAAACAGTGCTTAATGTTAAGCAGAGCTGATATAGTGACATATACCCATCTCTTATCTCAAGTTCCTCATTGCCTGATGATTGTTTACGCTTGAAACTATAGGACCAGCCAATCCCCCCCCAAAATTTTTTTTTTTATTATTGGCTTTTTTCATCTTTTTTTAATTTTATCCTTAAGTGTCAACTCCTCTTCTTTTGAAGGACCCTCCTTCTTTTGGGTGCTTTGTCCTTCTGTACTTCTTTGGGCTATTAATGTCCATCCTAGAATAAGGGTGGGTGGAGTATAGCCAATGGAGTATGATCAGCCAACTGCTACTTCTGGAAGTGTTAAACATTAGCTTTGTCTGAATTTAACATTGATGATGAACTTGGACCATAAAGGCTGGGAGGGAAGGGATTGCAAGTATAATCTAGGATCGGCAAGTAAGAAATACTTGTTTGCTACACCGATTTTAATATTGCTTGTGGTGGACTCTGTATTGTGAAGAGACACTAGCAACCTCCAAGCATACGGAGATGGAAAAGTCAGCTAGAAGTAATGCTAGCAACCATATATCAGGTGATAGCTGATGATTATAAAGTTTTGGTTGCTTAACAACAAAGCACATTGTGTGAATATCGAAACAAACCTCTTTCCTCCCCCTCCCCCCATCAAATTTTAGCTGGTCAAATTTGGCTAGAACAGTTCACCAATACTTATTGAGTATCAAGATGTTTTGTTTGTACAAAGAAGAACAAAATGATTGCTTAGCAATAAACCGCATAGCCATGAATATAGTTTAATGACTTTTGGCACTAATGTGACTTGGCAACTAGCCTTGTTGGCCAATCAACAACAGTTGATGACCTACAATTATGATGAATTCTGCAAACAATCACAGAGATATGAATATCATTATAATTTAAAAATTAGCTCATGCCATTTATTTTATTACACATAGACATGTGGCTACATACCTTGGTTCAAACTTTGCTAAAACTTAAGTCTAGGATTTTCTTCAACTTGAAGATGTGGCTGTGAGTGATTGATCAATATGGTGCTGCTGAGTGCTATCAGCCAACTGGAGGAAACGAAACAGTTGATCCAACCTCCTAAGAAGCATGACGTTGGAAATACCTGAGGATTGAGTGCTGTGTGCTGAAAGATCTTTCTCAGAAAATAAAGATAAACCTGCCACTAGTTCTGTTCTCTATTTAGAAAATAGATTTTCAGTTGCTGTATCTGAAGAGATTCACAATACTTTGGGGTTGAGTATTACAGGGAATGTCCTTCTTTGGGTACCAAGTCCTTTTTTTTCTTCTATAAATGTCCTTCCAAAACTAGCTGTTAGTGCAAATTATAATTGTTTAGATTGTATTACTCACTGGGATTCACCATAAATGGCGGTTCTATAGTGCTTGTAAGAGGTAGAGCTAGTGGCAAGTGCCCTGCAGGCTCCTGCGGGCTCTGTAGTGTAGCTGCTCTCCGGTGAACAGAGCTGAGCCTGTAAATGGACTCATTCTCAACTAACTGGACAAATGGCAAAATACGGCCGAGGGAGTGACAGGCACAACCGAAATACCCGCGCATTCCCTTTGTGCAACTGTGAATGATACCGATCAGTTGCACGACATGTAGCATTAACGTACCATCAGGATTTAGCATGCCTGTTGAACGTGAAAAGTACAATAGCTAGTTGAGTGCTGTTTTAAAATACAGTGCTTGTCTGACCCACCCCACCCTCGAAACACTTCTACAGTGGATAACAAGAACATGTTATAATAACTCGCACCTCGCAAACGATTCCTATTCGGAAGTGAGGTTGGCGGAAAGGATATTGCAGAAGCATGTGCAAATATGGCACGCTTGCACATGCTTACTCTGCCATTATGGCTGTAGGAATTGTTCTATTGAGCCTTAAGATAGGCCATCACGAAGTACATACAAGCAATAAATGACAATGACTACTAAAGAAAAAACGTTTACCACAAAATAATTAATGAGAGTGTAGTGAATTACAAAGAGTTTGTTTTGGGATGCCAATGGAGGGAGTTGCCAAAAACAAAAGGACGTGCCAAATATTAAGTATTTCCTCTTCTCCCACCGCTTGAGCACATTTCCCATTACAATTCTGTCTACCCCATCCAGCACCTCTTCCTTCACCCCTGCTACTGATCTACCCACCATTGGGCCAACTCTCCCTTTCATCATCTTCATTTCTTGATTGTACCAGCCACTCTTCAGACCCTTCAATGCCCTACCGCATCCAATAATCTTCCTCGATCACCAGCAAATTCCCCACAGTACACAACAAGAAATGCACAACATCTTCCACAACACCTTCATCACATAGCTCACACCTACCATCCCGGCACGTACCACACCTCTCCTTGTCACCCAAGAGTCCCACTGATGCCGTCCTTAACCTAAATCTCAGCCTCACTTCCCCTGTTTTACTGAAACCTCGCGCACATCTTTCTTGTCCAAACTCTTCTTTAGCCACTTGAGGCTGGATTTCCCTCCCAGCCACTCCTCCTTATGAACATCCCTTACACTATTCCACCATTAGTATCCTAAAATTAGCCATATTTAGATCCAATCTAAGAAATAATTTTAAACAAGCTGGTTTCAACTGATTTTGGTAAGTATGGGTGTCAAGACTTACCAAAAAAAAGTAAGGTGGGGTAGGGGGTGGGGAAAACTTTTGGGGGGTCAAAAGGTCATCGATCGCCCCAAAATTGTAAAACATTGTATCTCGACAACTAAATACCCAACATTTTTTATCTCGGTGTCAAAATGCTCAGAATTGTACCATGATGATGCACAAAAAATCTGGGATCCTTTAGGACCAACTCTTGAGAGATGTTTGTGGGTGTTATCTGTATTGAGAGTAGTTGTGGCTTGTGGTCTTTCAAATATGGAAGGTTTGCAACATTATGTGTACCAACCAACAAATGCTCTACTGGAAACTAAGCTAATAAAGTATGAAGAACTTCTGCAAGAAATACCTGAAAGATCCATTCCAATAGATGTAGCTGTTAAAGACTGGTACATTGGATGGGTAGAAGGAAGATCCCTTCATCCAAATTTCATGGGGTTTATGCATCAGAAATACAATGGACTAACATTGAAATCTTCCATTGAGTTTCTGCGCATCATCAATGCAAATCCGAATGACATGCAGACAATATACACCACAATCATGAGAGCTATCAAAGGAACGCATGAATCCCCAGCAATCATAACATTCGACCTTCCTCTGTTCATCAAGGCATCTCAAATTGTTAAGGAGCAGAAGTTAGAAGTTGTTGTGCGGCTTGGAGGATTCCACTTTCTGAAAAGTTTCCTTGGCTGCATTGGGTACATCATGGAAGGCAGTGGTTTGGCAGAAGCTATGAGAGTCGTCTATGGACCGAACAAAGTCAAGTACATCCTGAAAGGTGCAGCATACTCAAAGGCCCTGAGAGCACACTTCTTGGCAGATGCCGCTCTGGTCAAACACATGATGGGTGCAAATAACAGCTCTAGTCTTGATGAGACACTCAAGGACTTGGAAGAAACATCAAGAACGGCAAAGCTGTGGGTTCTTTACCACCAACTTGTAAGAACAGTGCAAGAGTTCATCTTAGCAGAAAGGCTCCATGATTGGCAGGGACATCTGAATGCGGTTGCTAAGATGCTTGGCATATTTGCAGCAGCTGGGCATGGCCAGTACGCCAAATTTGGACGGATGTACTTACAGGAGATGCTGAGACTTCCAGAACAATATCCTCAGGTTAGCACACAAAAAACACTAATATGCAAGCATGCACTTATCTGGTAAAATGTATAGGATATTTTTTTGTTTTTCTTTTCCAGGTTCATGAAGCATTCATGGAAGGAAATCACACAACCCGTTACTCCAATGAGCAATTTTCTGGACAGTTTTCTGACCAGACAATCGAAGAAACCCTTATGCGAAAAGCAAAATCAAATGGTGGCTTAACAAGAGGAAGGATGCGTAACGAGAATTCTGTGAAAGTATGGGCTGGCACATTTTCACATCTCAAGCTTCTAGGGGACCTGATGGAGGAAATGATTGGTGGGAAGCGGAGTAAGAGGACACACAAAGACCTTGGAGCTAAGCATATTGAAAACGACAGACAATGCGTCAAGTTCATTTCTGAATGGTTTTCGACCCACAACCCCTTCACAAAGGTTAGTATGTATGTGTTTCATGCACTGATAGTTGTGCAGACATCATTCTAGATTTCAATTGACATTTCAAAGTTATCACACAACGATTGCATCTATGTATGTCATTTCAGGTACATAATCCCATGACCATTGCTTCACTGTCTAGTGGAGGGACTACCACCGACAAGTCAGCTGTCAACTGCGAAGATGCAGTGAGGATAGGGAAAGAAATGCAGAAGGATCTTGATGATGAGTCACCTGTTAAAAGCATGAAGACATCAAACAAATGCAAAAATCTGGCTGCCCTTCAGAAGAAAGTAAGAATAGGAGACAAGAAGGTGTACATCGAAAAGACCCTACTCTTTAATAGGTTGATCATCATGGCAGAGAGAGATGAAGGGATTGAAGAGATATTCCGCTTTGAACTGACACCTGTCCCGGCGTCTCTCTTCACTATGGATCGTATGATGAGGAAACCCCCAAAGCATGAGTTTGGAAGGATGCTCAAGGAAACAACAACAAAACTTGACTTGGACATGAACAACAAAATGCATGTTGTTGATGGAGGATGGCTACTTCATCAGGTAAAGTGGGACAGCGGTGCAACCATCAAGACCATAGTTACTACCTATGCCAGGTATGTTACAGCCAAATTCAAGGATTCTACTGTAGTCTTTGATGGCTATGGGGAAGAAGCATCATCGAAAGATCATGAACATATGCGGCGGATGGCTGGGAAGAAGGTTTCTCGGGACTTAAGGGTTACACCAGAATTGACTATATCATGTGACAGAGAAGTTTTCCTGGCAAATGAGAAGAACAAAGGAGCTCTAATCATGATACTGTCTACAGAGATGGCAAACCACAATATTGTTGTATGTCAAGCAAAAGATGATGGTGACACGCTCATTGTAAAGACTGCATTGGACTTGGTCACAAGTGTGAATACCCCAGTTGTCGTTGTCGCACAAGACACTGATATATTGGTTTTGCTCTGTTATCACCGGCCAAGCAACTGTTCTAATTTGTACTTGCAATCAGATGTTGATGGTCTTTATGACATCTCTACTATAGACGTTGTTGACCAGGAAGAGTTCCTCTTCAAGTACGGCTGGTCTGGAAACGACACTGTTTCATGCATTCATGGACATATCAAATGTGCTCTCTACAAATGCAAATTCCCTGCCAGTGTCATCACTGCATTTACAAGTATGACTTCAACTGAATCCACTATTCGAACAGCTGGATTAAAAGCAATGCAGATCACATACGGCTGTGGGGATACTCATCTTGAAAAGGCTCGCTATCTGAAGTTCCAGAAGCAAGCATCAAAGGGTAAAATCGACCCCGATCGCTTACCTCCAACGGAAAATGCAACAGCACAGCATTCCCTTCGTGTACATCTTCAAGTTGTGGTATGGAAGCATCTAAACACCACTGTTCTTAAGCCAATTGGAAGAGGATGGGAGTTAGATAGCAATGGAAAACTCAGACCGAAGATGCTGTCCATTCCTATTGCCCCAGACAACCTTCTGAAAGGAATTTGCTGCAACTGCAAGGAAGGGGAGAGGCAGTGCCAAACCATGAAATGCAGCTGCATGAGAGCTGGCATGTCATGTGTTTCTGCATGTGGTGTGTGCTGTGGACACTGTTCTAATGGAGCAGATGTAGAGGAACTTGGTAGCGATGAAGAGGAAAATGACTAAATATGTTATAGCTATGCTGTAATCAGTATTTCAATTATTTGTTTACTACTTGATTCTTTGCACTTGATTCTTTGATGCATTGTTTGACACCATGCAGCTTCAAAATTATATGATACATAATAATATTATGCCATGTCAATGACACTTTTTGACCTTTGACCTCACATTTGGAGGTCAAGGTTTGGTAATTAAGGGTCCAAAAAAATTTGGGGGGCCCTTCTTGCATAATTCTGTGCATTTTGACACCAGGATCAACCACATGACCTTGTTTTGTTACCGAGATACAAGTTTAAGTGATTTAGGCCGGGGATAAATGACCTTTAACCACAGAAAAAGTTTTCCCCACCCCCTACCCCACCTTACTTTTTTTTGGTAAATCTTGACACCCATACCTACTAAAATCAGTTGAAACCAGCTTGTTTAAAATTATTTTCTAGTTGAGATTTAAGTTAGGGATACTACATGCCTCACTTCAGCATACTATCTCTAACTTTCCTTCTCCCCTCAAACTTCCTTTTCAGCTCACAAAACTCTGCCCACCAACCTGGACAATCACTTAACAGTGTCACAACTTTTTTCACTAGCCTATCTTCTCTCATTCTCTGCAACTTCCATCCAAATAACACTTTCTTTTCTTTCCTTCTCTGCTCCACCAACCCAGGCCCCCTCTTACTACCACCCCTGCAACGCTATTACTCTCTCCAACCATTTCTTACCAATGTTCTCTTGAATTCTTTCCAAATTCTTGCAGGCTGTCTTCCCTCCTGTCCACCATACTTCAGATGCATGTTCTAGACATGGCTAGCAACTCCCATATTAGTTTACCTCTGTCCACCTCCATCTCTCCATTCACCCTGCTCATGTAAAAAATTCTTGTCCTCCATTTCTCTGCCTTTTCCAAATCGTCTTCTCCAAATGAGCATTTCCTCTCATCCCCCTGTCAACATACACCAAGATATTTGAAGGCTTCCACATTCTCCTTTCTCTCCTCATTAGTCTTCCACTCTCCTCCACTAAACTTTCCACCAACTGTCATTGACTTACTCTTCTCACTATTAAACCTAAATCTCCACTTCATTGCATATTCCCCCACCACATCCAACATCACTTGTAACTCTACCTGATCTGTCGCTAACAGTACAATATCATCTGCATACATCAACCCACCATACCATGTTCCTTCCACTTCAATCCCTAACACTTTTCCCTCCAAATCCTTCAAACAACCCCATAACATACACACTAGAGAACAGATGACAAAGAACAGCCAGGTCTCAGTCCTGCCTCCACTTCAAACCACCTGGACCAATCTCCACCAAACAACACACTTGACTGAACTCCTTCATACAAGCATTTGCACACATTGACAAATTCTTCCTGAACTCCAAACCCTTTCATCTTCATCTGCTCAACATAATACCATATGCCTTGCTTACATCCAGAAATGCCAGAAATGTCTGTCGCCCCTGTGACCTCATTATGTACACACACATACCTCAACACTAGGAACTGGTCAGTGCATCCTCTCCCTGGACTAAATCCACCCTGACCCTCTGTTAGTACTTGCTTCTCTGCAAACCTACTGAGCCCCACCTGTCAACACCCTTGCCATCACTTTTGCCACATAACTCCCCAGAGCTATCCCTCTGTGATTACCAGCCACCTCCTCATCCCCAGCTTTAAAGAATAGCACAATATAACTCCGCCTCCAATAATCTGGCGAATAATCACCAAATTACTAGAGAACATAACACTTCCACCATCCTATTCCCACCATACTTCAACATCTCATTAATTATGCCATCAGGACCAGGAGCCTTGCCCATCTTTAACACCTTCACAATATTGTACATCTCCTGGAATCCAATCCGCTGCACCATCCAGTAGCTTTAGACTCTAGGTTGTCAATTGGAACATCCTCCCTTGATCTGCACACACTCCCTAATCCTTCCCAATGCTTGGCCAATACCTCCAGTATATATTTCCTCTTCTTCACTACACCCCCATTTTCCTCCTTCACTCTTTGAATTTGACATTGCTTCTTCTTTCCCTTCAAGTCCATATAAAATAAATTGCTGCTAGTCCCTCCTTGCTTTTTAATCTTTTCTATTGTAGCCTTCCTCAGTCGCTTCTTTTCAAATCGAATCAACCTCTTCACACGTCTCCTTGCACTCTTATATTCCTCCCATAGTCGTAATAATCTTTCTTCACCTACATTGTCACCCCTAGACTCTCTAAGCTTCCTACAGGATACTTGTCATGCTTGGATGGCGACTTCAATCTCATGAGACCACCAGCCCTTAGATCTGTCTGTTAGTCTTTTTTTCCCTGTACCCAACTCAGCCGCCCAAAGTACAATGTGTCTCCCCCACAGTTCTCAAATTTGTTGTATACCTTCTCTGTCCTTCTCCATCCCTAGCACTGCCACACATTCCTCCCGACCTCTGAAACCCTCGATCACTACCTGTTGGTATTCTTCCCAATCCATGTTACCATCAACCTTCCATTTAACCCGTGGAATACTTGCTCTTTCCTCCAGTCTACCTATTCTCATGACCATCCTATTAAGTTATGGTCTGATCTTAGATTAAGTTCTCCACTGTCCTCAATCACCATCGTATCCATAACTAACAACTTTGACAGCAAGATATAATCTACTTCTCCTCCTTTCTCTTATCTCCCACGTCCACCTTCCACACTACTCTGTGATAACTTATTCCAGATATGCCAAATTGCACACCCCAACCAGATCCAGCAACCTCCAACCATTCCCGTTAGGTGACTGTTCTGACCTTAACCCTATGTGGGCATTAAAATCACCTGTTAGAATTACCTCACAACCTGCTTCCTGATGATCTGCCACCTTAGTTTTAATCACCTTTTCTGAATCCTGACTGTTCACCCCTTCCGGGTTAACATACACCACACCCACAATCACATTATTGCCGTCCTCTGCTTTCAATTCCACCCGCAGAGTTCCTCCAATCCTCAGTCCCGGCCTAGACCTGAAGTTCTTCTTAACCAGTAGCCCTACACCACTACTTGCAATGCTTGCCTCCTATCCTTTTGTACCCATACCAATCATATGCACCTACCTCCATGCTGCAAAAACCTTTCTGCCAGATTTGTTGCTGATGTATAGAGTGAGCCAACTTTGTATCGTCCACAAACATGGACCCACCTCGCTCCCTCCATGATGTGAGACGGTCTCTCACTGCTGGATCACGTAGTGAGTGGCCACCAGAGAGAAGAGCTGAGTGCTGTGAGACCATGATCTCTCCCTGCTAGATCACGCAGAGAACAGCCACCAGAGAGAAGAGCTGAATGTTGCGAGTGAAAATTGCTGGACAAACTATAGGTAATGGATATTAATTTTCCTTGCCAAGTTCAGAAACTTTTTTAAAAATTACTTTTGTCTACTCTGTTCCATGGGCGTATATAAATTAACCTTGTTAGGATCCAACCCACACCACTTATACTACCAAAACCTCTGCCATTTGGTTGTGTTCTGCTCCAGTTACCTGCACAACTGGCATTAAGTCCTTGAAGGAAGCTGTGGCTGCCCCTACATGAGTAGCTGCAGTCAAGCGATAGCAACAAGATATGTGCTGATTTTTGTGTACTGGACAATGTGGTCTACATTGGTACAGGCACAGTAGCAACAAGACATGGTGTTCTAGGGAGAATGAGGGCAAGTTCTAGGGTTGCAACCCATCCTAGTCAACACACACACACACACTGAATTATAGAATTATTGCAAATGACAAGCATCTTGGAATGGGGTTTTAGAAACCTGACAAGTTATTCAGTAGTGTTGAACCACCACCCTTGTTCTGTGGTTGTGCTCATCATTAAGTGCACTTGACAATGATGTCATTCCTAGTGCAGGTCCTAGTTATGTGCAGATGATTCTGTGCATGTACGTAATAGTGTGCATTAAAAAGGATCACACCAGGGATCAGGGGCTGTAGAAAGTGACCTAGAGACTGCATGCAACTGACTTTTTTCTTGGCTTGGTATTACTTTTTAACATACAAAACAAAAATGAGCCAATTGCCAAGGTCTTGGTTCAGCTTGCTAATTTTCCAAGTTGCTACATCAGCAGCTATCAAATCACTTGATAACTGCATTGTCAATGCAACATTATCTACATAAACCAACTCCTTCCTCATCAATGATAGTGACTGCTTCGACTGCTTCTTCATCACCAATTGCCAAAATGATCAACACTAATTCATCACTGCTACTTACAAATTTTAGATTGACCTATATAGTCACAAAGCAGGCAAAATAGGAATTTTTCTTTCCAACATAGACAATCTTCATGGCTTAGAAAGTGAACTGTTTTTTTTTATTTTGACTCCACGCACACGCCTTCCTCTGTCACACTCTTCAGGAGGTAGCTATTTGTTGCATCCTTTTCCAAGAAGAGCCGTCAGAGGAAGTAGCTAATTTGGAAGCTGGTAATGGATGAGGTATTATAGTTTTATCTCCCTGCCAGAAGCCAAACTCTAGCAAGGATGGAGTTCTTGTGTGTCATGAGTAAACTTTGATGCATTGCCATGCAGCTGACATTATTCTAAGATTTCAATCGTCTTAGTGAGAGGGTAGATGCAAGACTGGTGAAGGAGAGGGATCAGCAAGTGGATGAGAACAAACATATCCTTCAGCAAATTATCTTAGCAGTGGAATTTTTTGGGCGGCAAAGCAAGTTCTGCCTCATCGTGAAGATAGGGTACATTTTTCTGTAGAAGATAGTTTGCAACACTACAGCACATGGCAAAGGAGGATGCATTTTACAAAAGCACCTTCTCTCTGCTAAAGGTAATGCAATGTGTATAAGTAGAACCATTCAAAATCAGGCCATTCATATCTATGCTTGATTGCCTATTGAAGGAAAGATGTGAAGGTGAGGGAAGATTTGGTTACATTCTTCTGTGTCTTGTATCATCAGTGCTGCTAAGAGTTCCAGCAGCAACTCTCGGAGCACTTAGATGAGCTTCTCCACTGGGAGCAGGATCTTAAAGCGAACTGAGAATATGGCAAGCTCTGTGGCAATAAAAAAGCAAAGAAGATGAAGTCAACATTCCTAACAACCTCCATTTAGATTCGGATCTTGTGATGTGGACTCTTTTCCAAACATCATTGTCTCTTAGTGATTGCAAGTACACTGCCCATCACCAGTGCTGAAGCAGAAGGATGATCTTAATTCCTTAGAAAGATCAAGACTTACATAAGGTCTACTTGGCTGAAGAGCACTTTTCTGATCTTGCAGATGATAGCAGTGCATTTAAAGTGACAGGAGCTCTGTGGATGAAATTTACTATACCTCTGTGCAGGCAATGACACTATTTAAAGCATGGCTATTTGCTGACTGACTGATATAATCACTATGACCTATAATACATGAATAAAAAGTTCACATTAACTTTGCACACGCAATGCCCCATTGAAAAAAATCCTAGATCCGCTCCTGAGCATGTGTGATTTCCATAGTGCAACAATAAGCAAGGAGCTGGAAAGCTCTGGAGACCCTGAAGCTCACAGTAGGTGTAGTCCTCCACTGCTCAACCATAATGTATTGAAAGAACAAAAGAAGCACCTGAAGACACAATCAGTTGATAACCCTCACCATTTAGGATCAATATATATAGAAGGTCATACGGTTATTCTAGGTCTAGAGCCAGGGATTCTAGTGGACTAGTGCTGACTGTTCTAGGACTAGAGCCAGGGATTCTAGTGGACTAATTTATGGCTACAGCTATTCCTTTGGCCATGGCCATGTTTGCGCAGGCAGCAATATGTAAGTAACTTAGTGAGTTATATACTATAGTTATATATATATATATAACTTAGTGAGTTCAACTTCCAAAGAATCGTATTTGGCTACTAAATTTACAAGTGCAGTGGTTCCCTCTATTAGAAGCCCTAGCAATGGTCTAAAGAGTTTGCATGACAATCAATCCCTACAATGCCCCCCCCCTTTATATATATATATATGTATATATATGCATGTATGTATATATATGCCAGATGCCTACTTTCCATCGTATACAGAAAAGAAGAGCAAGAGTCATCAACTTGAGCAATATAACTTGTTACACAACCATTGCAATTGTTAATGTGATCTTTATGGGCCAGACATTTTAAAAAAACACTGCAGGTGGGAGATGTCTTCTTGTCTTCCTGCTCCTCCTGCCAGAGCTTGTGTAACCTGGCTGTAGTAGAAGAACTGAAACCATATAATTACAAGCAAATTGGACAGGAACTTTAGTAATTACATTCTAATTGGTATATTAAAGCTATTGAGTGTTGCCACGACTTTCCTGGGACTTTCTTTCCTAATGAGGGAAGGCCAAAATATCCGATATACGAAATGCCATTTATTACAGCCATGCAAATGTAGTCTTATGGGACAGGCATTTTGGTGGAGGAATACAATATAGCATGGATCCCGGAATGCTTGTATCCTGGGTATAGTGACTGCCAGCATATATATATATATATATATATATATATATCCTATGACTATGGTGGTATAGTGACTGCCAGCATATATATATATATATATATATATAACCTATGACTATGGTGGTATAGTGACTGCCAGCATATATATATATAACCTATGACTATGGTGGTATAGTGACTGCCAGCATATATATATATAACCTATGACTATGGTGGTATAGTGACTGCCAGCATATATACCTATGACTATGGTGGTATAGTGACTGCCAGCATACATATATATAACCCATGTCTATGGTGGTATAATGTCTCTCAGCATACATACATATATATATATATAACCCATGTCTATGGTGGTCTGTCAGCATATATACATACATACATACACATATATATAACCCATGTCTATGGTGGTATAATGTCTCTCAGCATACATACATATATATATATATAACCCATGTCTATGGTGGTCTGTCAGCATACATACATACATATATATATATATAACCCATGTCTATGGTGGTATAGTGTCTGCCAGCATACATACATACATACATATATATATAGCCCATGTCTATGGCGGTATAGTGCCCTGCCAGCATAAATGTCATTTTAATTGTTGTTGGAATTATCATGAAAATATAATAATTTTTCTAAACTTACATGAAAAGCTGCTCTAGATAGTCATTTTCCAGATCCTGATTAAAAAGATAAAAATTGACCAATCAGAACCATCGTTACCATGGAAACCAGCAATGTCATTGACCTATGTGCACTAGGAATAAGTTCCTGTGATGTCGGCTAACTGAGCCTAGGTCACAAGAAGAAGCCAACAGCTGCTAGGAAGATGGATGCTAGAGCGTATATGTAATGGAAACGGTTTTCCCCCCACCTCTCAACTTAAATTGAGGTAACTTTGTAAATATACTTGAATTGGCTTGACCATTTGTAGCATTTTATGTGCATCTATGGAATTTTACCTCGAACTCTGTGGACAAAATGGTGGGTAGTATCAAACTGCTTGTCAGAGCACATCTCACACCCAACCACTTTTGTCAAGGCACTCTCTAGTGTATTTGTGGTTAACAATATGCAGAAAATTATAGTGTCGTGTGTGTGTGTGTGTGTGGCCAGAATTCCCCTTAACCACTGACCAAGCAATGCTTCCTATATGAACTTTTGCACCAGTATGTACTTGGGAATTATGCTAGCAGGCACTTGAGTCACTCCCCTTTTTGTCTCGTAAATCACACATATTCATATATTTTGCAGTGGAGTGCAGGAATGTGTGTTGACAAGTTTTCGTGCATCTGCTATCAAGATTCTGCAACTGAAATTATATATATAGCACGCGATTCTGAAAATTCAGGTGGAGGTAGATACATTGGTTCTAGCTGCACTAGAGTTGTGCATATTCTGCATTCCAGGTACAAGAAAACCTGCTCCTATTTCACCCTCCCTTTGCCACACCAATACATATGGTAATAACCTTCTCAACAATCAACTTGAAATTGTATTCTCTCAACATTTCGACAAGATGCTCTAGCCTTGAAAGGCGCCTTCAGCTCTGCTCTCCTTTTCTACTCTCTCGCTCTCCTTCCTGTTTAATATCCCAATTTTGCTCCTCTCGTGACAAGTTCTTCCTGCTCCCCATGCTCACTGTGTCCAGGTGCTGCTGGAGTCAGGCTAGAGCATCTAGTCGAAATGTTGAGAGATCAAGTTGATTATTGAGAAGGCTATTGTAGTGTGTATTATGTCAACTAAGAGTTCTTTGAGAGCTCTGGGAAATAGAATCCCTATGTCCTTAGCCTCTACCCTACCCCAGGCAAACCTCTAATCCTAGCCTTAAATACCAGTAGCCCTAGAAATACCTAGACCTATAAAATCCATAGATCTCTGACCCTAAACCTGGTTTTAGCCCTAGAATACTCAAGCCCACCCAAGCCCTAGAATACTCAAGCCCACCCAAGCCCTAGAATGACACTTGCATTAGCCCTAGCTCTAGTGTTGATTACAGAGAGTTAGTCACACTCAAGACATCCCAGAATTTCACAGTGTAGTAATCCCTCAATGTCCTTGGAATGGTTTGTCGGTACTGGAAATATTGAAGGTACTTAGATAGTTAAATTGCGAAGAGGAGCGTAGGTTGACCTGCTTTCTTCTCTCCTCGCACAGATACCCGACGTGCCAACTACATCTTGTGTACACCCACTTGTAAGCCACTTATTGGCTTCCCAATAAGCCAGAGCTTTTACCACACGTGCCTCCACTTTACTTCAGACGCATCGTAGCGGCATTATATTTTATGTCATCGTGTACATACTGTCATGACAACATTCTAACAAGAGCGGAGTCTTTTATTCTTCTGATCAGTGTATATGGCTCTGGGATGTTCTCACTGCTCGGGGCTTTCCTACTCTCTCCTGGAGTGATCTTTGTCTGGTCGTTGTAATCTCTGCTCGAGTGATGTCCAGTACTGCCAACAGATGTCCATCGGGATTTTGAAATGTGCAGATGTCATAGGAAATGTGAACAGATATAAGATATTGTAGCTTGGCTAGTGTGTGTTGGAGAATAGGAGAAGTGTAATCTCAGGGAGATACCCAGCAACAACCCCCTATCCCATATATGGCTGCTCTGGTTGGGGTAGTGGAGATAGGTACTCTCAGTGATGCTTTGGTTGGGGTGGTGGAGGTAGGTACTACCAGTGAGATAGTGGACGATGGCTGCTCTGGTTGGGATGGTGGAAGTAGGTACTCTCAGTGAAACTGTGGGGATATGGCTCTGGTTGGGGTGGTACTACCAGTGAGACATGGGAATTTTGGCTGCTATGGTTGGGGTGATGCAAGTAGGCAGTGAGACAGTGGACTATGGCTCTGGTTGGGGTGGTGGGCTCCCAGTGAGCAGTGAGATTATGGCTGCTTTGCTTGGGGTAGTGGAGGGTAGGTGCTCCCAGTGAGACAGTTATGGCTGCTCTGCTTGGGGTAGTGGAGATAGGTACTCTCAGTGAGTCACCTTGCCCTGCATCACACTCTACATGGGATGGTGTGTTCTCTGTGGTGAAGTTGCGTATAACCCCAGGCCATTCCCCAGTCTCAGTGGGATAGTTCTGTTCTCTACCTTTAGAGTGGATTCAAAGCAGTGCACTGGGCTACGATGAGGACTGTGAATAGTCCCACACTCACATGAAGTATAAGGTGACGAATGGATCCTGATCTTGCTACTGTTATTCAACAAGTGTGTCTAATGTATTCCTTGTCACAAGAATGAGCAGAAATTCCTAGAACTACACCACATGATGGCTTCATGTTCATTGTGTTGCTCTAGCCATTGCTCTAGCCTTAATTAACTACTGCTAGCTGACCCTAGCTAAAGGCCTAATCAGTACAGATTGATGATGTCATTATGATGATGTAATGGCCATGGGAAAACAGTATCCCAATACAGTCTTTGTCCTCTGGTACATATTCTGTGTAAGAAAGTGCCAGCTACACAAATTCATTGTACATTTATACCAAAGTTGAAGAAATGCCATTGACAACACACACTGGCAGCTGGTTCACACCGGGCATGATAGAGATATAACCCCCTAAAATAACCTCGGTATTATAAGCTTTAGCCCCTGAGCCATGGCCCTAGCTACTGCTCTGACCTAACCCTAGCCATTGGATGGCCCTTACCCTAGACTCTACCCTAGCCCTAACCCTAGCTGAAATCTTATCCAGTACTTACTAGTCTGTATGGTGTCACTGATATCAATGGCAATGCCAGGATTATGCCATCAGAAGTAACCCACTTGGACATTCATTGGCACTCTCCTAGCACAGCACATTGCCTCAGCACGTCTAGACATAAATGTGTCGGTGTTTCCTGTTCTTAATTGTAGGTACTAATCCATGTTTTCTGTCCTGGAATGGTCACTGTATTTGGGGTGCCATCTATCTGCAACAACTTTTTTAATCGGGTTTATATGCTGGGAATACAAATTCATGATTGAAAGGTCAATGCATGCATGCTGCACCTCCTGACTGAGGATACCAGAAGTAGACATGGCTACAATTTCTATGAAGCAACTTCTTTTGACATTTTTCCCAGCTGAATTGAGATGGCTAAATAATTTTTGCAGCAACATAAAGTATAGAGGTAGGAAGTATAACCTTCACTTGTCAAACTAATCTGTGTATACGTATGGACAATACCTGCAGGAAACAAAATACGCAACGCACAAGCGTTGCGACATGTTACGGCGACAGTGTACCCGACGCGTAGCACCCTTGATTGCACCGCGCAACTCAGTAAACGCCCTCGATTAGAACGCGCACCAGCAGGACTCCAAACAAAATGTCGTCTATTGTGGGTGAAGAAAGCTTGGCAATCTGTCACCACTGAAGTGAAGATAGCGGCATTTTAGTCAAGACAGATGGGTCACATGATGACTGCATTCAACTTTTAAAAGCTTGGGGCAAGTAGAAGAAATTTATCGCCTGCGAGATGGGGAAAATTCCACAGAAAAGAGGTGGTAGGGGTGATGATGGTGATTCCTTGTCAAGGGAAGAAGCTGAACGAAGAAGGTGAAATTAGAATGATAGCTCAGCTCTACTGGTGGTTCACATGCACATAACACTGAATGTGGGTACATTCAAAGTTTGCACTCAAATTTCCCTTATGGGCAGCTTGGCACTGTCCATAACTCAGAAACTGGGAACACCTCATGCTTTTCCCATCGCTTTTCCCAACGCTTTTCCCAGTGTTGATGGTTTGTCTTAAATCTATTAAGTTCATGCACATCATAATACGTGTACATCTGTACATGGACCTATATTGTCTGAAAACAACAAGCACTCCTTTAGTTCCGTCACAAAAAGAAGTGATAGAGAGAGATTCCTGTCTCATCCGAGCTGCAGTATCGCGCCATTTCTTCACAAGAAGGTTTCAAGCAAAATCTTCACCAGGCGTGATTGAAGACAGTCTTCATGGCCTCCACCCCTTCACTCTCATCAACACTGTGCAGGCAGCCTTTCAATTGGTATAGCCTCTGACATCTTAAGGCACAAACTATAAACAAGAAACCAACTAGAATCTGAGCAAGAATTTTCTATGTTGACATGAAACGGGACTGTACTTCTGTCCAAACAAGTCACACTTCTGCAATCTCGATGACAACGCATGATGTACATGACACAATCATGCGACGTATGGGTCAGTAGATGGATGTGCCCATACGTGGATGAGAGGAGTTTGAGTGTGCATGCTAATTAAATTGGTATTTGTTAAAGTTGAACTTTTTTTTAGAAAGATGCCAACGGACATCCAGAGAAGCCGAAGTGCCGGCGCAAAATACCAAAACCACCCAGAGAAATGTGAAGAACAAGGGAGATACAAAAACATATCCTAGACGAGACCTTTGCACGGGAACAAAGGCTCAGAGCAAGACGTTCATTGATGCCTCTCAAGAGAGCAACAGAGTTCAGAGTGTGACAGAGGAAGGCATGTGTGTGGCACTTGGAGTAAAACAAAAATTTAAAAACCAGTTCACTTTCTAAGAGCTCTCACATTATACTTTAAACATCAAATATCAGTGTTGCATATTACTGGGGGGAAAGGAAGGAAAGGACTGCAGAACCCATATTTCTAAGTGTAAAAACAAATTTTGATTACAATGATTAATAGGCCCATAATAGAAGCTTGGGTTTCTCTTTATACCAGCTTAAAAATAAAGATTTTTTTGCAAATAAGTATTTATCTATCTGTTGGTCAGCTTCCGTGCAACGTAGAACTATTAAGGTCAAAACTGCAAAATTAGAAAGAAAGGCGTGACCCAGATTTAGCATAACTTCCACTTCGAAACCCTTTTTGGCTAGCACCTGTGCAGACATCTTCACATGCATATGCCTGGCTGTCTTGAGTGTTACTCCTGGTCACCATGGGCACCTGTTATATATGAGCTTTGGGAGCATGGCATGGCCAGGGGTGTAACCAAAGAGCCTGTCATGACAAATTTGGTCCCCCCATATTTGGTTCCCCCTGGAACTTTTTCTTTAAAAAATATGTTCCCCCTGGAACTTTTTACTTGGAAAAAAAGTTCCCTCTTGAAAAATAAAGGGCTAGGGCTAGGGTGGGAACAAAACTTTCAATAAGGGGGGAACAACTTTTGGGGGGGGAACAAATTAAATGTTACAGGCCCCAAACCCTGCCCATGATCTTCACCTGGTCGAGTTACCCCATCCTCCCCCCCCCCCCCCCCCCCCCCCCCCCCCCCGCCTAGTTCCTCCCTTGCTGGATCTTGTGTGAGCAGCCATTGAGGATAAAGTAGGGAACACACATAGAGAATGGACAGAGAGAATTAACTGTAAGCTCTTGGACATATAATTCACTCCCACTCTTCCAGTTTCATCAATCTCTCTTTAAATCAGTATACTTATCAGGTCACCATTGCCTTACTATTATTATTATTGCACTTCGTTCCCCGTCAGGACTAGCATGTCCTAAGTAGGTGCCTCGCTACTATACTCTAAACACTATCATCACGTAACTTAAAACATGTCCACCCTAAAGCTATTCACTCAGTATTTCGGGCTGCAGCCCTTCGTGCTAGACCTTCATCCATCACCAATATCCAACTACTATTAACATCCTTGTCATTATTTTAACCTTGACGATTGCTTTTGATATCGAGAGCTCAAACTCCAAACGGACACTTTAAATGTGGCAGAGCATTTGCTTTCAGCGTTGAAGCTTCACGCGGTAAATAGAATTTTTGCGTGAGAAGTGTAACCGCATAAATGTGGGCCAATGTAAATAGGAAATAGTCATCATAGGAAATAGCGATGGCAGCAGATCAGAAGCTAGCTAGAGGGAAGCAAACTGGCTCCTCAGGAAAATTAGAACGGGATGCACGGTTAATAGCTCACGGTTAATAGCTCACGGTTAATATCTCACAGTTAATAGCTCACAATGATGGTGAAGTGATCAGTTTTCTAAACTGGAAGTAATCGTCACGATAATTGCTAAACATGGAAATGGTCATCACGATTAGGGAGAAAGTATACAAGTCAAAATCAAGTAGCCAGATTTAAGTGGTGGAAGTTGGGGGTGGGAAATGATAAGAGCATGAAGTGTTTGGATCCAAGTTTGAAATGAAGTATAACAAGTTTAGTTGATATTTTATTATAGATTCAAGTCTCTACCAGGGAGTAAATTCCAAAGAAAGGAATGCGAGTGAAAAATGAGTGAAGGTTCTTTACATTACAGGCATGAACAAGTTTGGTTTTTAGATGAGTAGATCTGATAGTTATAGTCTTAAGAAAAGAAATGTAATTAAGAATATTGAAATGTTCAGATGTGTTTTATTTATTTATAGATTTTACAACAAATAAGATATCATTTAGTTCCAGAGTCATCATTAGGGGAAGAATAATACGGCGATATTTGTAGTCTGATGAAAAATCTCTGAGGATAAACTTAGTTGTTCTTCTTTGGATCTTTTCCAATGAGACAAAGTCTTTCTTGAGATGAGGGCGCCAGATTGGAGAGGCATACGTGAGTAGAGAGTTCACTAGAGTGAGGTAAAGTTGTTTCTTTGCACTCACTGTGTTGCAATGATGGAAAGTACGTCTAAGAAGCCCCAGGGACTTGTAAGATTTACCAATTATGTATATATGATACATGGAGACTACATGATAGGTCAGATGAAATCAGAACTCCTAAGTATTTGGTGAAACTTTTTCTGGTAACGACCGTTTCTTCAATAAGGTAATCAATGTTGTACAGTGGTGAATTGGTTACAGAATCTCATAAGATGGCACTTTTGATTATTGAAGAGGAGGTGCCAATCTTTCAACCACTTGGAGAGAGAAGTTAAATCAACTTGTAAAGAAGCTGAAGATTTTATCGACTTATAGACACTAGTATCATCATCGTAGATGAGGTTGAGACACAAGAAGGAATATCATTAATGTAGATCAAGAACAGAAGGGGACCAAGAATACTTCCTTGGGGGACACCAGAGATTACAGGTAGGGGCGGAGAGGATTGGCCGTCTAGGAACACTTGTTGAGACCTGGAAGAAAGGTAGGCCTTAAACCAGTGCCATAAATTACCAGTGATGCCAAAGGAACATAACTTACAGAGAAGCGCATTATGAGGAACCTTATCGAAGGCTTGTCAGAAATCGAGATAAATAATTGTTTAGTGAGCAATTGATAGGACTAGAATATTTAAGTTGCGGAGTGGTAGAGTGACCTTCGAAAAATCGAAAAGGAGATGGATTTGTCTACAAAGACAGCCAAAGATGAGGGAAGCGAGATGAGCCTATAGTCAGTGATGGATGACTTGTCACATGATTTATACATTGGAATAATAGTCTCCACTCATTTGGGAGAAAGTGTCGGGAAAGGCTTAGAGAAAATAGATGAGCAATATAGCAAGGGCACAGGACTTGAGAAGTTTAAGGTTGAAACCATCGGGTCATGTAGACCTAGTTGTGACAAGTGATGAATACACCTCTTGACCTAAGATCTCTATATTATTTAGCACATCTGAAGTTGTGAAGAGAGAATCTTTTGGAGGCAGGTTGCAAGTGCTTCTGGTGAGAACACAGAGTGAAGATGCTTGTTGAATAAGTCTGCCTTTCCCAAGTTAGAAGATACTCTGCTCTGAGATTGTCTAGAAATAGTGTGGGGGGAATTAAATTGTTTTGTTTTGTTAGCCTACGAATGTACTTATAAATCTTGGAGCCGTTATTATAAGTCAGCCTATATACAAGATTATTTTCGAAGGTAGATTTGGCATTAGACAGTGATGACTGAATTGAGAGTTGGGAGGTAGTGAGTTTGTAGAAGTTAGTAGAAGTGGGATGAGATTTCTATTTCCTTCTAAGAGTATTTAGGCGATTCAATTCATTGGGGGTCATCCATTTAGGATGTTCAGGACCTTATTCAGACTTTGGGAATATTGATCTTCTTAAAGTAACACTGATTTGTGCCAAGCAGTCTCAATCTCAAAGGAATTAAGGCAATTACTGAAATCTGTGTCCAATAGGTACGAGGAGAGCACCTGATAATCTACTTTAGAGAAGTCAAAAATATATCGCGGTGGCTGTTTAGATACTATGGTTGGAGAGCATATTCATATTGAGAAAGAAATGATCAAGTAAGATGGATAAATTAAGTGAGGGTCAATTGAAAGGTCACTAATGATGTCACTATTAATACCGACAAGTGTATTTCCTTTGATGTGTATAGGAGCAGTGACAAGTGGCTCAAAATTATACTCAAAACAAATTCTCAAAATAAATTAGAGGATGCAGTCAAAGTGGTCCAACAGATGTCAGGGAAATTGAAGTCGCCTAGAATAATAACTTGTGTTGAATAGCCAACCAAATGAGAGGTATGACAGAAGAGATTGAAGTTAAGAATAGTCAGAGTTTGGAGGTATGTATATAGAGTGCACATAAAGTAATAGAATCTTGGTTGTAGCATGTTTGCTACTTCAAGCAGAGGTAGAATATGTACTGATTCATCAAGTGCCACCAAAACACCACCACCACTTGAACTTTGATCTTTATGTAAAATACAGTAACTAGTAGGCAGAATTTCCGAGTTATAGATGGAGTTAATAAGCCAGGATTCTGTGATGCTTATGATTGTGAAGGAAGAGGAGTACACACAAGAGTGCAAGTGTGTAGGCTTATTTACTAGACTATTTGCATTGCAAGTGCATATTTGTATAGATAGTCATGAAGGGGAGTTGAGGGAGGGGAGATATTTGGTGGGTGAGAAAGAGCTCCCAGTTGGGATGGAGTCATAGTCAAGATTGGACAAGAGGGAGGTTACAGGTGTTGATGAAGTAGGATTTGAGCTTAAAGGTGTTGGGTTGGAGCGGACTAATTGAGTCTTGAAATAGCTGATCTTTGACCAAAATACATTTATCTCGTATTTTTATGCAATTTCTATCTGAACTGATGAGGGACCAGCGTTCCTTGAGTAGAATTGATTCCATACGCCTCTCGGGTGGAGTGAGGTCTGGCCTGATGAAATGGGGGGGGGGGGGAGGGGGGCTTTAGTACTTTCCTTTTGTAAAGTAGATTCGCAACCTCTGACGTATGACTCAACCTTATCAAGATGGGTCTTTTGACAAGTCGACTCTGGGTGGTACTTACCCAGGCAATGGTGGTCTCTGATCACACTAGCCTCAATCGAAGGATCAATATTAGAGAAAATGGATGCCACATTTTCAAGATCACTCTTCTGTATGAGAAATCTGGTGAACATCACTCCAAAAATAATTAAATTAAATTTTCTTTCAGATGAATGTTCTGATGGATGATTTCGGCCATTGGCTTCTGTGCTTAGATGTTAATTAATTAAGTAGAGAGTGCTTCTGAGTACGATGTAGGGTTTGCGCTTGGTTGGGATGAGTTAGGTAGGTCAGCAGAGAGACTAGTGTCAGAAGCAGATGGTTTGAGATACGTGAGACTTGGCTGTTACTCGATGTGGAGAGTTGAGCACTTAGAACAGATATCTGATCAGCTAGTTGCTTGATGGAGTCTTTCATGGAGTTGATTGACTTTTCCTGGGCCAGGAGTTGACACTGATGGCAAAAGAAAGAGTCAGAGGAGGCAGTAGCTCTTTGAAATGCTGATATAGTGAGACCTGCACACTTCCTATGAAGCCTAGTGCTACAGGGACATTCACAGAAGATAGCATCTTGGCCATCACACTTAGGCTGAATCTTCAATCTTATCCTCACACAGGACAAATGAATTGACTTGGGTTGGTTTCTATGTCACCAGCGAGGATTAGAAGAAGACAACCAACTGTATATACTGGGGAAGAAAGACTTGATGCACCATAGGAATTGCAGAGACAATGGCTATGGCGACAACCATTCGAGATGAAGCATGAAGAAAGAGGGGATCAAGTGGCGTTTACGACTCCAGCCATCAACAAATTCGTGCGCGTTTTTTTAAGTTTACGCACGGGGTTCACTTAAAAAAAATTTTTTTTTAATATAATTATTATATATAATTATATTCCCCCCCCCCCCCCCCCCCCGTGCGCGTTGGGTCCGAGAAGCCAACACTGAGGTCCATTGCTCCTGCTGCGTTTTGTACAGAAGAGGTTATCAATATGGGCTATCTCAACAGCAAGGGTCTACTAGCTATTGCTTTTCCATGTTCTAGGTAAGAATCAGCAAGGGTCTAGGTCTTTCTTTTTCATGTTCCAGATAAGACATCACATATTTATTATGTTATAAGACATCACATAATTATTATAAGACATCACATAATTATTATACTATGTTATACCAGTGTATAGGTGTAGTTCTTCAATGGTGATGAGGAAAAAAAGAGACCTGAAGGATGGCAAAACTTGGGCATGCCCTAGCTGTAAATCGCTTAAATCTATTCGGCATGGGAGTTTTTTCTCGAAATCACACATGGTCCTTCAGACATGGCTACTATTGATATACTGGTGGGTGAGGCAGTACCCTGTATTGGATGCAGTAAATGAGTCTGGCTGCTACAAGAAAAGTGTGATTAATGTGGCTTAGGGAAGTGTGGCAGCACTACTATGTAACCAGATTGTGCTTGGTGGTGTTGGATCTATTATTCAAATAGATGAGTCACAGTTCACACACTAACCCAAGGTATCACTGTAACATTGATATACTTGAATGGATGATCGCTTTCGTTATTGACTGTTTAGCATCATAGAGGCCGCCCACCTACTAACTAAGGAGACTTGGATATTTGGAATGGTTGACACGGATCATACGCCTGCTCTTGGTACACTTGATAAATGTATTGTGCCTATTTCAAAGATTTTAATTCAATGAAATTTATTTAGGTTACATGGAAGTTGTGGACAAGAGGGACGCAGCCACCTTGCTACCCATTATCCAGGTGCATGCTGCACCTGGATATAATATATTCGGACCAGTGGGCAGCCTTATAGGCAGGTTACTCTGCCTGGGATTGTGGCACATGAGACTGTGAACCACTCTATTGAGTTTGTGAATCCAAGTACGGGTGTTCACACCCCTTATTGGAACAGGGTATGGTTTGTGGAACATAATTTTTAAAATTTAACAACAATTATTATAATTATTGTGAAGGTGAAGCTAAAGAGGATGAAAGGAGTTCATCGCCACCAGCTCCCATCCTACCTGGATGAATTTATGTGGTAGGAGAGAAATGGAACAACTGTAGCTTTAACTTATATTAACAGAAATTAAAACCCAATAAAAAAATAATAATTAAAAAATGAACCTCGTGCGTAAACTTAAAAAAACGCGCACGAATTTGTCACTTGATCCGAAAGAGGCAGGCTGAACGAATGCCAACGGCTAGACAGGTATACGATAGCTGAAGCCTTACGTGACGGAAGGTTCGGCTCTGAAAAGAGCCGGTATGATAGACTTAGCCTAAGACTGATTAGAAAGAGCAAAGGTCAGACGAGCCAGACGACGAGACTTCATTACTGGAGGCATTTTTTAAAGCTAGGAAGCTTAAATTAAATTTAGTAGAAAGGTGTACTTTTACACTTGCTAGGATTGCGACAAGGAAAGCTAAGAGTTAAGTTCCGAATTTGTGCAAAGATCCGCTCGTAAGTTTCCAGCGTTCCTACCAGTTCAGGCAACATGTTCCTTCTCATTCAATAACTCAAGGGTGCCTATCGGTACACCTTCACCATTTGCGCGTTATCATCCGGTAGGTGTGTCTTGATTTTTGATTTTTTCCCCCCTAGTTGTTGGGTTTTCGATTCCCTTGCCATCTTCCTAGCTATTAAGGTACTACACTAATACACTAATTGAAGCTGCACTACGTGATGAGACTGGACCAGGACTGTGTCTAGTAAGCTGTGTTCTGTAGCGTTAATTTAGCACTTGACTATGTTGCTCACTACACCATATCTAACTATAACCACCCAAGTTTTATCATAGCACATTTTTGAGGTAATCTCAGCAAGTCTCCCTGTGTCACTTACATTACGAGTAGTCCCGAAAACCACCCCCCTTTCTGCAGCATTAGCTTCATGTGTGCGTAGCCTAGGTACATGGGACACGGGTGTGAGCACTAGGAACAGGAACAGAACTGAAGAACTGAATGGCATGCTCAAGGAATTTTACTAAACCTCTGGGAATGTCAGCTTAGCCAAATGGGAGGCTGGTACATTATAGGAGTGCTGCCTGTGTCTGCTGGACTTAGGAGGGCTTCTAATGAAAGAAGAATGTTAATGAGTCGCCCGCTAATATGTCCTAAATATCAACAACAGAAAGAGGACCTCCTCCATCATCTCACCTCAAGTGGCATGCAGAGAATGCCGGGCCAAGTGCGCTGGACTGCACAATATTTCAACCCAAGGTGCGACAGCTCGGACATCATTGGCTCTATTGCAATTTCTGTAAAGACACAATCATGTCAATTGACTGCACCCCCTTGATCAGGGTTTCATACAGGGGGGGGGACCTGGGATGTCCCCCCCCCCCCCCCCCCAGGATTTAAAAAAATTACATAGTATATCGTGCTAAAAGTGGGCAATGCTAAGCTAGATACTTTTCTCCCCCCCCCCCCCCACAACCAAAAATCCTGTATGAAACCCCCTTGATGCATACATGTGGTGGTGCTTCGGTGTTCCAATGGGCTAATGCACATGGTAGAGAAGCCTTACCATGTTTGCGTAGTCCTAGTTATAAGAGATTACCGGTTGCTATCACAGCATGCTTGAAACTCCCACACAGTTGAAAGATACACAACTGGTTAAGATATCACAATCACACAGAACCATCTTCCTACTCCCCAAATAGTTGCCGCCTTCGACTTGCGGTTGTGCAGGTTCAAAGGCCATTATTAATTACTAATTAAGTTTCCCTTTTTAAATGCCTCAACTTCATCAGCCACCTGAGAGTGAGCTACATGTATGTGTGGTTAGAATTGAGGAGCGGCCGTTATTAGAGAAGATAGAGCATGTTCTTAAAGAGGGTTGTCTTCTAAAACTGTGCCCCCGACCTTTGTGTACAAGTAACAGGAAGAGGGTGGAGTCTTGTGTATGGCACGTCCAATGATTCGTTTGAGGGAACCCTTCGAGGTAAAAAGGTGGACGGTTTGAAGATGGAGACAGTCTTTGGAGTTGTTGCTTTACCCTCCAGCGATCGGAACAAATGGTTGTCCTCTTGCTATGATTGTTGTGCCATGGCAGTGACAGTAGCATCCCATAATGCTAGCACAAGGGAAGTGCATGAAAGATGACTATCAACTGGCAATGTGTGTGTGAGTCGCCATTGAAGAATGTCAGCAGTTCTAATTGGCTGATGAAGCTTCTAAATGTAACCATTCAATGGACATCCTTGGCAGAAAATGACAACCCCACTGGGAGGAAGCAATCTCTTACTTGGAAGGCATTAGCCACAATCAACCTTACAGGCTGCAGTGCAAAAACAAAAAGCTGTGCCCCGTAGCAATGGTATCCTCCTCTACAACAGAGAGTGCAATAGAAGTGCATCCAAGGTTGAGTTAAGGGCAGAACAAAGGCAGATGAAAGTTCAGGTCAAGGAAGAGAAGAGTCGATGAAAGTGCAGGTCAAGGAAGAGAAGAGTCGATGAAAGTGCAGGTCAAGGAAGAGAACAAAAGTTCAGGTCAAAGAAGAGAACAAAGGGAGATGAAAGTTCAGGTCAAGGAAGAGAACAAAAGTTCAGGTCAAGGAAGAGAACAAAAGTAGATGAAAGTTCAGGTCAAGGAAGAGAACAAAGGCAGATGAAAGTTCAGGTCAAGGAAGAGAACAAAGGTAGATGAAAGTTCATGTCAAGGAAGAGAAGAGTCGATGAAAGTGCAGGTCAAGGAAGAGAACAAAAGTTCAGGTCAAAGAAGAGAACAAAGGGAGATGAAAGTTTAGAGGTCAAGGAAGAGAACAAAGGTGGATGAAAGTCAGGTCAAGGAAGAGAACAAAGGTAGATGAAAGTTCGGGTCAAGGAAGAGAACAAAGGCAGATGAAAGTTCAGGTCAAGGAAGAGAACAAAGGCAGATGAAAGTTTAGGTCAAGGAAGAGAATAAAAGTTCAGGTCAAGGAAGAGAAAAAAAGTAGATGAAAGTTCAGGTCAAGGAAAACAAAGGCAGATGAAAGTTCAGGTCAAGGAAGACAAAGGCAGATGAAAGTTCAGGTCAAGGAAGACAAAGGCAGATGAAAGTTCAGGTCAAGGAAGAGAACAAAGGTAGATGAAAGTTCAGGTCAAGAAAGAGAACAAAGGGAGATGAAAGTTCAGGTCAAGGAAGAGAACAAAGGGAGATGGTAAGGAAGAGAACAAAGATGATGAAAGTTCAGGTCAAGGAAGAGAACAAAGTCAGGTCAAGGAAGAGAACAAAGGTAGATGAAAGTTCAGGTCAAGGAAGTGAACAAAGGCAGATGAAAGTTCAGGTCAAGGAAGAGAACAAAGGCAGATGAAAGTTCAGGTCAAGGAAGAGAACAAAGGCAGATGAAAGTTCAGGTCAAGGAAGAGAACAAAAGTTCAGGTCAAGGAAGATAACAAAGGTAGATGAAAGTTTGGGTCAAGGAAGAGAACAAAAGTTCAGGTCAAGGAAGAGAACAAAAGTTCAGGTCAAGGAAGAGAACAAAGGTGATGAAAGTTCAGGTCAAGGAAGAGAACAAAGGTGATGAAATTCAGGTCAAGGAAGAGAACAAACTGCAGATGAAAGTTCAGGTCAAGGAAGAGAACAAAGATAGATGAAAGTTCAGGTCACAAAATTTCAGGTCAAGGAAGAGAACAAAGGTAGATGAAAGTTTGAGTCAAGGAAGAGAACAAAGGCAGATGAAAGTTCTGAAAGTTCAGGTCAAGGAAGAGAACAAAGGTAGATGAAAGTTCAGGTCAAGGAAGAGTCAGATATCCTTCCTGCTCCCAGCCTTCTATCTGATGCGTTCCCTGCCAATGGTTTTTTGGTATGCCATCGTCTGCCTTCCCTATGGCCAGCTAGACCTCAGACATTTGTGACTCTATTCCCTCAAGTGTCTCAAGAGTTTCCTCTCAGACTGCCTCGACAGGACAACCATGTCCACTGCTTGACAGGACCACCGCGTCTGCTCACCGCGTCTGCTATCTGGAACTGCTTGACAGGACCACTGTGTCCGCTATCTGGAACTGCTCGACAGGACCACCATGTCCACCATCTGGAACTGCTTGACAGGACCACCGCGTCTGCTATCTGGAACTGCTTGACAGGACCACTGTGTCCGCTATCTGGAACAGCTCAACTGGACCACCGAGTCCGCTATCTGGAACTGCTCGACAGGACCACTGTGTCCGCTATCTGGAACAGCTCAACTGGACCACCGTGTCCGCTATCTAGAACTGCTCGACATGACCACTGTGTCCGCTATCTAGAACTGCTCGACAGGACCAATGTGTCCGCTATCTAGAACTGCTCGATAGGACCACTGTGTCCGCTATCTAGAACTGCTCAACTGGACCACCATGTCTGCTATCTGGAACAGCTCAACTGGACCACCATGTCCGCTATCTGGAACTGCTTGACAGGACCGTGTCCGTCATCTGGAACTAAGCCAAAATGATTGCCATTCTTTAAGACCAATAAATCTGATAACCCCCAACCAGTTATCGACTCATTCCCTTTTATGACCATTAAACTGATAGAGCATGTTGCACTCACTCATAGAGCTCCATCTTCCTCGCCAACAGTCTGGCTTCAGAAAAGGAAAATCAGCTATTGACCACCTTGTAAACAATGTAGAGCCTCCTTCCAATGTGAGGAGAAGTTTGGCCTTGTAGTGGCGGGTCTCTCTGCTGCATAAGACACTATAAAGCACCAACAGATTGTATCTGAAGCTCTTGAAGATCACCCATGAAGGATCCTGAATCTCTTGAAGATTGTCCCTGAAGGAGATTGTATCTGAAACTCTTGAAGATCGTCCCAGAAGGAGATTGTATCTGAAGCTCTTGAAGATCGTCCCAGAAGGAGATTGTATCTGAAGCTCTTGAAGATCGTCACAGATAACAATTATCATCCTTCTTGAGCAGGACAGAACTTTCTTCCTGGAAACGTCCAATAGTGACCACATCAGGAAGTGTAGACTGTGAAATGGTTTACTGCAGGGATCTGTCGCCCTCCCTTATCAAACATCTATCCTGCAGATGTGCAGAACATGAAGTCGGAGAAGTACTTACGTGTGTGAAGCAAGACTGCACACTCACTCGGCTGTGCAAGCCACTCCTCCAAGACAATGAACTAGAAGAAGACCTCGCCCCCTTCTGCAAGTGCTGTGGTACCTTAAGACTGAGCCTTAACAATACTCATTCTCCACCGGCCGTTCAACTTAATGACAAGCTTCTGGAGCTCGTGGAGTAACCCGTGTGCTTTTGGGGTAGGGGTGGGTTACCCTTGACCGCTGCTCACACTTACAAACAACACCTGAGGCACTAGCAATGAAGGCATAGGTTCGGGTCAACATTCTGAAGAATTATGTGCACCACCCATCCTTACTTCTGCCCTTGCTCAGGTCCTGTCTACTGATGAGTGTGCAGTACTTGCCTGATCCCACAGTTGCCGCACTGGGAGACTCCATGTTGTCCTTGCCATGATGCTCCCAGTGATAGCTGCAACACCTCCTGCAGACACCCACCACCATGATGCTCCCAGTGATAGCTGCAACACCTCCTGCAGACACCCACCACCATGATGCTCCCAGTGATGGCTGCAACACCTCCTGCAGACACCCACCACCATGATGCTCCCAGTGATAGCTGCAACACCTAGACACCCACCACCATGATGCTCCCAGTGATAGCTGCAACACCTCCCACCACCATGATGCTCCCAGTGATAGCTGCAACACCTAGACACCCACCACCATGATGCTCCCAGTGATGGCTGCAACACCTCCTGCAGACACCCACCACCATGATGCTCCCAGTGATGGCTGCAACACCTCCTGCAGACACCCACCACCATGATGCTCCCAGTGATGGCTGCAACACCTCCTGCAGACACCCACCACCATGATGCTCCCAGAGATAGCTGCAACACCTAGACACCCACCACCATGATGCTCCCAGTGATAGCTGCAACACCTAGACACCCACCATCATGATGCTCCCAGTGATGGCTGCAACACCTCCTGCAGGCACCCACCACCATGATGCTCCCAGTGATAGCTGCAACACCTCCTGCAGACACCCACCACCATGATGCTCCCAGTGATGGCTGCAACACCTAGACACCCACCACCATGATACTCCCAGTGATAGCTGCAACACCTCCTGCAGACACCCACCACCATGATGCTCCCAGTGATGGCTGCAACACCTCCTGCAGACACCCACCACCATGATGCTCCCAGTGATAGCTGCAACACCTCCTACAGACACCCACCACCATGATGCTACCAGTGATAGCTGCAACACCTAGACACCCACCACCATGATGCTCCCAGTGATAGCTGCAACACCTAGACACCCACCACCATGATGCTCCCAGTGATGGCTGCAACACCTCCTGCAGACACCCACCACCATGATGCTCCCAGTGATAGCTGCAACACCTCCTGCAGACACCCACCACCATGATGCTCCTGGTGATGGCTGCAACACCTAGACACCCACCACCATGATGCTCCCAGTGATAGCTGCAACACCTCGACACCCACCACCATGATGCTCCCAGTGATGGCTGCAACACCTCCTGCAGACACCCACCACCATGATGCTCCCAGTGATGGCTGCAACACCTCCTGCAGACACCCACCACCATGATGCTCCCAGTGATAGCTGCAACACCTCCTACAGACACCCACCACCATGATGCTACCAGTGATAGCTGCAACACCTAGACACCCACCACCATGATGCTCCCAGTGATAGCTGCAACACCTAGACACCCACCACCATGATGCTCCCAGTGATGGCTGCAACACCTCCTGCAGACACCCACCACCATGATGCTCCCAGTGATAGCTGCAACACCTCCTGCAGACACCCACCACCATGATGCTCCCGGTGATGGCTGCAACACCTAGACACCCACCACCATGATGCTCCCAGTGATAGCTGCAACACCTCCTGCAGACACCCACCACCATGATACTCCCAGTGATAACTGCAACACCTAGACACCCACCACCATGATGCTCCCAGTGATAGCTGCAACACCTCCTGCAGACACCCACCACCATGATGCTCCCAGTGATAACTGCAACACCTAGACACCCACCACCATGATGCTCCCAGTGATAGCTGCAACACCTCCTGCAGACACCCACCACCATGATGCTCCCAGTGATAGCTGCAACACCTCCTGCAGACACCCACCACCATGATGCTCCCAGTGATAGCTGCAACACCTCCTGCAGACACCCACCACCATGATGCTCCCAGTGATAGCTGCAACACCTCCTGCAGACACCCACCACCATGATGCTCCCAGTTATAGCTGCAACACCTCCTGCAGACACCCACCACCATGATACTCCCAGTGATGGCTGCAACACCTCCTGCAGACACCCACCACCATGATGCTCCCAGTGATGGCTGCAACACCTCCTGCAGGCATCCGCCACCATGATGCTCCCAGTGATAGCTGCAACACCTCCTGCAGGCATCCGCCACCATGATGCTCCCAGTGATAGCTGCAACACCTCCTGTAGACACCTCCTTCAAGGCAATACCTGACAACCTGACATTAAAGGTGGTCGGAGAAAGCAGAACTTCCTGGAAGCTTAATCCCAATCCAGTCAGACTATTTCATGCCTGGGATATCCAGAGGAACCATTTTGTTATCAGGGTCAAGAGTCTGCCAACCACAACATTCCCTCCTAACTTGTCGAGGAGTCCTATGCTTGTATTTTCAGAGCCCGCGAAACGTTGACCTCGCCATTGACAAATTCCCAGTACTGAAGACTCGGAATTGACCTGCTTGCCTCTGTAACCTCAACACGAGACACTCAACTTTGATGCCACGTTCCATATGAAAGAAGGTGTGTGTAAACTGATACCTTCTCTTCTGTCGGCTTGGAGCAATTAAAAGATCTTGTTTTAAGCCGAGCTGTGGTTTGGATAGGATCATCAACATTGCGACTTGCCTCCCTCTGAACACACTGCAAGGGATCCTCAAAATAAGAAATGCCCTCGTTATGTGATCCTTTAGAGTTGTAAATGAAGGTAAGTTTGGCTTAAGTGAATGGCTACCTTCTCTATAGCTGATGAAATGAGATGATTGAGAATACAAAGCCATCAGATATGCTGCAGGATGGCCAGGGTGTGTGTCACCATTGTACTTCACAGTCCCTTGGCTTTGTCCTCACAGCACTTTAAGATGTAGCTCAGTTCTTTGCTAGGTCAATTTCTCTCCCCCACTATCAAGGGCCACCTGTTCTCCCCCACTATCAAGGGCCACCTGTTCTCGCCCACTATCAAGGGCCACCTGTTCTCCCCACTATCAAGGGCCACCTGTTCTCCCCCACTATCAAGGGCCACCTGTTCTCCCCCACTATCAAGGGCCACCTGTTCTCCCCCACTATCAAGGGCCACATGTTCTCCCCCACTATCAAGGGCCACCTGTTCTCCCCCACTATCAAGGGCCACCTGTTCTCCCCCACTATCAAGGGCCACCTGTTCTCCCCCACTATCAAGGGCCACCTGTTCTCCCCCACTATCAAGGGCCACCTGCTCTCCCCCACTATCAAGGGCCACCTGTTCTCCCCCACTATCAAGGGCTACCTGCCCTGTCTGTTCCACATATTGATCTCACAACCTTTGCTAGGATATTACAGGATGTGCATTACTCTCACAACCTTTGCTAGGATATTACAGGATGTACATTACTCTCACAACCTTTGCTAGGATATTACAGGATATGCATTACTCTCACAACCTTTGCTAGGATATTACAGGATGTGCATTACTCTCACAACCTTTGCTAGGATATTACAGGATGTGCACTACTCTCACAACCTTTGCTAGGATATTACAGGATGTGCACTACTCTCACAACCTTTGCTAGGATATTGCAGGATGTGCATTACTCTCACAACCTTTGCTAGGATATTACAGGATGTGCATTACTCTCACAACCTTTGCTAGGATATTACAGGATGTGCATTACTCTCACAACATTTGCTAGGATATTACAGGATGTGCACAACCTTTGCTAGGATATTACAGGATGTGCATTACTCTCACAACATTTGCTAGGATATTACAGGATGTGCACAACCTTTGCTAGGATATTACAGGATGTGCATTACTCTCCCAACCTTTGCTAGGATATTACAGGATGTGCACTACTCTCACAACCTTTGCTAGGATATTACAGGATGTTCATTACTCTCACAACCTTTGCTAGGATATTACAGGATGTTCATTACTCTCCCAACCTTTGCTAGGATATTACAGGATGTGCATTACTCTCACAACCTTTGCTAGGATATTACAGGATGTGCATTACTCTCACAACCTTTGCTAGGATATTGCAGGATGTGCACTACCTTTGCTAGGATATTACAGGATGTGCATTACTCTCACAACCTTTGCTAGGATATTACAGGATGTGCATTACTCTCATAACCTTTGCTAGGATATTGCAGGATGTGCACTACCTTTGCTAGGATATTACAGGATGTTCATTACTCTCACAACCTTTGCTAGGATATTAGGATGTGCACTACTCTCACAACCTTTGCTAGGATATTACAGGATGTGCACAACCTTTGCTAGGATATTACAGGATGTTCATAGTCTCACAACCTTTGCTAGGATATTACAGGATGTGCACTACCTTTGCTAGGATATTACAGGATGTGCATTACTCTCACAACCTATGCTAGGATATTACAGGATGTGCATTACTCTCACAACCTTTGCTAGGATATTACAGGATGTGCACTACCTTTGCTAGGATATTACAGGATGTTCATAGTCTCACAACCTTTGCTAGGATATTACAGGATGTGCACTACCTTTGCTAGGATATTACAGGATGTGCATTACTCTCACAACCTATGCTAGGATATTACAGGATGTGCATTACTCTCACAACCTTTGCTAGGATATTACAGGATGTGCACTACTCTCACAACCTATGCTAGGATATTACAGGATGTGCATTACTCTCACAACCTTTGCTAGGATATTACAGGATGTGCACTACTCTCACAACCTATGCTAGGATATTACAGGATGTGCATTACTCTCACAACCTTTGCTAGGATATTACAGGATGTGCACTACCTTTGCTAGGATATTACAGGATGTGCATTACTCTCGCAACCTTTGCTAGGATATTACAGGATGTGCACTACTCTCACAACCTTTGCTAGGATATTACAGGATGTGCACTACCTTTGCTAGGATATTACAGGATGTTCATTACTCTCACAACCTTTGCTAGGATATTACAGGATGTGCACTACTCTCACAACCTTTGCTAGGATATTACAGGATGTGCACTACCTTTGCTAGGATATTACAGGATGTGCACTACTCTCACAACCTTTGCTAGGATATTGCAGGATGTGCATTACTCTCACAACCTTTGCTAGGATATTACAGGATGTGCATTACCTTTGCTAGGATATTACAGGATATGCATTACTCTCACAACCTTTGCTAGGATATTACAGGATGTGCACTACTCTCACAACCTTTGCTAGGATATTACAGGATGTGCATTACTCTCACAACCTTTGCTAGGATATTACAGGATGTGCACTACTCTCACAACCTTTGCTAGGATATTACAGGATGTGCATTACTCTCACAACCTTTGCTAGGATATTACAGGATGTGCATTACTCTCACAACCTATGCTAGGATATTACAGGATGTGCATTACTCTCACAACCTTTGCTAGGATATTGCAGGATGTGCCGGAATACTTGTGACTCTCCCTGGATGTCCCTGGTCCCAGTCCAGTCCTAGAATACTCCTAGCCATAGCCTTCCATAGTCATTAGGCCTGTCAACACTGCACAAGTCAACATTCATCAATATGCATTGGTCGCATCCACACTAATGTGTGTTAATGTGCATTGATCTGGCCACTCCATAGGTGGTTGAGTCAAATCAGAGCTAAAGCAACTATGCGAGTGTGCGTTGAATTTTTCTCCCATTCACTCGTGTCTTCAAGATGGCTGCAGGTTGGAACTTTGGAGCTGCTACTCTGCGGCCTGAGGCCAAACTAGCTAGCTAGATAAGCTACACAGCTGGAGAACTGTTGCTATGTTTATAGCTCCTGCATCTGCACTTCTGAAGTTCATGCAGTCGCAACCTTCGTTGAGCTCTCTCCTCTTTCTTCTCTGCAGAAAATGTTTCCTGTGATAGCTGATCAGCAAGAAACGGACGCAAAATCAAACTCTTCCTCAACTACAGATGCAGTATATGATTTTGACGTGACTGTCTCCCAACATTGGTACGAGTGATTGATTATTTTTGCTTCGTACGGTTTATTTTGACGCCAGTGTGGATGTGACAAGCACACAGGACCCAATGCGCATTAATGCACATCAGTTTAGGTGGCAGTGTGGACAGGTCATTTGTCTTATTATACCCCTAGCCTGGGAATGACCCTAGCCATTTGTCTCATCATACCCCTAGCCTGGGAATGACCCTAGCCATTTGTCTCATCATACCCCTAGCCTGGGAATGACCCTAGCCATTTGTCTCATCATACCCCTAGCCTGGGAATGACCCTAGCCATTTGTCTTATCACACCCCTAGCCTGGGAATGACCCTAGCCATTTGTCTCATCATACCCCTAGCCTGGGAATGACCCTAGCCATTTGTCTCATCATACCCCTAGCCTGGGAATGACCCTAGCCATTTGTCTCATCATACCCCTAGCCTGGGAATGACCCTAGCCATTTGTCTTATCACACCCCTAGCCTGGGAATGACCCTAGCCATTTGTCTTATCACCCCCTAGCCTGGGAATGACCCTAGCCATTTGTCTTATCATACCCCTAGCCTGGGAATGACCCTAGCCATTTGTCTCATCATACCCCTAGCCTGGGAATGACCCTAGCCATTTGTCTCATCATACCCCTAGCCTGGGAATGACCCTAGCCATTTGTCTTATCACACCCCTAGCCTGGGAATGACCCTAGCCATTTGTCTTATCATACCCCTAGCCTGGGAATGACCCTAGCCATTTGTCTCATCATACCCCTAGCCTGGGAATGACCCTAGCCATTTGTCTCATCATACCCCTAGCCTGGGAATGACCCTAGCCATTTGTCTCATCATACCCCTAGCCTGGGAATGACCCTAGCCATTTGTCTCATCATACCCCTAGCCTGGGAATGACCCTAGCCATTTGTCTCATCATACCCCTAGCCTGGGAATGACCCTAGTCATTTGTCTCATCATACCCCTAGCCTGGGAATGACCCTAGCCATTTGTCTCATCATACCCCTAGCCTGGGAATGACCCTAGCCATTTGTCTCATCATACCCCTAGCCTGGGAATGACCCTAGCCATTTGTCTCATCATACCCCTAGCCTGGGAATGACCCTAGCCATTTGTCTCATCATACCCCTAGCCTGGGAATGACCCTAGCCATTTGTCTCATCATACCCCTAGCCTGGGAATGACCCTAGCCATTTGTCTCATCATACCCCTAGCCTGGGAATGACCCTAGCCATTTGTCTTACCATACCCCTAGCCTGGGAATGACCCTAGCCCTAGCCTGGGAATGACCCTAGCCATTTGTCTTATCATACCCCTAGCCTGGGAATGACCCAAGCCATTTGTCTCATCATACCCCTAGCCTGGGAATGACCCTAGCCATTTGTCTCATCATACCCCTAACCTGGGAATGACCCTAGCCATTTGTCTTATCATACCCCTAGCCTGGGAATGACCCTAGCCATTTGTCTCATCATACCCCTAGCCCGGGAATGACCCTAGCCATTTGTCTCATCATACCCCTAGCCTGGGAATGACCCTAGCCATTTTTCTCATCATACCCCTAGCCTGGGAATGACCCTAGCCATTTGTCTTATCATACCCCTAGCCTGGGAATGACCCTAGCCATTTGTCTCGTCATACCCCTAGCCTGGGAATGACCCTAGCCATTTGTCCCTAGCCTGGGAATGACCCTAGCCATTTGTCTCATCATACCCCTAACCTGGGAATGAACCTAGCCATTTGTCTCAGCATACCCCTAACCTGGGAATGACCCTAGCCATTTGTCTCATCATACCCCTAGCCTGGGAATGATCCTAGCCATTTGTCTCATCATACCCCTAGCCTGGGAATGAACCTAGCCATTTGTCTCATCATACCCCTAACCTGGGAATGACCCTAGCCATTTGTCTCATCATACCCCTAGCCTGGGAATGATCCTAGCCATTTGTCTCATCATACCCCTAGCCTGGGAATGACCCTAGCCCTAGCCTGGGAATGACCCTAGCCATTTGTCTTATCATACCCCTAGCCTGGGAATGACCCAAGCCATTTGTCTCATCATACCCCTAGCCTGGGAATGACCCTAGCCATTTGTCTCATCATACCCCTAACCTGGGAATGACCCTAGCCATTTGTCTCATCATACCCCTAGCCTGGGAATGACCCTAGCCATTTGTCTCATCATACCCCTAGCCTGGGAATGACCCTGGCCATTTGTCTCATCATACCCCTAGCCTGGGAATGACCCTAGCCATTTGTCTCATCATACCCCTAACCTGGGAATGACCCTAGCCATTTGTCTCATCATACCCCTAGCCTGGGAATGACCCTAGCCATTTGTCTCATCATACCCCTAGCCTGGGAATGACCCTAGCCATTTGTCTCATCATACCCCTAGCCTGGGAATGATCCTAGCCATTTGTCTCATCATACCCCTAGCCTGGGAATGACCCTGGCCATTTGTCTCATCATACCCCTAGCCTGGGAATGACCCTAGCCATTTGTCTCATCATACCCCTAACCTGGGAATGACCCTAGCCATTTGTCTCATCATACCCCTAGCCTGGGAATGACCCTAGCCATTTGTCTCATCATACCCCTAGCCCGGGAATGACCCTAGCCATTTGTCTCATCATACCCCTAGCCTGGGAATGACCCTAGCCATTTTTCTCATCATACCCCTAGCCTGGGAATGACCCTAGCCATTTGTCTTATCATACCCCTAGCCTGGGAATGACCCTAGCCATTTGTCTCGTCATACCCCTAGCCTGGGAATGACCCTAGCCATTTGTCCCTAGCCTGGGAATGACCCTAGCCATTTGTCTCATCATACCCCTAACCTGGGAATGAACCTAGCCATTTGTCTCAGCATACCCCTAACCTGGGAATGACCCTAGCCATTTGTCTCATCGTACCCCTAGCCTGGGAATGATCCTAGCCATTTGTCTCATCATACTCCTAGCCTGGGAATGAACCTAGCCATTTGTCTCATCATACCCCTAACCTGGGAATGACCCTAGCCATTTGTCTCATCATACCCCTAGCCTGGGAATGATCCTAGCCATTTGTCTCATCATACCCCTAGCCTGGGAATGACCCTAGACCTAGCCTGGGAATGACCCTAGCCATTTGTCTTATCATACCCCTAGCCTGGGAATGACCCAAGCCATTTGTCTCATCATACCCCTAGCCTGGGAATGACCCTAGCCATTTGTCTCATCATACCCCTAGCCTGGGAATGACCCTGGCCATTTGTCTCATCATACCCCTAGCCTGGGAATGACCCTAGCCATTTGTCTCATCATACCCCTAACCTGGGAATGACCCTAGCCATTTGTCTCATCATACCCCTAGCCTGGGAATGACCCTAGCCATTTGTCTCATCATACCCCTAGCCTGGGAATGACCCTAGCCATTTGTCTCATCATACCCCTAGCCTGGGAATGATCCTAGCCATTTGTCTCATCATACCCCTAGCCTGGGAATGACCCTGGCCATTTGTCTCATCATACCCCTAGCCTGGGAATGACCCTAGCCATTTGTCTCATCATACCCCTAACCTGGGAATGACCCTAGCCATTTGTCTCATCATACCCCTAGCCTGGGAATGACCCTAGCCATTTGTCTCATCATACCCCTAGCCCGGGAATGACCCTAGCCATTTGTCTCATCATACCCCTAGCCTGGGAATGACCCTAGCCATTTTTCTCATCATATCCCTAGCCTGGGAATGACCCTAGCCATTTGTCTTATCATACCCCTAGCCTGGGAATGACCCTAGCCATTTGTCTCGTCATACCCCTAGCCTGGGAATGACCCTAGCCATTTGTCCCTAGCCTGGGAATGACCCTAGCCATTTGTCTCATCATACCCCTAACCTGGGAATGAACCTAGCCATTTGTCTCAGCATACCCCTAACCTGGGAATGACCCTAGCCATTTGTCTCATCATACCCCTAGCCTGGGAATGATCCTAGCCATTTGTCTCATCATACTCCTAGCCTGGGAATGAACCTAGCCATTTGTCTCATCATACCCCTAACCTGGGAATGACCCTAGCCATTTGTCTCATCATACCCCTAGCCTGGGAATGATCCTAGCCATTTGTCTCATCATACCCCTAGCCTGGGAATGACCCTAGCCCTAGCCTGGGAATGACCCTAGCCATTTGTCTTATCATACCCCTAGCCTGGGAATGACCCAAGCCATTTGTCTCATCATACCTCTAGCCTGGGAATGACCCTAGCCATTTGTCTCATCATACCCCTAACCTGGGAATGACCCTAGCCATTTGTCTTATCATACTCCTAGCCTGGGAATGACCCTAGCCATTTGTCTCATCATACCCCTAGCCTGGGAATGATCCTAGCCATTTGTCTCATCATACCCCTAGCCTGGGAATGACCCTGGCCATTTGTCTCATCATACCCCTAGCCTGGGAATGACCCTAGCCATTTGTCTCATCATACCCCTAACCTGGGAATGACCCTAGCCATTTGTCTTATCATACCCCTAGCCTGGGAATGACCCTAGCCATTTGTCTCATCATACCCCTAGCCTGGGAATGACCCTAGCCATTTGTCTCATCATACCCCTAGCCTGGGAATGATCCTAGCCATTTGTCTCATCATACCCCTAGCCTGGGAATGACCCTGGCCATTTGTCTCATCATACCCCTAGCCTGGGAATGACCCTAGCCATTTGTCTTATCATACCCCTAGCCTCACTATGAGGGCTGAACACTAATAGTGCTCATCCTCGAACTGTAATTGGAACATATGCACGTCTCGCACATGCGCAGATAAATTTAAATTGCGAGTAGAGAACGTCAAGAGGGTGGCAGGGAAGATGGTGAAATTCTCTACCTAAGTAGTGAGTGGTGGCAGCTGAGGCCGCACTAGAAATGCTGAGCTCACTTCCCTGCAAATTCAAGAATGTCAGGATTCTAGCAACCTGTTCTCGGACCTCGACGATGATGAAGAAGAACTGGAAACTAACATAATACTAGTTAGTGACCTGAGGACTAGCAAGCTTCTGTATTTTTATATCACTATATCACTGGGGTTAATTATTTTATGCTGACATTAATTGGTATTACATCAGAGGAAGTCGTGGATGGCTAGCAAAGGTGAGTAGGCAGGATTGCCGGGGATCTTTAAATAAGGTCTAAAGAGTATGACCACACCTTACCTTGTATTGCAATGCACAACTTTAAGTGCATTATTAGTTGTTTGGTATTATTTATTTATTTTGATGATTATTATTATTTTTTTAATTTCTTGCAGAGGTCATGAAGGCTATATTGGACAAGGCTTTAGGGATTCTGGCACGCGGTAATGAACCGGAGAGACCACACACAGATCAACAACCTCATTCAATGGAGGGTGACCAAGATCAACCTCCTCAGGCCTCTTCCCATGAACAGTTCCCAGCAGACTCCATGCTTACCAGCGATGCATGTGACACTGCCGAAGATGATGTCCTTTTCCGTAAAAATGGTGTCTTCCTGAAGTACCCCAGAACTCTTCCCGAAGGAGACGTTCAAGGCAGAGACTGTAGTAAAGCCCCACATCCCCTTCAAAGTGAAGCAGCGTCTGGCCAAATGGACAGTCAAGCCTTAGTTCCGGGATATCTCTTCATAGCCAGTAGGGGAGCTAGCTTTGGGCCGACTTTAATTTTGAACTGGGCTTCAAACATAGCTCTGGCACACTCTTGCACGGCCTCTGTAGAGCCAGCAGACAGTCGTGCAGCCAGGCCCCACACAGCAATCCAGCCATGCACTGATGCGTGCGCAGAACCTCACGGCTTCTCCATCTCCTTGGACTTGTGCACGATGGAGGTGATTCGCTTGTTTCGCCACAGGGACGACATGGGATCGGGGGAACTGGTCATCAAGAGTGAGGATCAGACTTTCAAGGTGAGTGGCAAGGAATTTGAAAGATGTCCTTTGCCTCATCATTGTTATACAGTTCATAATCATTATAAGTTCATACAGGGGGTGCGAGTACCTGGGAATACCCCTCCCAACCCCCTCAAGATTTTTATATATGATGTCATAATTAGCATAGTGACATCATTGTGGTTTTGGGCAGAGAAGAGTTATGAACTTGGCAGCTGCATTATTTATAGTGCAAGACCCCACAATTTCTCTTTGGATGTGTCCAAAGTTCCACTAATATCCACTGAAGTCACAGGCCCCTCAGTTGCAATTTCCATGGCCTAGCTTAGCTGGTTGAGGTCAGTCTATTTCAAAGATGTGTCTTTATAATCTTCATCTGACTAAAGTCTTCATAATCCTCATTTGACTAAAGTCTTTATAATCTTCATCTGACTAAAGTCTTTGACTAAAGTCTTCATAATCTTCATCTGACTAAAGTCTTCATAATCCTCATCTGACTAAAGTCTTTATAATCTTCATCTGACTAAAGTCTTTGACTAAAGTCTTCATAATCTTCATCTGACTAAAGTCTTCATAATCTTCATCTGACTAAAGTCTTCATAATCTTCCTCTGACTAAAGTCTTCATAATCTTCATCTGACTAAAGTCTTCATAATCCTCATCTGACTAAAGTCTTTATAATCTTCATCTGACTAAAGTCTTTGATTAAAGTCTTCATAATCTTCATCTGACTAAAGTCTTCATTATCTTCATCTGACTAAAGTCTTCATAATCTTCATCTGACTAAAGTCTTCATAATCTTCATCTGACTAAAGTCTTCATAATCTTCATCTGACTAAAGTCTTCATAATCTTCATCTGACTAAAGTCTTCATAATCTTCATCTGACTAAAGTCTTCATAATCTTCCTCTGACTAAAGTCTTCATAATCTTCCTCTGACTAAAGTCTTCATAATCTTCATCTGACTAAAGTCTTCATAATCTTCCTCTGACTGAAGTCTTCATAATCTTCATCTGACTAAAGTCTTCATAATCTTCCTCTGACTGAAGTCTTCATAATCTTCATCTGACTAAAGTCTTCATAATCTTCATCTGACTAAAGTCTTCATAATCTTCATCTGACTAAAGTCTTCATAATCTTCATCTGACTAAAGTCTTCATAATCTTCCTCTGACTAAAGTCTTCATAATCTTCCTCTGACTAAAGTCTTCATAATCTTCATCTGACTAAAGTCTTTATAATCTTCCTCTGACTGAAGTCTTCATAATCTTCATCTGACTAAAGTCTTCATAATCTTCCTCTGACTGAAGTATTCATAATCTTCATCTGACTAAAGTCTTCATAATCTTCATCTGACTAAGTCACGCTAACATTTTCCAGCTAGTACAGTCTGGAAAAATCCCCAAGATCACTTTTCTCCCCTCCCCCCCTTCCCTCCCCCCTTCCCTCCCCCCTTCCCTCCCCCCCTTCCCCCAACTGTATCTGTAAGTATCTAATGAGGGAGGATGGTGGGGTGATGGATGGTGGGGTGGTGGATGGTGGGGTGATGGATGGTGGGGTGATGGATGGTGGGGTGATGGATGGTGATGGTGTGGTGGTGGATGGTGGGGTGGTGGATGGTGGGGGTGGTGGGTGGTGGGGTGGTGGATGGCTTTGAGAGTTTGCCCCACCCCTTCCTTGGACATCCTGGTGCCTTGGTGTCCCTTGTGAGTGAGAGTGAGTGAGTGAGTGTAGCATTATTTGAGAGCAATTTGTCAGGCCCTGTGGGTGCACCCAAGGATATCCCTAGCCCTAGAACACCCTATCACTAGGAAATCAGTAGCAGCCTAAAATGGCCATGGCCCTAGAATAGCCATGGCCCAGCCCTAGCCCCAGAGAAGAAGGTTGTAGTTGTGGATGGACTCTCTGGGACAGGGCAGCTGTTCTTATTGTCAGTGCCACTTTCAAATGATGTGAAAACTAAATATATCCGTGCAGGTCTTCTACTTCAAGTATGGTGGGCTGGATGTCTTGTTGCAGCTGCTCTGTTCATGGAAGCTCTTCCAACACGTCTGCCATGGTGATGCTCTCTGCTACACCTTCACCGTACACATACCGAAGCTGAGCTTGTCCGAATTGCACCCACTGGAAGGCAAGCTCACCAGTGGGCTGACCTCTGAACTCTGGTGTTCTCTGATGGACAGTGCAGGCCACATTACGGACGTCCATCACCTGAACAAGGTAGACCACTTTAGTTGATCATGTTACATTCAAACTTGATGTCTTCATCTCACATCTACGCCAGTTGTACATCCTAACATTGATGGCTTAAATAGCAGACACCATCTGTGTGGAAGTACGTAGCAGTGTTGCTGGTTATCTGAGGAGTGTGTATCTCCTTGTAGCAGTGTTGCTGGTTATCTGAGGAGTGTGTATCTCCTTGTAGCAGTGTTGCTGGTTATCTGGGAGGAGTGTGTATCTCCTTGTAGCAGTGTTGCTGGTTATCTGAGGAGTGTGTATCTCCTTGTAGCAGTGTTGCTGGTTATCTGAGGAGTGTGTATCTCCTTTGTAGCAGTGTTGCTGGTTATCTGAGGAGTGTGTATCTCCTTGTAGCAGTGTTGATGGTTATCTGAGGTGTGTGTATCTCCTTGTAGCAGTGTTGCTGGTTATCTGATGAGTGTGTATCTCCTTGTAGCAATGTTGCTGGTTATCTGAGGAGTGTGTATCTCCTTGTAGCAGTGTTGCTGGTTATCTGAGGAGTGTGTATCTCCTTGTAGCAGTGTTGCTGGTTATCTGAGGAGTGTGTATCTCCTTGTAGCAGTGTTGCTGGTTATCTGGGAGGAGTGTGTATCTCCTTGTAGCAGTGTTGCTGGTTATCTGAGGAGTGGGTATCTCCTTGTAGCAGTGTTGCTGGTTATCTGAGGAGTGTGTATCTCCTTTGTAGCAGTGTTGCTGGTTATCTGAGGAGTGTGTATCTCCTTGTAGCAGTGTTGATGGTTATCTGAGGTGTGTGTATCTCCTTGTAGCAGTGTTGCTGGTTATCTGATGAGTGTGTATTTCCTTGTAGCAATGTTGCTGGTTATCTGAGGAGTGTGTATCTCCTTGTAGCAGTGTTGCTGGTTATCTGAGGAGTGTGTATCTCCTTGTAGCAGTGTTGCTGGTTATCTGAGGAGTGTGTATCTCCTTTGTAGCAGTGTTGCTGGTTATCTGAGGAGTGTGTATCTCCTTGTAGCAGTGTTGATGGTTATCTGAGGTGTGTGTATCTCCTTGTAGCAGTGTTGCTGGTTATCTGATGAGTGTGTATCTCCTTGTAGCAATGTTGCTGGTTATCTGAGGAGTGTGTATCTCCTTGTAGCAGTGTTGCTGGTTATCTGAGGAGTGTGTATCTCCTTGTAGCAGTGTTGCTGGTTATCTGAGGAGTGTGTATCTCCTTGTAGCAGTGTTGCTGGTTATCTGGGAGGAGTGTGTATCTCCTTGTAGCAGTGTTGCTGGTTATCTGAGGAGTGGGTATCTCCTTGTAGCAGTGTTGCTGGTTATCTGAGGAGTGTGTATCTCCTTTGTAGCAGTGTTGCTGGTTATCTGAGGAGTGTGTATCTCCTTGTAGCAGTGTTGATGGTTATCTGAGGTGTGTGTATCTCCTTGTAGCAGTGTTGCTGGTTATCTGATGAGTGTGTATCTCCTTGTAGCAATGTTGCTGGTTATCTGAGGAGTGTGTATCTCCTTGTAGCAGTGTTGCTGGTTATCTGAGGAGTGTGTATCTCCTTGTAGCAGTGTTGCTGGTTATCTGAGGAGTGTGTATCTCCTTGTAGCAGTGTTGCTGGTTATCTGAGGAGTGTGTGTCTCCTTGTAGCAGTGTTGCTGGTTATCGGAGGAGTGTGTGTCTCCTTGTAGCAGTGTTGCTGGTTATCTGAAGAGTGTGTATCTCCTTGTAGCAGTGTTGCTGGTTATCTGAGGAGTGTGTGTCTCCTTGTAGCAGTGTTGCTGGTTATCTGAGGAGTGTGTATCTCCTTGTAGCAGTGTTGCTGGTTATCTGAGGAGTGTGTGTCTCCTTGTAGCAGTGTTGCTGGTTATCTGGGAGGAGTGTATGTCTCCTTGTAGCAGTGTTGCTGGTTATCTGAGGAGTGTGTATCTCCTTGTAGCAGTGTTGCTGGTTATCTGAGGAGTGTGTGTCTCCTTGTAGCAGTGTTGCTGGTTATCTGAGGAGTGTGTATCTCCTTGTAGCAGTGTTGCTGGTTATCTGAGAGGGGTAGATGTTTCCTTGTAGCAGTGTTGCAGGTTATCTGAGGAGTGTGTATCTCCTTGTAGCAGTGTTGCTGGTTATCTGAGGAGTGTGTATCTCCTTGTAGCAGTGTTGATGGTTATCTGAGGAGTGTGTATCTCCTTGTAGCAGTGTTGCTGGTTATCTGAGGAGTGTGTATCTCCTTGTAGCAGTGTTGCTGGTTATCTGATGAGTGTGTATCTCCTTGTAGCAATGTTGCTGGTTATCTGAGGAGTGTGTATCTCCTTGTAGCAGTGTTGCTGGTTATCTGAGGAGTGTGTATCTCCTTGTAGCAGTGTTGCTGGTTATCTAAGGAGTGTGTATCTCCTTGTAGCAGTGTTGCTGGTTATCTGAGGAGTGTGTATCTCCTTGTAGCAGTGTTGCTGGTTATCTGAGGAGTGTGTATCTCCTTGTAGCAGTGTTGCTGGTTATCTGAGGAGTGTTGCCTCCTTGTAGCAGTGTTGCTGGTTATCTGAGGAGTGTGTATCTCCTTGTAGCAGTGTTGCTGGTTATCTGAGGAGTGTGTATCTCCTTGTAGCAGTGTTGCTGGTTATCTGGGAGGAGTGTGTATCTCCTTGTAGCAGTGTTGCTGGTTATCTGAGGAGTGTGTATCTCCTTGTAGCAGTGTTGCTGGTTATCTGAAGAGTGTGTATCTCCTTGTAGCAGTGTTGCTGGTTATATGAGGAGTGTGTGTCTCCTTGTAGCAGTGTTGCTGGTTATCTGATATCTGAGGAGTGTGTATCTCCTTGTAGCAGTGTTGCTGGTTATCTGAGGAGTGTGTATCTCCTTGTAGCAGTGTTGCTGGTTATCTGAGGAGTGTGTATCTCCTTGTAGCAGTTTTGCTGGTTATCTGAGGAGTGTGTATCTCCTTGTAGCAGTGTTGCTGGTTATCTGAGGAGTGTGTATCTCCTTGTAGCAGTGTTGCTGGTTATCTGAGGAGTGTGTATCTCCTTGTAGCAGTGTTGCTGGTTATCTGAGGAGTGTGTATCTCCTTGTAGCAGTGTTGCTGGTTATCTGAGGAGTGTGTATCTCCTTGTAGCAGTGTTGCTGGTTATCTGAGGAGTGTGTATCTCCTTGTAGCAGTGTTGCAGGTTATCTGAGGAGTGTGTATCTCCTTGTAGCAGTGTTGCTGGTTATCTGAGGAGTGTGTATTACCTTGTGGCAGTGTTGCTGGTTATCTGAGGAGTGTGTGTCTCCTTGTAGCAATGTTGCTGGTTATCTGAGGAGTGTGTATCTCCTTGTAGCAGTGTTGCTAGTTATCTGAGGAGTGTGTATCTCCTTGTGGCAGTGTTGCTGGTTATCTGAGGAGTGTGTATCTCCTTGTAGCAGTGTTGCTGGTTATCTGAGGAGTGTGTATCTCCTTGTAGCAGTGTTGCTGGTTATCTGAGGAGTGTGTATCTCCTTGTAGCAGTGTTGCTGGTTATCTGAGGAGTGTGTATCTCCTTGTAGCAGTGTTGCTGGTTATCTGAGGAGTGTGTATCTCCTTGTAGCAGTGTTGCTGGTTATCTGAGGAGTGTGTATCTCCTTGTAGCAGTGTTGCTGGTTATCTGAGGAGTGTGTATCTCCTTGTAGCAGTGTTGCTGGTTATCTGAGGAGTGTGTATCTCCTTGTAGCAGTGTTGCTGGTTATCTGAGGAGTGTGTGTCTCCTTGTAGCAGTGTTGCTGGTTATCTGAGGAGTATGTATCTCCTTGTAGCAGTGTTGCTGGTTATCTGAGGAGTGTGTATCTCAGTGTTGCTGGTTATGTGAGGAGTGTGTATCTCCTTGTAGCAGTGTTGCTGGTTATCTGGGAGGAGTGTCCTTGTACTGTTGCTGGTTATCTGGGAGGAGTGCATGCTTCCTTGCACGAAGAACACGTCCTATTTAACCTGCAGCGTTTAGAATTCACAGTAGTTATTGGGGAGGACTCCTCAACTACTTTAAAATGGCGGACATCAAGACACACATCAGTCACACACAACCAATGCACACAAAAAACAAAGTTTATATATCATCTAAAACTCATCCTGGCAGCTTCTTCGTATCATAAATGGTGGTCGGTCGATTTTAACCCCCAAATACTTCCAGCATGCCTTGCATTCCCTCAGGTGAAGTTGTAAACAGACAGCATGTTCAGAATGTAAAATTCATCTTCAATGGATCCTTTCCCTTCATTTCTATCTCTACACCTAATCATCTTCTCTTCTATATACGTACCTAACACACTTACATAAGATAAGTCCATTCTTTATAATTTAACTATTTACCAGAATACTCCAAATTGCATTGCAGCAACTTGTAAATACACCTGAAAATAGGTAAAGATCACCAATATTTTTTTAAAAACTGGGAAAAAGCGGGAAAACCTGAAATAGGTAAAGATCACCAATATAAAAACACCTGAAAATAGGTAAAGATCACCAATATTAAAACACCTGAAAATAGGTGAAGATCACCAATATAAAAACAACTGAAAATAGGTAGAGATCACCAATATAAGATCACCAATATAAAAACATCTGAGAATAGGTAAATATCATCAATATAATAAACATACTTGTATGGAGCTTGTAGTTGAGCTGATTCAGCATGTTTTCACAAGATCCAAATATAAAGTTAATTTCAAAGGATGATATGAGAGCCTGGTCTAACATACAGATGTTACACTTCTTGTTCAGCTATGGCACGTGCTGAGCTGCGTAATGTATATATTACAAGAAGCAACAGGTTATAAATGGTGTCTGCAAATGCCAGAGTTCCAGAGAAGGCTTCAGTGCTTAAATATAATGTATTATAAATAGTGTGTGCAAATGCTAGAGTCCCAGAAGGCTTCACTGCTTTTAAATATGTCATGTTATAAATATGTCTGTGTGTATACTTGAGGTCCTGCCTGCTAAGACTATCTCTAGTTCAGCGACAGTAGCTTGTCTTTTGCTTGCTTCAGCTTCCATCTTGTGACATGATCTTTGATATTTTTCAGGTGATATTTTTTAAAGGAATAAGTTCATCTGCTGTACGCAAGGAGGTATGGCCCCTCATATTGAAGGTGTACGATTTCAAGTCGTCCAGGGAGGAGAGGGAGGTTCTCCATCAAGACCTCATTCAGGAGTATCGGAGGATTGACCTCACTAGGTGAGAGTTGTGGATGGCCTGGAAGTAGTTCTGCCCAGACATCCTGTGATGTGGAGGTGTGTCCTGGGCCATTATCAAACTGTCATTGTGACAGGGTTCAGGGTTTGATTCTTATGTTGATGGTGGGTTGTAATTGGAGAGGGAACCGTACCGTATCTCCTCAAATGATATTCTCCCTCCAACAGTGCTTGTCCTTGCGTAGAGTTTGCTCCATTGCGAGGCCTGAACAATGACAGTGTACGCCCTGGGAATTGTATTCACAGTTACTGTATGTTCTCACCTCAAGCATGTGCAGATAATTTTAGTTCTGAGCTAAAAGTTGAGAACGTCAAGAGTATATGGAGTGAAGATGGTGAAATGCACTGCCTCTAGAAAGGAGAGGGAGGAAGATGAAGCCACACCCCACAAACTGACGAGCTTACATCCAAGCTGGAAAGTTGAGAACATCGGGGTTCTAGCGACTCTTTCTCAGACCTCGACAATGACGATGAAGAACTGGACAAAAAATACTTGATACCTGAGGCCTGGCAATCGTGGTTTCTTCAGGCCACACCTATTTCCTCTTAGTTTCTTTGTTGGCTTAAGCTCAAGAATGCCTGGGAGGAGTCTGAGCGAGGCTGAATGAGTTGCACATGCTCATAGCCTGGGAGGAGTCTGAGCGAGGCTGGATGAGTTGCACATGCTCATAGCCTGGTAGGAGTCTGAGCGAGGCTGGATGAGTTGCACATGCTCATAGCCTGGGAGGAGTCTCTGAGTGAGGCTGGATGAGCTGCACATGCTCATAGCCTGGGAGGAGTCTCTGAGTGAGGCTGGATGAGTTGCACATGCTCATAGCCTGGGAGGAGTCTCTGAGCGAGGCTGGATGAGTTGCACATGCTCATATCCTGGGAGGAGTCTGAGCGAGGGTGGATGAGCTGCACATGCTCATAGCCTGGGAGGAGTCTGAGCGAGGGTGGATGAGCTGCACATGCTCATAGCCTGGGAGGAGTCTGAGCGAGGCCGGATGAGCTGCACATGCTCATAGCCTGGGTGGAGTCTCTGAGCGAGGCTAGATGAGTTGCACATGCTCATAGCCTGGGAGGAGTCTGAGCGAGGGTGGATGAGCTGCACATGCTCATAGCCTGGAAGGAGTCTGAGCGAGGCTGGATGAGTTGCACATGCTCATAGCCTGGGAGGAGTCTGAGCGAGGCTGGATGAGTTGCACATGCTCATAGCCTGGGAGGAGTCTGAGCGAGGCCGGATGAGCTGCATATGCTCATAGCCTGGGAGGAGTCTCTGAGAAATGATACTGACGTGTGCCACACTTTAACTGTAGCTATAACCAGTGGCACGATACTGACGTGTGCCACACTTTAACTCTAGCTATAACCAGTGACACGATACTGACGTGTGCCACACTTTAACTCTAGCTATAACCAGTGGCATGATACTGACGTGTGCCACACTTTAACTCTAGCTATAACCAGTGGCATGATACTGACGTGTGCCACACTTTAACTCTAGCTATAGCCAGTGGCATGATAACTGACGTGTGCCACACTTTAACTCTAGCTATAACCAGTGGCATGATACTGATGTGTGCCACACTTTAACTCTAGCTATAGCCAGTGGCATGATATACTGACGTGTGCCACACTTTAACTCTAGTTATAACCAGTGGCATGATACTGACGTGTGCCACACACTTTAACTCTAGCTATAACCAGTGGCACGATACTGACGTGTGCCACACTTTAACTCTAGCTATAACCAGTGGCACGATACTGACGTGTGCCACACTTTAACTCTAGCTATAGCCAGTGGCATGATAATGACGTGTGCCACACTTTAACTCTAGCTATAGCCAGTGGCATGATACTGACGTGTGCCACACTTTAACTCTATAGCTAGCATGATACTGACATGTGCCACACTTTAACTCTAGCTATAACCAGTGGCATGATACTGACGTGTGCCACACTTTAACTCTAGCTATAACCAGTGGCATGATACTGACGTGTGCCACACTTTAACTCCAATATATCTCCAGACTCCGATGACCTGCGTATGAACTCTCCCTTTATCTGCCTTATCACATATGCAGTGTATACATGTGTGGTGTGTGCGTAGTGGTGTTGTCATGGATAAGGAGCAGTTACAAGTTATAGGAGAACATGTTTATATTTTCACTGCCACCTCACAAAACAGGAAATGTTTCAGGCAGTTCGAAATTGTATTAGCATTCCCGACATTCCAGAGCCACTTGTCGGCATTCCAGACATTCCAGAGCCACTTGTCGGCATTCCAGTGGTTTTCTCCACACCCACGGCAGAGTGCCCTCAAGTGTTCTGTCCCCCACAGGAACTTGTTTTAGCCTTCCAGGCATTTCTCCTGAGCACGCATGAACACGTACCTAATGCTAGGCCCAACTGCATGTGTGCCATGAGGTCATGTGATTGTCATGAGGTCATGTGATTGTCTGTGCGAGCTCTTTAACCCTTAGCCTTCATTCTAACGCTGCACTGGTAATGTGTGCAGGTTACATAGCAATTCAGTTCTGTCAGGGGGAGTAGCAGCTTCGCATGAAGTGTTGGAGAAACAAGTGTACAAAGATGTCCTCAGAACAGATAGAAACCTGCTCTACTACAGAGGTGACCACAACCAGCATCTGAGAATCCAGCTGTGAGTTGCCTCCTGTGTTGTTACTAATCATGTGTTGTTACTAATCATGCAGCACACATCGATGTCCTCAGTGTTCCATGCTTACTATTAGAATGTGCATGTTCTATTAAAACTTAAAGAGTGTGTGCTCTATTACTTTAGCCTGCAGTGCTGGCATGCATGTACGTGGTAGATCACCTGATTTCCATCAGGTGACAATACCTTTGTGCGACAAACTATTCCTTGCAGATCAGCTATTCCAGCCTTACCTTACCTAGTCTTCCTTGGACAGTGTGCCAGCCTCCCCCACCAGTGATAGCAGGTGCTGCACGTGCAGTGTGCCAGCCTCCCCCACCAGTGATAGCAGGTGCTGCACGTGCAGTGTGCCAGCCTCCCCCACCAGTGATAGTGCAGTGTGCCTGCCTCCCCCACCAGTGATAGCATGTGCTGCACGTGCACTGTGCCTGTCTCCCCCACCAGTGATAGTGCAGTGTGCCAGCGTCCCCCACCAGTGATAGCAGGTGCTGCACGTGCAGTGTGCCTGTCCCCCCACCAGTGATAGCAGGTGCTGCACGTGCAGTGTGCCAGCCTCCCCCACCAGTGATAGCAGGTGCTGCACGTGCAGTGTGCCAGCCTCCCCCACCAGTGATAGTGCAGTGTGCCTGCCTCCCCCACCAGTGATAGCATGTGCTGCACGTGCACTGTGCCTGTCTCCCCCACCAGTGATAGTGCAGTGTGCCAGCGTCCCCCACCAGTGATAGCAGGTGCTGCACGTGCAGTGTGCCTGTCCCCCCACCAGTGATAGCATGTGCTGCACGTGCAGTGTGCCAGCCTCCCCCACCAGTGATAGTGCAGTGTGCCTGCCTCCCCCACCAGTGATAGCATGTGCTGCACGTGCACTGTGCCTGTCTCCCCCACCAGTGATAGTGCAGTGTGCCAGCGTCCCCCACCAGTGATAGCAGGTGCTGCACGTGCAGTGTGCCTGTCCCCCCACCAGTGATAGCAGGTGCTGCACGTGCAGTGTGCCTGTCCCCCCACCAGTGATAGCAGGTGCTGCACGTGCAAGTGTGCCAGCGTCCCCCACCAGTGATAGCATGTGCTGCACGTGCACTGTGCCTGTCTCCCCCACCAGTGATAGTGCAGTGTGCCAGCGTCCCCCACCAGTGATAGCAGGTGCTGCACGTGCAGTGTGCCTGTCCCCCCACCAGTGATAGCAGGTGCTGCACGTGCAGTGTGCCAGCCTCCCCCACCAGTGATAGCAGGTGCTGCACGTGCAAGTGTGCCAGCGTCCCCCACCAGTGATAGCAGGTGCTGCACGTGCAGTGTGCCTGTCCCCCCACCAGTGATAGCAGGTGCTGCACGTGCAAGTGTGCCAGCCTCCCCCACCAGTGATAGCAGGTGCTGCACGTGCAAGTGTGCCAGCCTCCCCCACCAGTGATAGCAGGTGCTGCACGTGCAAGTGTGCCAGCCTCCCCCACCAGTGATAGCAGGTGCTGCACGTGCAAGTGTGCCAGCCTCCCCCACCAGTGATCTGCGTATGATTTGTAATGATCTACTCATGTTCACTTATGAGCATGTGCCCTGCAGGCAGGCATGCTCACTTTCACTTGAGGTGGTAAATGTGCACACTCTAAATGAGGCGTGGTTTAAATGAGGGTGTGGTCTAATTGAAGATGTACGGTGTTTTCACTAGATGTATTTGACTGGACATGCCAGAGTCTTACATACACCTGCGGGAAGTGTGCACAAGGCTTACAGAGTTACAATGAATTCTAAGATACACGATGACATGAGAATATTATCTACAGGAAGATTATGATGAACTACCTGCATTACAGACCAAGTATAAGCTATTCACAAGGTGAGTGGAACTCTCTCTGTCTGTCCATATTTAATGCTGAGCACAAACTTGATATTTCTACACCAGGAATGACGGATTTCCTGGCCCCTCTGCTGTCAGTCTTGGACGACGAGATGTTGGCGTTCAGCTGTTTTGCCAAATTTATGGAATCATGTGACATTCTGAAAGATGCAGCTATAAATATCCGGTATCAGCTAGTAAGTTAATAGAACTTGTTAATCTCATAACTATCATAGGGTCAGAGGAGCTAAGAATATACCACAACTTGCGAAAATAGAACTCGTAAATATTTCACGAGAATTGTGCCAAATTTTCATTTTGCTGGTTGCCCATGAAAAAATAACACGCAATACACTTATTTAAAATAAAAAGTTTTTCCCGATTAACATTGGCCGCTTCAAGAGAAGTACGAGGCTAAGAGATGGACGTGGCTCTACTACCACATGTGGTGGCAGCCATTGGAGAGCAGCTGGCATGTCAACGCAAACTTGATGATGTCAATGAGGGGAGCACAGTAGCAGTCAAGAAAGATGGTGTTGTTCCTGGAGTTCTTCAGCCTCTCCATTAGTTATTGCTATGGCCTGTGAGGGAAGTGATGGAGAGAGCAAGGAATCTGGCAATCCCGGCACAGCTTGAATAGAAAATGGTTGTCCAACAGACAGACTCCTGTGTTGCTCTTCTAAATTAATATTTTATCACTCTTATTAATATTCGTTCTCATAAATATTTTGTGAGATATATTTTCGCGGTTGAATCCACCCACGACAATTATTTTAACAAACAAAAATAATCCGGAACTGCCTTATCTCATACCTCTTGATATGCTAACACATGCTCTTGATCTGCTAACACATGCTCTTGATCTGCTAACACATGCTCTTGATCTGCTAACACACACTCTTGATATGCCTCTTGATCTGCTAACACATGCTCTTGATCTGCTAACACATGCTCTTGATCTGCTAACACACACTCTTGATCTGCTAACACACTCTTGATCTGTTAACACACTTTTGATCTGTTAACACACTCTTGATCTGTTAACACACACTTTTGATCTGCTAACACACTCTTGATCTGTTAACACACTCTTGATCTGTTAACACACTCTTGATCTGTTAACACACTCTCTTGATCTGCTAACACACTCTTGATCTGTTAACACACACTCTTGATCTCCTAACACACACTCTTGATCTGCTAACACACACTCTTGATCTGCTACACACACTCTTGATCTGCTACACACACTCTTGATCTGTTAACACACTTTTGATCTGTTAACACACTCTTGATCTGTTAACACACACTTTTGATCTGCTAACACACTCTTGATCTGTTAACACACTCTTGATCTGTTAACACACACTCTTGATCTCCTAACACACACTTGATCTGCTAACACACACTCTTGATCTGCTACACACACTCTTGATCTGCTACACACACTCTTGATCTGCTAACACACACTTTTGATATGCTAACACACTCTTGATCCGTTTTCTCAAAACTCGAAAAGTAGTGTTAAAAATGGAGTGACCTCTGTCTGACCTTGCCAATTGTATAACTCTACATTGGGTGATCGCAGGGTTTCCTGCCTGACTCCTCCTTAGACTCACAGCATAAGGGAATACCATATCTTTGCACACGTCTGTGCTGTGGTTCTCATTTAATGTAGCCAGTGCAGATGCTTTCTGGTGGTAGATTTGTTCTGCCATATGTTTATCTGCTGGTTGGTATGTGAAGTGAAATCATCCATAACTCCTTGAGCAACTACTTTCCAGCATCAAGTCTTGAATGGCTATAACAACTGCGATAGAACTGTACAAATACTACAGATTGATTAATACATATTTTTTAAGTGGACTTATGTTCATGTGAAGAGGGTCTAAATTTTAAAATACAAACACTAACAAAAACCTTGTGGTTACAAGACTTTAGAGATCCATAGATTCTGCACACTTCACTGTATGAACTTGATATATAGCTCAAATGATAGATCTCTCTGTGTGCTCTCTTGATATTAAAAAAAAAGTTTCATAGGTGTAGCTATGCTAAAGTTACATGCAGCCAAAGTGGGTGTTCCTCAAAATCTGAGTGCCGGAACTGGTTGAGTTTGTGGTTCCAGATTGGAAAGTGTTATCTGTGGCTAGAGGAAGCCCTACTCTATAACTTCCTGCTTTCATTTAGTCGCTAAAACATGCTGAAATAGGCAAGCCCGGGTGCTGGGTGGGGAGGCAAGCCCGGGTGCTGGGCGGGGAGAAGGAGTGTGAGAGGTGATTTCACTTCACATTCCGACCTGCAGTTCCAAAAGATAAACATGTATGGCAAAAAAAACTACCACCAGAAAGCATCTGCACTGGCTCCATTAAATCAGAACCACAGCATGGATGTGTGCAAGGCTATGGTGCTTTAAATCAACCAGTTTTCAGAAGGTGTTCCCTCTTGTTACTAGCTGCCATGCTTGGTCAGAGTGTGTTTGTACAGAAGCCATGCTTGGTCAGAGTGTGTGGATGCAGAAGCCATGCTTGGTCAGAGTGTGTTGGTGCAGAAGCCATGCTTGGTCAGAGTGTGTTGGTGGAGAAGCCATGCTTGGTCAGAGTGTGTTGGTGGAGAAGCCATGCTTGGTCAGAGTGTGTTGGTAGAGAAGCCATGCTTGGCCAGAGTGTGTGGATGCAGAAGCCATGCTTGGTCAGAGTGTGTTGGTGGAGAAGCCATGCTTGGTCAGAGTGTGTGGATGCAGAAGCCATGCTTGGTCAGAGTGTGATGGTGCAGAAGCCATGCTTGGTCAGAGTGTGTGGATGCAGAAGCCATGCTTGGTCAGAGTGTGTTGGCAGAAGCCATGCTTGGTCAGAGTGTGTTGGTGGAGAAGCCATGCTTGGTCAGAGTGTGTTGGTGGAGAAGCCATGCTTGGTCAGAGTGTGTTGGTAGAGAAGCCATGCTTGGTCAGAGTGTGTGGATGCAGAAGCCATGCTTGGTCAGAGTGTGTTGGTGCAGAAGCCATGCTTGGTCAGAGTGTGTTGGTGCAGAAGCCATGCTTGGTCAGAATGTGCTGGTGGGGAAGCCATGCTTGGTCAGAGTGTGCTGGTGGGGAAGCCATGCTTGGTCAGAGTGTGTTGGTGCAGAAGCCATGCTTGGTCAGAGTGTGTTGGTGGAGAAGCCATGCTTGGTCAGAGTGTGTTGATGCAGAAGCCATGCTTGGTCAGAGTGTGTTGGTAGAGAAGCCATGCTTGGTCAGAGTGTGTTGGTAGAGAAGCCATGCTTGGTCAGAGTATGTTGGTAGAAGCCATGCTTGGTCAGAGTATGTTGGTAGAGAAGCCATGCTTGGTCAGAGTATGTTGGTAGAAGCCATGCTTGGTCAGAGTGTGCTGGTGGAGAAGCCATGCTTGGTCAGAGTGTGTGGATGCAGAAGCCATGCTTGGTCAGAATGTGTTGGTGGAGAAGCCATGCTTGGTCAGAGTGTGTTGGTGGAGAAGCCATGCTTGGTCAGAGTGTGTTGGTAGAAGCCATGCTTGGTCAGAGTGTGCTGGTGGAGAAGCCATGCTTGGTCAGAGTGTGTGGATGCAGAAGCCATGCTTGGTCAGAGTGTGTGGATGCAGAAGCCATGCTTGGTCAGAGTGTGTTGGTGGAGAAGCCATGCTTGGTCAGAGTGTGTTGGTAGAGAAGCCATGCTTGGTCAGAGTGTGTTGGTGGAGAAGCCATGCTTGGTCAGAGTGTGTTGGTGCAGAAGCCATGCTTGGTCAGAGTGTGTTGGTGCAGAAGCCATGCTTGGTCAGAGTGTGTTGGTGGAGAAGCCATGCTTGGTCAGAGTGTGTTGATGCAGAAGCCATGCTTGGTCAGAGTGTGCTGGTGGAGAAGCCATGCTTGGTCAGAGTGTGTTGATGCAGAAGCCATGCTTGGTCAGAGTGTGTTGATGCAGAAGCCATGCTTGGTCAGAGTGTGTTGGTGGAGAAGCCATGCTTGGTCAGAGTGTGTTTGTACAGAAGCCATGCTTGGTCAGAGTGTGTTGATGCAGAAGCCATGCTTGGTCAGAGTGTGTTGGTGGAGAAGCCATGCTTGGTCAGAGTGTGTGGATGCAGAAGCCATGCTTGGTCAGAGTGTGTTGGTGCAGAAGCCATGCTTGGTCAGAGTGTGTTGGTGCAGAAGCCATGCTTGGTCAGAGTGTGTTGGTAGAGAAGCCATGCTTGGTCAGAGTGTGTTGATGCAGAAGCCATGCTTGGTCAGAGTGTGTTGGTGGAGAAGCCATGCTTGGTCAGAGTGTGTTGGTGCAGAAGCCATGCTTGGTCAGAGTGTGTTGGTAGAGAAGCCATGCTTGGTCAGAGTGTGTGGATGCAGAAGCCATGCTTGGTCAGAGTGTGTTGGTGGAGAAGCCATGCTTGGTCAGAGTGTGTTGGTGGAGAAGCCATGCTTGGTCAGAGTGTGTTGGTGCAGAAGCCATGCTTGGTCAGAGTGTGTTGGTACAGAAGCCATGCTTGGTCAGAGTGTGTGGATGCAGAAGCCATGCTTGGTCAGAGTGTGTTGGTAGAGAAGCCATGCTTGGTCAGAGTGTGTGGATGCAGAAGCCATGCTTGGTCAGAGTGTGTTGGTAGAGAAGCCATGCTTGGTCAGAGTGTGTTGGTGGAGAAGCCATGCTTGGTCAGAGTGTGTGGATGCAGAAGCCATGCTTGGTCAGAGTGTGTTGGTAGAGAAGCCATGCTTGGTCAGAGTGTGTTGGTGGAGAAGCCATGCTTGGTCAGAGTGTGTTGGTGGAGAAGCCATGCTTGGTCAGAGTGTGTGGATGCAGAAGCCACGCTATGAAAGACAAGGAAGTAATATGTCTGACCTCTACTCTGGATGTCCAAGATTTTGTTTATTGTTCTTGTTGTTGGTGGAGGTGGTGGTGGTGTGTGTGGGGTGTGGTGGGTGTGTGTGTGGTGGTGTTGTTGGTGTTGTTCTGTGTTTTTTTAAAATAAGCTATTGTGTGGAAAGGTGTGCTGCTAGGCGTGCCTGTCTTCATCATCGGGAGTGGACCATGTCTCTCTATGGCCCAGGCCTTTCTAAACACATTGAAAGATATTAATATAGTCACAGTCCAAGCCAAACCATAACAACATGTAATAGCACGTGTGAAGGGGGAGTGGTTTTAGATGGTTTCCCTTCTTCTGTGATAATATACAAGAACAAACACGTTTCAAACGTGTTTGGCCCGTTAAGGAAGAATAGCAAGAATAGCAATAGGACTGCCACGCAGACCACAACCAGTTATCATCCTTTTACCATTTAGAATCATATAGACCAATCATGTGCCAGATTTAAAAGCAGTACAATATTGATCCCAAAAAATGTAAAGGATCATCTAAGTTGTGGCTACATGACTTGTTTCCTTTCTTTAGTTCTCTTCTTCTGCTCTTATTTCAAGTCATTTGTTGTTGTGTGTTAGTTCTAGTTAAGTGGAGGAGGACTACACAGAGTTCTATAAAGTCTAACTCAGAGCTTTAGTGATATTGTCCACTACACATATCAGCACCTGCCATTTCTTGTTGCTATTGTTGACTGTACCGATGTAGAGTCAGCTGGTGTTGTTGACTGTACCCATGTAGAGTGAGCTGGTATTGTTGACTGTACCCATGTAGAGTCAGCTGGTGTTGTTGACTGTACCCATGTAGAGTCAGCTGGTGTTGTTGACTGTACCCATGTAGAGTCAGCTGGTATTGTTGACTGTACCCATGTAGAGTCAGCTGGTATTGTTGACTGTACCCATGTAGAGTCAGCTGGTATTGTTGACTGTACCCATGTAGAGTCAGCTGGTGTTGTTGACTGTACCCATGTAGAGTCAGCTGGTGTTGTTGACTGTACCCATGTAGAGTCAGCTGGTATTGTTGACTGTACCCATGTAGAGTCAGCTGGTATTGTTGACTGTACCCATGTAGAGTCAGCTGGTGTTGTTGACTGTACCCATGTAGAGTCAGCTGGTGTTGTTGACTGTACCCATGTAGAGTCAGCTGGTGTTGTTGACTGTACCCATGTAGAGTCAGCTGGTGTTGTTGACTGTACCCATGTAGAGTCAGCTGGTGTTGTTGACTGTATCCATGTAGAGTCAGCTGGTATTGTTGACTGTACCCATGTAGAGTCAGCTGGTGTTGTTGACTGTACCCATGTAGAGTCAGCTGGTGTTGTTGACTGTACCCATGTAGAGTCAGCTGGTGTTGTTGACTGTACCCATGTAGAGTCAGCTGGTGTTGTTGACTGTACCCATGTAGAGTCAGCTGGTATTGTTGACTGTACCCATGTAGAGTCAGCTGGTATTGTTGACTGTACCCATGTAGAGTCAGCTGGTATTGTTGACTGTACCCATGTAGAGTCAGCTGGTGTTGTTGACTGTACCCATGTAGAGTCAGCTGGTGTTGTTGACTGTACCCATGTAGAGTCAGCTGGTGTTGTTGACTGTACCCATGTAGAGTCAGCTGGTGTTGTTGACTGTATCCATGTAGAGTCAGCTGGTGTTGTTGACTGTACCCATGTAGAGTCAGCTGGTGTTGTTGACTGTACCCATGTAGAGTCAGCTGGTGTTGTTGACTGTACCCATGTAGAGTCAGCTGGTGTTGTTGACTGTACCCATGTAGAGTCAGCTGGTGTTGTTGACTGTACCCATGTAGAGTCAGCTGGTGTTGTTGACTGTACCCATGTAGAGTCAGCTGGTATTGTTGACTGTACCCATGTAGTGTCAGCTGGTATTGTTGACTGTACCCATGTAGAGTCAGCTGGTGTTGTTGACTGTACCCATGTAGAGTCAGCTGGTGTTGTTGACTGTACCCATGTAGAGTCAGCTGGTGTTGTTGACTGTACCCATGTAGAGTCAGCTGGTGTTGTTGACTGTACCCATGTAGAGTCAGCTGGTATTGTTGACTGTACCCATGTAGAGTCAGCTGGTATTGTTGACTGTACCCATGTAGAGTCAGCTGGTGTTGTTGACTGTACCCATGTAGAGTCAGCTGGTGTTGTTGACTGTACCCATGTAGAGTCAGCTGGTGTTGTTGACTGTACCCATGTAGAGTCAGCTGGTGTTGTTGACTGTACCCATGTAGTGTCAGCTGGTGTTGTTGACTGTACCCATGTAGAGTCAGCTGGTGTTGTTGACTGTACCCATGTAGAGTCAGCTGGTGTTGTTGACTGTACCCATGTAGAGTGAGCTGGTGTTGTTGACTGTACCCATGTAGAGTCAGCTGGTATTGTTGACTGTACCCATGTAGAGTCAGCTGGTATTGTTGACTGTACCCATGTAGAGTCAGCTGGTGTTGTTGACTGTACCCATGTAGAGTCAGCTGGTGTTGTTGACTGTACCCATGTAGAGTCAGCTGGTGTTGTTGACTGTACCCATGTACAGTCATCTGGTGTTGTTGACTGTACCCATGTAGAGTCAGCTGGTGTTGTTGACTGTACCCATGTAGTGTCAGCTGGTGTTGTTGACTGTACCCATGTAGAGTCAGCTGGTGTTGTTGACTGTACCCATGTAGAGTCAGCTGGTGTTGTTGACTGTACCCATGTAGAGTGAGCTGGTGTTGTTGACTGTACCCATGTAGAGTCAGCTGGTATTGTTGACTGTACCCATGTAGAGTCAGCTGGTATTGTTGACTGTACCCATGTAGAGTCAGCTGTTGTTGTTGACTGTACCCATGTAGAGTCAGCTGGTATTGTTGACTGTACCCATGTAGAGTCAGCTGGTGTTGTTGACTGTACCCATGTAGAGTCAGCTGGTGTTGTTGACTGTACCCATGTAGAGTCAGCTGGTGTTGTTGACTGTACCCATGTAGAGTCAGCTGGTATTGTTGACTGTACCCATGTAGAGTCAGCTGGTGTTGTTGACTGTACCCATGTAGAGTCAGCTGGTGTTGTTGACTGTACCCATGTAGAGTCAGCTGGTGTTGTTGACTGTATCCATGTAGAGTCAGCTGGTATTGTTGACTGTACCCATGTAGAGTCAGCTGGTGTTGTTGACTGTACCCATGTAGAGTCAGCTGGTGTTGTTGACTGTACCCATGTAGAGTCAGCTGGTGTTGTTGACTGTACCCATGTAGAGTCAGCTGGTGTTGTTGACTGTACCCATGTAGAGTCAGCTGGTATTGTTGACTGTACCCATGTAGAGTCAGCTGGTGTTGTTGACTGTACCCATGTAGAGTCAGCTGGTATTGTTGACTGTACCCATGTAGAGTCAGCTGGTGTTGTTGACTGTACCCATGTAGAGTCAGCTGGTATTGTTGACTGTACCCATGTAGAGTCAGCTGGTGTTGTTGACTGTACCCATGTAGAGTCAGCTGGTGTTGTTGACTGTACCCATGTAGAGTCAGCTGTTGTTGTTGACTGTACCCATGTAGAGTCAGCTGGTGTTGTTGACTGTACCCATGTAGAGTCAGCTGGTGTTGTTGACTGTACCCATGTAGAGTCAGCTGGTGTTGTTGACTGTACCCATGTAGAGTCAGCTGGTATTGTTGACTGTACCCATGTAGAGTCAGCTGGTGTTGTTGACTGTACCCATGTAGAGTCAGCTGGTATTGTTGACTGTACCCATGTAGAGTCAGCTGGTGTTGTTGACTGTACCCATGTAGAGTCAGCTGTTGTTGTTGACTGTACCCATGTAGAGTCAGCTGGTATTGTTGACTGTACCCATGTAGAGTCAGCTGGTGTTGTTGACTGTACCCATGTAGAGTGAGCTGGTGTTGTTGACTGTACCCATGTAGAGTCAGCTGGTATTGTTGACTGTACCCATGTAGAGTCAGCTGGTGTTGTTGACTGTACCCATGTAGAGTCAGCTGGTATTGTTGACTGTACCCATGTAGAGTCAGCTGGTATTGTTGACTGTACCCATGTAGAGTCAGCTGGTGTTGTTGACTGTACCCATGTAGAGTCAGCTGGTATTGTTGACTGTACCCATGTAGAGTCAGCTGGTGTTGTTGACTGTACCCATGTAGAGTCAGCTGGTGTTGTTGACTGTACCCATGTAGAGTCAGCTGGTATTGTTGACTGTACCCATGTAGAGTCAGCTGGTATTGTTGACTGTACCCATGTAGAGTCAGCTGGTGTTGTTGACTGTACCCATGTAGAGTCAGCTGGTGTTGTTGACTGTACCCATGTAGAGTCAGCTGGTGTTGTTGACTGTACCCATGTAGAGTCAGCTGGTGTTGTTGACTGTACCCATGTAGAGTCAGCTGGTGTTGTTGACTGTACCCATGTAGAGTCAGCTGGTGTTGTTGACTGTACCCATGTAGAGTCAGCTGGTATTGTTGACTGTACCCATGTAGAGTCAGCTGGTGTTGTTGACTGTACCCATGTAGAGTCAGCTGGTATTGTTGACTGTACCCATGTAGAGTCAGCTGGTGTTGTTGACTGTACCCATGTAGAGTCAGCTGGTGTTGTTGACTGTACCCATGTAGAGTCAGCTGGTGTTGTTGACTGTACCCATGTAGAGTCAGCTGGTATTGTTGACTGTACCCATGTAGAGTCAGCTGGTGTTGTTGACTGTACCCATGTAGAGTCAGCTGGTGTTGTTGACTGTACCCATGTAGAGTCAGCTGGTATTGTTGACTGTACCCATGTAGAGTCAGCTGGTGTTGTTGACTGTACCCATGTAGAGTCAGCTGGTGTTGTTGACTGTACCCATGTAGAGTCAGCTGGTATTGTTGACTGTACCCATGTAGAGTCAGCTGGTATTGTTGACTGTACCCATGTAGAGTCAGCTGGTGTTGTTGACTGTACCCATGTAGAGTCAGCTGGTGTTGTTGACTGTACCCATGTAGAGTCAGCTGGTATTGTTGACTGTACCCATGTAGAGTCAGCTGGTATTGTTGACTGTACCCATGTAGAGTCAGCTGGTGTTGTTGACTGTACCCATGTAGAGTCAGCTGGTATTGTTGACTGTACCCATGTAGAGTCAGCTGGTGTTGTTGACTGTACCCATGTAGAGTCAGCTGGTGTTGTTGACTGTACCCATATAGAGTCTGCTAAGGCCTCCTTCAAGGACTTGCACAGGAGAACTCCACCAACTAAACAGCAGATGTTTAGGTAGAGAACTAGCTACAAACTCTCCTCTGGACTTGCTAACAGTGGCCCAAGAGTGATAACTCCACCAACTAAACAGCAGGTGTTTTTTGTCGAGGATGAGCTACAGTGTTTTATATACATATAACAGTCTCCCAGGAATGAGAACTCCACAAACTGTGCAGCTGAGCCGAGCACGCATCATTCCTTCTGCTTCTAATACGGTTCATGCGGGTCATTCCTTTTCGGCTTCTAATACCGTTTATTCTGGTCATTCCTTCAGCTTCTAATGTAGTTTATTGTGGTCATTCCTTCGGCTTCTAATATAGTTTATTCTGGTCATTCCTTCTGCTTCAAATACAGTTCATGCGGGTCATTCCTTCGGCTTCTAAAATACTCAGTGCAGTCTATACTCAATTCTAATAATAAACTGACATGTGAGATAAGTTGATTAAGCCAACTATTATACTGTGCAGTGTGAGGGTGTATGTGTGTGTGTGTGCACAATAGTCCCACACTGTAATAAATTGCTTAGTTTGATAGACCATACCAAATATAGCCAGTTCATCTATTTATTGCATATATGTACTAACATCCTTATTATAACTCTATTTTAGGATCTATTACGTCTGCTTGTGGAGATGTTAATTCCTTCATTCTATTCCTTCTTGAAGCAGACGGACGGAGGACTGACACTCATGTTTTGCCACCGATGGTTGCTGGTGTTTCTTAAAAGAGAGTTCAATGAGCAAGATATCATGATGGTTTGGGAGGCTTGCTGGACTTCTGCTGGGACCAAGTTCTTCCATCTCTTCGTCTGTGTGGCCATTATTGCAGTGTATGGAGAAAGAGCTCGCAAAAAGAAGATGAACATGGACGAGCTGATGGTTTATTTTGACTCTTTGAGCTTGCAAATGCCTGTAAACATTGTGATGTGCCAGGCACGAGGATATCTGCATAGATTCTGCACCAACAAGCAAGTTGACTGTGCATTGCATATGCTGATGGACAAGGCCTTTTGGCAAAAACTTGGTAGTCCCACTCTGATGTGTTCTACTTGTTCGAAGTTCGGTGACTGTCCAAGGAGATATCTTTGTCAGCAAACAGAATCAGTTTGCTAATTTGAGTTTTATTCACCACTTATTGTTCAAAGTTCAATATTATTTATTGTAACTGGTGTCATCAGAACTTAAGGCCTCTCCCTGCACAAGTCAATGTACACCAGCTTAGGTGCAGTGTGGACATGTCTTTAGTGTTGGGTGCAGTGTGGACATGTCTTTAGTGTTGGGTACAGTGTGGACAAGTTGGGTGCAGTGTGGACATGTCTTTAGTGTTGGGTGCAGTGTGGACATGTCTTTAGTGTTGGGTGCAGTGTGGACATGTCTTTAGTGTTGGGTGCAGTGTGGACATGTCTTTAGTGTTGGGTGCAGTGTGGACATGTCTTTAGTGTTGGGTGCAGTGTGGACATGTCTTTAGTGTTGGGTGCAGTGTGGACATGTCTTTAGTGTTGGGTGCAGTGTGGACATGTCTTTAGTGTTGGGTGCAGTGTGGACATGTCTTTAGTGTTGGGTACAGTGTGGACATGTCTTTAGTGTTGGGTGCAGTGTGGACATGTCTTTAGTGTTGGGTGCAGTGTGGACATGTCTTTAGTGTTGGGTGCAGTGTGGACATGTCTTTAGTGTTGGGTGCAGTGTGGACATGTCTTTAGTTTTGGGTGCAGTGTGGACATGTCTTTAGTGTTGGGTGCAGTGTGGACATGTCTTTAGTGTTGGGTGCAGTGTGGACATGTCTTTAGTGTTGGGTGCAGTGTGGACATGTCTTTAGTGTTGGGTGCAGTGTGGACATGTCTTTAGTGTTGGGTGCAGTGTGGACATGTCTTTAGTGTTGGGTGCAGTGTGGACATGTCTTTAGTGTTGGGTGCAGTGTGGACATGTCTTTAGTGTTGGGTGCAGTGTGTGGACATGTCTTTAGTGTTGGGTGCAGTGTGGACATGTCTTTAGTGTTGGGTGCAGTGTGGACATGTCTTTAGTGTTGGGTGCAGTGTGGACATGTCTTTAGTGTTGGGTGCAGTGTGGACATGTCTTTAGTGTTGGGTGCAGTGTGGACATGTCTTTAGTGTTGGGTGCAGTGTGGACATGTCTTTAGTGTTGGGTGCAGTGTGGACATCTCTTTAGTGTTGGGTGCAGTGTGGACATGTCTTTAGTGTTGGGTGCAGTGTGGACATGTCTTTAGTGTTGGGTGCAGTGTGGACATGTCTTTAGTGTTGGGTGCAGTGTGGACATGCCTTTAGTGTTGGGTGCAGTGTGGACATGTCTTTAGTGTTGGGTGCAGTGTGGACATGTCTTTAGTGTTGGGTGCAGTGTGGACATGCCTTTAGTGTTGGGTGCAGTGTGGACATGTCTTTAGTGTTGGGTGCAGTGTGGACATGTCTTTAGTGTTGGGTGCGGTGTGGACATGTCTTTAGTGTTGGGTGCAGTGTGGACATGCCTTTAGTGTTGGGTGTAGTGTGGACATGCCGTTAGTGTAAGGTGCACTTGAAACCAAGGAATCGCAATAGCTAAAATTTGACCACGCTAGGAAAAGATGGTTTCAAAATTGATGGTTTTGTTCCATTGTTACTCTGACGGCGGTGTGATGAGGTATTGCTTCTGCTCCTGGTGTGTGTGTGTGTGTGTGTTCGTATGTGTGTGAACAAAACTCCAAAAAGCTTGACTAATCTTTACCTAACTTGGTGGTAGTAACCTTTTCAAGGAATAATTTCAGAAGGTCATAGGTCACAAAATGGGTGTTCAAGTAGGTAGACGGACTAGAGAGTATGTAAGAGTAATGCATGACTTGTTTGGTGGGCTGCTGATAAGCTGTAGTAATTATTATTTTTACTCCAATCCTGTTTTGAAAATTAAGACCTGCCCAACTGCACACAGACATGCATACCAAATGAAATCACATTCTGTATGGCCTGTCAACATTATGAAGTAAGTGCAAACTGGTCTCTGAATGTATTGGATCACCAGTGTGTGGAGATGGGTCTAATGGACTCCTGACATGGTCTGTGCTCTTATAGAAATGTTGATGGAGCCAATGAAGTTGTCAGTGACCTGAGATTGTAAAGCTTAATTTATGGTACCACCACCTAGCTGCATAGCCTGGCATGGCATCCTGCACTTGCTTAAAGTCATGGAAGCTGTTCCTGCAGCAACACTGAAGCTGAGGTATGTATTCATTTGTTTGTGAAGTGATATTTATGGGGTGGGCTAGCATTTGGATAGGACTGGCAAGTGTTTTCCCTCGTTTTATTAGAGGTTCAAGATATAGGGACACTCAAGATATAAGGACACACTTTAAATTCTATTAGAGGTTCAAGATATAGAGACACTCAAGATATAAGGACACACTTTATATGGTTCAAGATATAAGGACACTTTAAATTCTATTAGATGTTCAATATATAGAGACACTATATGGTTCAAGATGTAAGGACACTATATATTTTATTAGAGATTCATAATGTAGGGACACACTATATATCCTATCAGAACATATAACCCCCATGCCAATTACCCACTAGGACATATATATAACCCCCATCAAAAAATAAAGATTTGGGAAATGGGAAATAAAATGTATAAGGGCAAGGACTATATAGGGCAATAACCCATCTTTCATCCTAAAATCCTGTATGTGATAGGTCAAAATATTTATGGGGTGGGCAAATGTCCAGGGGGTATTTGGCATGGGGGATATTTGTCCAGGTGGTAATTGTCCAGGTTTTTTTTTGTCTGGGGGGGACATGTAGACATTCAAGATGTTGGGACATACTATTAGAGGTTCAAGATATAGGCACACTTTATATTTTATTAGAGTTTCAGGATATAAGGTCAAATTATTTTCAAGATATTGGGACACACTTTTATTAGGGACACGATATTGTATTAGAGGTTCAGGATATAGGAACACGCTTTATATTTATTATAGGTTCAAGATATAGGGACACTTTAGAGACAATGGAAGGAGATTTTCCTACTATAAGAGGTGGTTCCACCTCTTTCAGAAAGGTCAGCATAGGTCGTATCTGTTTAAGTCTTCAAAGATAACATGGAATCATTAAAGAGATCACTCTACACCTTTTTTATGATTAACTCTTAAGCTGGGACCATACCACAAAAACTTAGTGTACCATTTAAAGTAGCATATCTTTCATGCTGTGGTCCTGATTTATATACCAAAATGTAGCCAGTGCAGATGCTTTCTGGTGGTATATAGTTTTTGTTTTGCCGTATGTTTATCTTTTGGTATAATATTTATACTGCAGCTTGGAATGTGAAGTGAAATCACATCTCTAACTGTTCCCAGTATCATTTTCCAGCATCAAGTCTTGAGTGACAGTCATTGATAGAGCTGTACAAAGAGATATTTTTAAAGTGGACTTATGTTCAGGTGATGGGGTCTAAAATTATAAAATACAAACCTAAAACCCCTTGTGGTTATGACTTTGGAACTCCATCGATTCTGCACACTTATTGTGTGAACTAGATATTATTATAGCTCAAATGATAGATCTCTCTGTGTGCTCTCTTTTGATATTCAAAAAAGCTGCATAGGTATAACTATGCTAAAGTTACTTGTAGCCAAGTGTGAATACCTCAAAATCTGAGTGGCTGAAATTGTTCCTGTTGTGGTTCCAGATTGGAAAGTGTTAGTCAGTTGAAATTGTTATCTGTGGCTAGTGGTAGTCCTACTCTACAAAACTAGTGTATTCATTAGGTACTGATACGTAGGCAAGCGCGGGTGATGGGGGAACATTTTGACGGGATTTTTTCTCTTTTTTCCAGCACCCACGCTTGCCTACTTCTTTACAGTAAAGTAGGGCTCCTCACAAACAGATCACAATTTCAAATGCTATATAGTACTTTCCAAACAAACAGTTCAGGCACTCGGGTTTTGAGGTACCCCCACTTTGGCTGCCTGTAACTTTAGCATAGTTATACCTATGCAACTTGTTTTAATACCAAAAGAGAGCACACAGAGAGATCTATCATTTGAGCTATACAACAAGTTAACAAGTTCATACAGTGAAGTGTGCAAGATCTCTGAGCCTGGCGTGTGATGGTGATGTGCTCGGGTGTCGTGATGGTGATAGTCACGGGTTTCCTGGTCTGTGATGGTAATGCTTTGTGTCCTGGTCTGTGATGGTGATGCTTGGGTGTCCAAGAGGGACTCTAGGAAGAAGTCCCTAAGTTGAAATTGGCTGAGGACATAATATACCTGAAAAGCTCTATTAAATACTCAGCAGTTGTGCCTGATCTGAAGAACAGAAAGTGCAGCAAAGATTATTCAGACTCTCATAAAATGGTCGAAACATGTCGAGTATTCTATAATTTCCCCAGTGGAATCCCCTCTGTTAGTCAAGCTCCCTGGTCTTTGCCAGCACCATCATTGCCTTATGGCGCGTCCTCCACTGCACCCAAGTGATCGTATCTACTCATTCAGTCACTGAGTCTGCCCATTTGACTTCCATTATGAACCTCCTCAAGAGTAACTTGAAAGACCTTGAACAGTCCATGGCTTTCCTGTCTAAAATAACACTCCTACTAACTGCTCCTAACCAGTGTCCTTAAAGAGTCTGCCTCTCACGTCACCACAACCCTTAATGGATGCAGTCTCCTTTTAGTGAATTGACACGATGTTCCGCCCAATCAGGCACGAAGGAGTGTCTTTTTAAGGCCATCCAATCAAGTTCTCCCTCTTCCCACACACACAGTGTGACAGGAGGAACAAACATAACAAGCCTCCCGACCCCATCCTTTCCCTCTCAGCCAGGCCAACTTCATCTTCCATGAATCACTGTCTCTCTTTTCTCACCTAGAGCTGGCATAATATTATTCCCTATATCTATCAGTTACTAAAATATTGCAATGTCTTGGTGCTCCAAGAGCATTGGCTCTGGCCTTTCTAGGAGAAGCAAAGGCTATGCACAAGGTCTTCTTGCTCTGCTCTGTGTATGATGCTTTCCTGAAGGCTCGAGCCTTCAGCATGATTGTGGAGATGTGTCACTCCTGTGGAAAAGGGCTTCAATGCCTTTCCTATTTCCAACATTCCTTCTGACAGAACTTGTGGAATTCAACTGTCCCTCTCCTCCAAACTTGTCGCTGTCTTTTTGTTGTTGACATGTACAAGCCGCCGAAGTCTGACCACGACCACCCTAGTGATGAATATGTTCCCTATCTAAATGGCATGGACTCCCTGCTGTCCTGCCTCCCATCTGACAGTCCAGTTTTGGTTGTTGGTGATCTCAATGACCACCTTGGTTGCCTTGGTGGCTCGAGGAGCAGTAATAACCCAAATGGGTGTTTCATGGAAGATGGTAGATCGTCACTCCTTGTTTGCTGCCTCAATGGGTGCTCTCTCCAGTGGTCCTCTCCATACCTACTCTTCCAGAAATCACTCACTACTTTGGATTGTGTCCTTTGGTAATGCCTCCTCTGTAGAATATCTGCTACACTCGTAATGACTCTCTCAATATCTCAGATCATCTACCAATCCTGACAAACATATGGCCTTAGCTGCAATCACTCTCTTCAAACAACCCAACAAAGACAGACTGCTTAAAACTGGGATCTCTCATCTTAAGATGGTTCTTCCCATCTTTACTGCTTGGTGCAGCGAGCCTGAAACCATTACCAACTTCATGGTGGATCTCATTAAGGTGAGTCATTATGGGAACACTTGTCAACACCCACCCCAGACAGCTGCTCGCAGGTCACCTAGTACTATATATGAAATCATAGCTACTCCTAAGCTAAAAGATTTCTTCAGTATTGCTGAGATTAAACAAATCTCTTGCAAGTTTCAAAATCCTATGTCCCCTTGTTTTCTGCAAATTGTTTTCTCTCAACATTTTGACAGCCATCGTCAGAAAGAATGAGATACTAAGGCTCGCATAATATCATCATCATTACAACAACAACAACAACAATAACAACAACAATAATAATATCAACAACAAACAAAATAAATAAATGGAGTACATTGGTTCTCCATGACATTCATTTTTAACAGCATTCATTGAAATTCTAAGCAATTCGTTAGGTGTGTGAGTGGGGGGGGGGGGGGGGATAAGGATTCATGGCCGAGGTGAAAACGAACTCCAGTTGAGATATTCTCCATTTGAAATTTGTTGCCATGGCTTACATATGATGTAAAAGGCACCCATCCTGATACCTGATATCTGGCAGCAGCTAATGAATGGAGAGTTTGCAAATAGCACTGACAACATTCTTTCACAAGCTTTGGAGCAGACGAATTACACAAACATGACGATAAATAACTTCAAAGGTGATGGTGGAATGCCAGGCATGACCCCTCGACCTGAAGCATTGCTTAAACATTGTCTTGCTGCTCGTCTTGCACAAGAAACTTACGAGATATTAACCCTCTACTTCAGTCACCATTGAAAAATCGCACTTTAAATAACCATATTTCAATAATATTTATCTACCTACCTGCTTCACTTTTCTTGTTTCTAGCATTGCTTTCTTTTTGTTTATGCATTAAGTAATGCATTGATTGCATTATAGAACCTTTAAATAGAACAGAATAATTATTGTAATTTTTTGTGCCACGCCATAGTAAAAAGAGGAAACTATCGTCCAAAATAGCAACATTTCAATTCTATATATTTTCAATATTTTTTTCTCTTTACAACTAAATTTCATATCATTTGAAAGCTAATTCAATGCTGGTTATGATGGTATCAGAATGATACATGTGAGGCTAGTTGTTCTTGAGATAAATATTAAAAAGTTTGAAAAACGTAAAATGTTGTGCTCTAGTAATTGCCAAAACAATAATTCAATTATATACTAAATTGCAATAGATAAGGTAATTCTGCTATCTTTGCTGATTCAGATGATATAAAAAGTTTAACCATTGAGTATAGCAGTAGCCAGAAAACATGCCTACAAAAACGGGACTAATTTTTACCAAATTTTATTACTGAACCATAGGGTTAAAGCTTTCATTGAAAAATTCAGATAGATCAGCCAGGTTTCTGTTGAAACTCTAAAAGATCATCATAAAGCTACGAGGTATTTTCAGTAGCAAATGCACAGTTTCATGACAAAACAGGTTTTCAGAGAAGATGCACAAGCAAGCATCCTAGAACAAGGTAAGAAACAAAGGCAACTTTCATAGAATCGTGTGTTACAAATTCTTTAAGAGCTCTGTAAGAAAGTAAAAACTCAAGAACAAAGATGCGGTTGTTCATCTTAATTAAATAGGTCAGTAAGTATTGCTAAGTCACAAAAGCATCAGGGTCATGAGGAGATGATATTCCAATACAAGTGCAGTGTGTTAACTCAATGCTGATGACTCCTGATGGAAATCTGATGCCGAGCAAGAATGAGTCAGCTCATTCCTGCACTTCAGGGGTCTTATAAAGGACATCCAAAATGAGAAACCATCTAAATAATTGATATGATGAGCACTAGGCACATGCAACAGCCAGCACTAATAGAGAAAACATATCTCTAGAAAACAAATTTAAACTTCTGCCTCAGACAAAAACGACCTGATAATTGAGACCCCAGAGAAAGTGGAATGCATGTCGTCGAACACTCTAACAAGGAAAAAACCAACTCTACCCCCTAAAGCAATTATCTACCTCAAGAACATTTTCATCCAAAGCAGTCTTGATAATTGATGCAATGGCTGGTCTAATGCTCTTACCAGCACAATGTATTTGTAATTTTAAAAAGCATCATATGCAAGCATGCAGATGGCAGAATAACAACTATTCCAACAAATTAAAGTATGCAATCTCTGATGAAGACCTTGTTATAGAGGATGAAGACCTTGTTATAGAGGATGAAGACCTTGTTATAGAGGATGAAAACCTTGTTATAGAGGGTGCAACATTTGTAAACATGTCAGATAGAACTTGGCAAGCAGCAAGTCTTACTTTGTTCCTAGTGATTAGTGCTACATGGCAAAGTGTTTTGATAAACCAGGCACATCTACTACGGCATCAGCATGCAGGAGAAAGCAGACACGTGGGTGGTGTTGCAGACACGTGGGTGGTGTTGCAGACACGTGGGTGGTGTTGCAGACACGTGGGTGGTGTTGCAGACACATGGGTGGTGTTGCAGACTCATGGGTGGTGTTGCAGACACATGGGTGGTGTTGCAGACACGTGGGTGGTGTTGCAGACACATGGGTGGTGTTGCAGACTCATGGGTGGTGTTGCAGACACATGGGTGGTGTTGCAGACACGTGGGTGGTGTTGCAGACACATGGGTGGTGTTGCAGATACGTGGGTGGTGTTGCAGACACGTGGGTGGTGTTGCAGACACGTGGGTGGTGTTGCAGACACGTGGGTGGTGTTGCAGACACATGGGTGATGTTGCAGACACGTGGGTGGTGTTGCAGACACATGGGTGGTGTTGCAGATACGTGGGTGGTGTTGCAGACACGTGGGTGGTGTTGCAGACACGTGGGTGGTGTTACAGACACGTGGGTGGTGTTGCAGACACATGGGTGGTGTTGCAGACACGTGGGTGATGTTGCAGACACGTGGATGGTGTTGCAGACACGTGGATGGTGCTGCAGACACGTGGGTGGTGTTGCAGACACATGGGTGATGTTGCAGACACATGGGTGATGTTGCAGACATGTGGGTGATGTTGCAGACACGTGGGTGATGTTGCAGACACATGGGTGGTGTTGCAGACACGTGGATTGTGTTGCAGACACATGGGTGATGTTGCAGACACATGGGTGATGTTGCAGACACGTGGGTGATGTTGCAGACACATGGGTGGTGTTGCAGACACATGGGTGGTGTTGCAGACATGTGGGTGGTGTTGCAGACATGCAGGCACACACTCTTGAGGTATCCATTGGAGTAGATTTCTTCACCCAAGATACCTGTTGGTGGGTATGGATTTTAAAAGAAGGCTCAGAAGCAGGGTTCAAGATTAATATTTGTAGAATTTGTTTACATGAAACCCGCTATCATGGCTGCAACACCACAGGAAGAATTGACCGAGTACGAGAGAAAATGTTACTAAACACATTAACCATTAATGGAAACACCAGAGAGTATTAGAATCACTATCCAAGCTGCGAGGTGGTGAGACACCACCACTAGAAGTTGTACTGGGTGTGAGGAATTTTTTTTGCGTGCTGCCAAGTTCTGAGGTATGGGTGCTAAGAATGCAGTTAGCTCTGCTGGGAAAAAATTAAGAAAATGGAAACTTTCTCCTAGCCCTGCAAGCCAACATTTTATGGGCACATGACACAGTACAGCATCAATTATTCCTGATTCATGCAAATTGGGCCGGAGTACAGGTGTGGGTGGACGAACTGACCCCAGCACCGAGCTGCATCTGAATCAGTTGCGGTGTGAAATGTACTTGTAAATAGAATAGTTTTGAGTGGTCAGAACTGCTCAAAAGTAATTTGACTGCAGAATGCTGCTGAGCCTGTTGTTCTGGAGGGAGATGCTGAGCCTGTTGTTGTGGAGAGACATGCTGAGCCTGTTGTTGTGGAGAGAGATGCTGAGCCTGTTGTTGTGGAGAGAGATGCTGAGCCTGTTGTTGTGGAGAGACATGCTGAGCCTGTTGTTGTGGAGAGAGATGCTGAGCCTGTTGTTGTGGAGAGAGATGCTGAGCCTGTTGTTCTGGAGGGAGATGCTGAGCCTGTTGTTGTGGAGAGACATGCTGAGCCTGTTGTTGTGGAGAGATGCTGAGCCTGTTGTTCTGGAGAGAGATGCTGAGCCTGTTGTTGTGGAGGTAGATGCTGAGCCTGTTGTTGTGGAGAGAGATGCTGAGCCTGTTGTTGTGGAGAGAGATGCTGAGCCTGTTGTTGTGGAGAGAGATGCTGAGCCTGTTGTTGTGGAGAGAGATGCTGAGCCTGTTGTTCTGGAGGGAGATGCTGAGCCTGTTGTTGTGGAGAGACATGCTGAGCCTGTTGTTGTGGAGAGATGCTGAGCCTGTTGTTGTGGAGAGAGATGCTGAGCCTGTTGTTCTGGAGAGAGATGCTGAGCCTGTTGTTGTGGAGGTAGATGCTGAGCCTGTTGTTGTGGAGAGAGATGCTGAGCCTGTTGTTGTGGAAAGAGATGCTGAGCCTGTTGTTGCGGAGAGAGATGCTGAGCCTGTTGTTGTGGAGAGAGATGCTGAGCCTGTTGTTATGGAGGTGCTGAGCCTGTTGTTGTGGAGAGAGATGCTGAGCCTGTTGTTCTGGAGGGAGATGCTGAGCCTGTTGTTGTGGAGAGACATGCTGAGCCTGTTGTTGTGGAGAGATGCTGAGCCTGTTGTTGTGGAGAGAGATGCTGAGCCTGTTGTTCTGGAGAGAGATGCTGAGCCTGTTGTTGTGGAGGTAGATGCTGAGCCTGTTGTTGTGGAGAGAGATGCTGAGCCTGTTGTTGTGGAGAGAGATGCTGAGCCTGTTGTTGTGGAGAGAGAGGCTGAGCCTGTTGTTGTGGAGAGAGAGGCTGAGCCTGTTGTTGTGGAGAGAGATGCTGAGCCTGTTGTTGTGGAGAGAGATGCTGAGCCTGTTGTTGTGGAGAGAGATGCTGAGCCTGTTGTTGTGGAGAGAGATGCTGGGCCTGCTGTTGTGGAGAGAGATGCTGAGCCTGTTGTTGTGGAGAGAGATGCTGAGCCTGTTGTTGTGGAGAGAGATGCTGAGGAATGAAAATGATGAGCATTTCCAAGTCATAACTGCTACATGTACTTTAGGTAATGCGTCGAGTATGGACATTGTGCCACTCAATAGTAATGTCAGTGACACAACTATATATGCTACTAATCTAACCTCATGTTCTGCCACTGCTCAGATATTCTAATGGCGGGCAATTTGAGTTATAAGATGACATGAAACAATTTCAGTTTATTTTTGTAACAAACATTATGTTTCTTCCACATTTATTTTGGCGATATCAGACTGTATAATGAGGAGCATTCGGAAATTCAATATGCATGCCATAAAATGAAGCTAGCTATAACTACTTTCAGAATTTTTGAAATCCTTGATATGATGTCACCAATTTTAAAGCAAATATTAAGCAATGTATGCCATTGTGAAATTATAGATGGCAAGTTGACAAAAACAGGTTATTGCCACCAGTTTTAACTTTATTGCTCACCGGCCGAGATCAAGAGCAAAATACTGAAATGGTATATTCCTGATGAAGGCTAGAGCATCTAGTCGAAACGTCGAGAGAATACAATTTCAAGTTGATTATTGAAAAGGTTATTGTAATCATTTTGGATCCAAGATGGCTGCCCAAATGCATGGCTGGAAAAATGGTAACCGACCTCATCCGAGTTTCTTGATATGAAAAAAGGTCAAAATGTAGCCAAAAAAGCAAAAATAACAAAGTACTGGACCAGAAGGCCTAGGAGAATTTATGCCTGTTGGGAGTTGAGGTGAATGGGAGATGGTGGAGGTTCTCAATGAACTCTCAGTTGACATAACAAAATTACAATGACCTTCTCAATAATCAACTTGAAATGTACTCTCGACATTTCAACTAGATACTCTAGCCTTCATCAGTAAATTCCTGATGAAGGCTAGAGCACCTATTTGAAATGTCGAGAGATTCAAGCTGGATATTGAGAAGCTCATTGTAATGGTGGAGGTTGCTGAGAAAGTTGCTGTGATAGAGGTGAGTCTAGGCTGTAACAGCTTCATGCTTGTACCTACTCTAGCTTATATGGATCCTTTGCAAGATGTAGTTGCTGGCCTGCTGACAGCATCAGAACTTTCTCTTCAAGTAGTATTAACGATGTTTGTAAATGAGACCTAACTACATGAACTTAAACATGTCAAAGTGTAAGACTTGTATCTGGTAGGAAAGGGAATCCCCGTGAAGCTGAGATAATTAATGATTAGAAGTGGTACAGAGTGCAAGTGTCTGGGGCAGTCATTTTCAGCTTGGACTGTTGAGGATAATAAGAAGGCAAGGAGAACCTTTTTCACATCAAGCGTAAAGTATTTCAAAGACATCTTAGTCCACTTCCTCCTGCAGTGGTGGATCCAGGAGGATTTCATGGGTCCTATGGAACCCCCCTTTCGGTCTGGGAGGATACAGTCTAACATTGTGACTTCAGTCTGGTTTTTAACTAGCTAGCTAGATTTAAACAGCATGCGATCCAACTTCTGATATCTTTTTCTTGTAACTTCACTAGCTTTTCCCTGCAGTGGCCTCAGCATAATATATAGCAATTTTGGTAACTGAAGGTCTGGCTCTCCCTTCATTCGCAATCCCCTTTTCAAAATCTTGAATCTGCCGCTATATTGTAATAGAGCTGGAGCTGAAAACTAGGTGACGACTGTGAAGTGGATTGCAAGAGACTCAATTCCTTTTGGGGGGAGATGGCAAAGAGGTGTCATAATGACCGATCATTTGTAGTGATTACAATGAGAGGCTACAACATTGCAGAGATGCTTTTCTGTTTTGCAGTAATGGTTAAAATCCTGAAACTGGGATGGCACCATTTGGGGAAACCCTTACCCTCATCGAAGAGTAAGGAGAGGTGAAGGTGGCCGTACTCAATAAAAAAATGTTGTCCAAAGATGTGAAATTTCTTCACTAGTAAGAGCATCATTATGGTTTATTTTTAAAGCTGTGAGTAATGCTTTTCGGCTGCTGACAATTTCCTAATAGGCCATTCCTGCTTGTCTTGCGCACCTCTCCTGCTACTGGGAAGCATCACATGTTCGAACCAGCGGTTTAGCTGTTCATAATTAGACAATACTCTATACACGCACCAGACTATATGCACTCACTTAGTGACCCTTTACCTAACGACCCCTTACCAGTTATGTTCACTTAGCGACCCTTTACCTAGCGACACCTTACCTGTTATGTTCAGTTGCTAGCTACATTGCTATATTGCACATGGTACTTTGAGTGTAGTTTCAAATAGGCTGAATGCCTTATTCTTTATGTAGCTAGCAACTCAGTTAGGAACTCAGTGAGGAACAGGAAATCCAGAGGCAGCAAAGCACCGCCCTAATTCCAGGGAGAAGACTCAGAAGCGAACTCCAAATAAAGTGCACCATCACACTGGCAGATGCCAGTAATCAGGTGCCCTGTGAATGGCTGCGATTACAGCACTCCCAACCAGGAGGCAATCATTGCAGCAGCTCTACTCAATGCCCATACCACGACCCACCAAGCGCAGAGACCTACTCAGGCTGCCAGGGTTGAGGGAGTAAAAAGACCCGATATTTCATCAGCGGGCACCACCGAGGACTGGATATATTTCCAGTCTCGGTGGGGAGACTACACCAAGGCCACCAAGCTGGTGGGGCCGGACCGAGTGTTACAACTACTCGAGTGTTGTGATGAGCAACTTAGGAGAGACTTGACCCGAAACGCAGGGGGGACGCTCGCCGGAGGGACCGAAGAGGAAGTGCTCACGGCCATGAAGGCCCTCGCTGTCCGGGAGGAGAACGTGATGGTCGCCCGAGTAGCCCTCCATCACATGAAGCAAGACAGGGACGAGCCCATCAGAGCGTTTGCGGCGAGATTGAGAGGACAGGCTAGCGTATGCAAGTACGTCAAGGCTTGCCCGGGATGCGATCGAGAAGTGACGTATACTGAAGACATCCTCACGGACGTGCTCTGTCGAGGCATAGCAGACACAGAAATCCAAATGGATCTACTGGGAGACGCCAACCAAGCGATGTCGCTCGAGCAAGCGCTCAAGTTCATCGAGGCCAAGGAAGCCGGCAGACGATCTGCCGCACGGCTATCACTTCCGCCATCAGCGGAAGCAATGGGGAGCTCCTACCGAAGGCAAAGAAATACCACCCACCCCACCACCAACACACATTCCAGCCCCGAGATATGCACATACTGCGGCACCAAGGGGCACGGGAAGAACTCCCCCACCAGGATAAGACGAGTTGACTGCCCAGCATTCGGTTCCAAATGTGACAACTGTGATCGAGAGCACCACTTCAGCAAAATGTGCAGGAGTAAAGGCGACCATCGACCCACTAGAGGTCAGCAGGAGAATGCACTCTCAGATATGGTATGCCAAGTGACATCGTCACAACATTCTGCCACTATTGATCACCATACTTACAATAAGTTAACACACTCATGGATTAAGAAGCAATCCAGACCACAGCCCTACATCACCCTAACCGTGGAGACTCAACAGGACGATTACATCCGCCTAGGTCAACGACTGAAGGCCCCCCAACGGAGATTCACCACGCAGGCCATGGCCGATACGGGCTGCCAGAGCTGTCTGGCTGGCACTGCCACCATGAGAAAGCTAGGACTCACCCCGAAAGAGCTCCTACCCGTTCGTCTGAGGATGCGCGCTGCCAACGACAGCAAAATCACCATCCTGGGCGCCATCCTCGTCAAGCTGGCCGAACCACAGGGCAAGAGATCCACCCGGCAGATGATTTACATCACAGACCATGTAGACAAATTCTTCCTGAGCCAAGAAGCATGCGCCGACCTCGGGATCATCCCCACTGGATTCCCTTCATCCCACTGCGATTCAACCGACACGGATGCCGCCTCCAACCAGGACGTACTCACACTATCGGATGAACCAACGCCTTGCCAGTGCCCACGTCGCACCCCACCACCTCCAAAACTCGCCGGGGCCCCCCTCCCCACCACACCAGAGAACAGAAGCAAGATCGAGGCCTTCCTCCTCCAACGCTACAAGGCCAGTACGTTTAACACCTGCGAACATCAGCCCCTACCCCTGATGGACGGACCCCCCCTGCGCCTCATGATCAACCCCGATGCTACCCCGACTGCCCACCACTCCCCCATTCCAGTCCCACTCCATTGGCAGGAGGAAGTGAAAGCCGGCCTCGATCGTGACGTGCGCCTGGGAGTGCTGGAACCAGTCCCCGTGGGCGAACCCGTCACCTGGTGTCACCGGATGGTCACTTGCGCAAAGAAAAACGGCTCCCTTCGACGCACGATCGATTTTCAACCCCTGAATGCCCACGCGACGAGGGAAACCCACCACACCCAGTCGCCATTCCATCAGGCTCGATCCGTTCCACACGACACAAGAAAAACAGTGTTTGACGCGTGGAACGGCTACCACTCCGTCGCCCTCCATCCAGACGATCGCCACTTCACCACATTTATAACGCCATGGGGTAGATACCGTTACAAGACCGCCCCTCAGGGGTACATCGCCTCGGGCGACGGATACACCCGCCGTTACGACGAGATCGTCTCACTCGTACCAAAAAAAACGAAGTGTATAGACGACACTCTCCTATGGTCTTCCACAATCGCTGACAGCTTCCTGCAGGCCCAAGAATGGCTAGACCTCTGCGGCCGACATGGAATCACGCTCAATCCCAGCAAATTTAGATTTGCAATGGAGACGGTCGAGTTCGCAGGTTTTGAAATAACTAGCGAGACAGTACGCCCGTGCAAGAAATACACAAAGGCGATAACCGACTTTCCGACCCCTACCTCCCTCACTGACGTACGATCGTGGTTCGGTCTCATCAACCAAGTTGCATACGCGTTCAGCATGACTGACGTTATGATACCGTTCCGATCACTACTCAAACCATCAGTGCCCTTCGAGTGGACAGATGCCCTCCAGCAGGCATTTAACAGTTCCAAACTCGCCATTATCGCGGAGATAGAACACGGGGTCACCATCTATGACAAGACTAAACCCACCTGCCTCGCAACAGACTGGTCTAAACACGGCATAGGGTACTGGCTTTTCCAAAAGCACTGCCAGTGCCCTTCCACTGACCTGTTCTGTTGCAGGGAGGGATGGCGGATCACCCTGGTCGGCAGTAGATTCACTCACCCAGCAGAGTCCCGTTATGCCCCCATCGAGGGGGAAGCATTGGCAGTAGCTGATGCCCTTGACAAGGCACGTCACTTTGTCTTGGGCTGTCACGACCTCACCATCGCTGTTGACCATCGCCCCCTTTTGAAGATCTTTGGTGACCGCTCGCTCGATATCAGTAACATCCGCCTGAGAAACTTGAAGGAGAAGACCCTCCGCTACAGGTTTACTATGGTGCACATCCCTGGGGTGAAGAATAGGGCCCCCGATGCCCTCTCCCGCCACCCCACAGGAGATCCCTCGCCAGACAGACTGCACCTCCAAGACGACGTCAGCCCCATATCACACCAGCTCCATCCACAGATACATATCCCGGACCTCGTACTCACAGGACCGCACAGCATCTTCTCAGATGCCAACAAAATCATGGACGATTCGGAGATTCTACTGCAGGAATCCCTGATATCCACCCTCGACGCCACATCCGTCGTAACCTGGGAAGAGGTCCAAACTGCTACCTCCTCTGACCCGATTATGTCCACGCTCCTCGAAGCGATCGAAGATGGCCTCCCAGAAACCAGACTCCAGATGCCCCTTGACATCAGAATGTTTCACAACTTCCGCCAACACCTCTACTCAGTCGACGGCGTAGTTATCTACAAGGACCGCATCGTCATCCCACCCTCCCTCCGACAAGCATGCCTCACATCGCTCCATGCCGCACACCAAGGCACATCTGCGATGACTGCCAAGGCTGAGTCAGCAATTTTCTGGCCAGGCATCACTCGGGACATCCACCAGTTGAGAGCCACCTGCTCCACCTGCAATCGCATGGCCCCATCCCAGGCTTCACAGCCTCCAACTCCTCCCGCGTCATCCGAGTATCCATTCCAATGCGTGTGTTCGGACTATTTCCATTACAAGGGACACGCATACCTGGTGATTGTCGATCGTTACACAAACTGGCCCATCGTCGAGCGGGCGACGAACGGATCAAAAAGCCTCATCGACGTGCTCCGACGTACATTCGCCACCTATGGTATCCCCGACGAGCTCGCGTCCGACGGCGGTCCCGAATTTACCGCCCATGACACCCAACGCTTCCTACAGGATTGGAGGGTTCATCACCGCCTAAGCTCCGTCGCCTTTCCACACGGCAACTGCCGCGCCGAGATAGCGGTCAAGACAATAAAGCGCCTCATCTCCGGCAACGTGAGAACCGATGGCAACCTCAACGTCGACTCCTTTCAGCGTGCCATATTGCAATATCGAAACTCACCAGACCCCGCCACCAAGCAATCCCCCGCGTCATGCTTATTCGGCCGCCCCACCAAGGACCTGATCCCGATACTCCCTGGCAAATACCATCCTCACCAGACCTGGCAAGACAACCTGTCTCTGAGAGAGTCGGCACTTCGCCAGCGCCACTGCCTCGCACAGGACCGCTGGTCCGAACATACCAGAACCCTCACCCCACTCAAGATCGGTGACAGGGTACGTATCCAGAACCAAATTGGTAACTACCCCACCAAATGGGACAGAACTGGTACCGTCGTGGAAGTCAAGCAATTCCACCAATATCAAGTCCGGGTGGACGGATCTGGACGCCTCTCCCTCCGCAACAGACAGTTCCTCAGGCGCTTCACCCCAGCGAACACCCCAACGGCTCGCAGATCAATCCTAGACGACATGGCCACCATTCCTCGGCCACCACTAACGTTTCCTATTACTGCTGTCGACCCTACACAACCCCCCATCACCCCTACCACTCCTATACCCACCCCACATCCACCACCAACCCCATCGCTGGACACTCCCATCACCACGCCCGCCCAGCCTCCTACCCCATCCACCCCGTCCCGCCCTACCACTCCGGCCCCTTCCGGGATCATCCCACGGGACACCACCACAGAGCAACCACCGCCTTTACGACGATCCAAAAGAACCAGGAAGCCACCTAACCGGCTGTTCTGAAGGACAAGACACAAGCCTTTGCCCTTGGACCAAAGACTGGGGGGAGATAGACAATACTCTATACACGCACCAGACTATATGCACTCACTTAGTGACCCTTTACCTAACGACCCCTTACCAGTTATGTTCACTTAGCGACCCTTTACCTAGCGACACCTTACCTGTTATGTTCAGTTGCTAGCTACATTGCTATATTGCACATGGTACTTTGAGTGTAGTTTCAAATAGGCTGAATGCCTTATTCTTTAATAATGGACTACTAAGGAATCTGCTTGCAAGGCTTCTGTGATCTTAAAAGCATCTTATTCATTTGCATGCCAGTAGCTACTCTACAGTATGGAGTTGAACTGAGCTGACAGGTTTGACTAGAACTTACTAGAGTAATTTAATATCCCAAGGAATAAAAACAGCGATGTGGTGTTCCTGGTTTGTGGCTGCCCTTCATGGCTCGGGTCTTCTCTTGAATAAGGTGAAGATTGTTCTGGTCAATCATATGACCAAATAGTTGTGTAATGATGTTGTATGGAGGAGTATTTATCACAGTTTAAATAACACCTAGCAGCTTGTAGCTAGTTTATGGTTTATGTAAAAACATGTTCCTCAAAGGTGGAACCAGTCATCAGGAGATCGTCAAGTCAAACCTTCCAAACCCTGCAACAATGCCAGTGCTGAAAGATAGCAGATGCATAGGGCTAGGGCTGGGGCTAGGGCTAGTGATGGCACATCAAAAGGTAAACATGAAAAAGGTCTCTCGTGGGTGTTGATTATTCCTTAGAGAACCTTCAACTAATGGTAGCTGCATGTATGCTGCACACAAGTTCAACTTTGAGAAAAACTTCTCTCCAGCCAGATAATCGAATAAAAATTTATCAGCCATTGGAATTGGGTAACTTTCTGTGAATTAATGATAAATTTGCTATCACCACCGAGTATAATCTCCCAAATTTTCTTAAGGACAGGGACAACTAAGCCAGATCAGAAGGTCAAATTAGCCCATTAGCTTGTAAATGATTCTTGTCACACTTTCTCCCTAGTAAGAATGGAACAGACCTAGGCTTGAGAAGCTGATGTTTCTGTGCACAGGCAGTTGAGAAATTTGCGGCATCCCAGAACTCTGTAAGCGGTAATTACCTTGAAAGGAGGAAATACCGGAACCTTTGAGTTTGAACGCTGAAAAGTGACTAAGCTAACCCTTTCCCCATTAGGTTATAATACCATTCACAACATGAATAGACAATAATTCTGTCTCGCTCCACCTGGCTATGACCTGAGTGATACCCAGCATAGGGATGCTATGATCAGCGTAAGTCCTGAGTTTTGCTTTCAGCAGGTTGGAGTGCTGGAACAAATGGATGTTGCTGAATGGAGTTGTTTTCTCTGTTCCTGCATGGAGCTGCATCTTAACTGGTGCATTACATTGAGCAATTAGGATAGTAACAAACTCTTTGATATAATAGAATGTTATTCACTTTCTCAATAATAAATTTAAATTTCTTTCTCATTGACATTTCGGCTCACAAAATGCCAAGAAGAAGCAGTCGGGTTCTGGTTGTGCTTCGTCTTGAAGCCCGGTGAAGTGGGCCATCACTTAAACACAAAACATTTGCTTGAAGTGAGAACAGCATGGCTTCACCTCTTCCGATTCCTCGAGACCAAGTTTGTCGTTCCCATTACTGTAGAAAAACTTGCGATTCTCGTCAAAGACTCAGTTTAGACATGCAGAGCTTGTAACACCATTTAATTTTATACATTAGATCACTGCAGACAAGTAGGTTTAAACAAGAATTAGGACCTTTTACCTAACTTTTTGTTCATATAGTTTATAGAACCCCCTTCCCCTCAAGTTAAAAAGTAAAAAGTTCAAGTGATGACTAGGGAAATGGCTCGTCCCCAACCCTGATGGCAAAGGTCCCATTACTGAGGCTGCATTCCCACGCTGCACAGCCACAGAAATCCGTTGAAGATGTTGATGGGATATAATCTGGACTATTTACTCACACTATCGGCAGCCAATCTGTCCCAAAGTTCATGGCCTAGTAAAACTTAATGAATTAGTTCTCATGTTGCTTTTCTTTTCTTACATCTTTTTATTTATAATTTGTATAAAAAGCATCAAATTGTCCACGACGAAGACTCAAGCAATGAACAGGGTGGCAACAGTGACAAGAGCCTGAGCACTGTCTCCGGACAATCACAGCATCCAACTCCATTGGAAAGTCTGCCTGTTCTTGCACTAGGATACTGGAATGCTCGCAACACTGAAGATAGCATGAAAAGCTCAGACTAATTACCACCTTCTGGATCATGTTCTCACTATGCAGAGAGACAATGACCGAAGTCAAGACGTCGGCCCTGCTTCATGACTCTCCTTCCGGGAACATCAATTCCTGGATGCCCTCAAGATGAAAACAGGAGTGGCAGGACATGAAAACAAGGCTCCATCACTTCACCCTCAACCCCACCAAAAACATCGAAGGATCGGACCTCCCCCATGCAACTTGGACAAAGTTGAATCACACCCATACAGGAGTTGGGCGATTTGTTTCCAAAGTGGCAAGAGAAACCGTCAGAATATCTGCCATGTGAAGGTGGTGAAGAACAGACTGCAGACCACATTGTCCTATGATGACTCACCAAGAGGAGAGGAGGGAATAGCAACCGTGAACCCAAAGACCCAGCATTGGATATCGGACCTACCATTCCAAATACGACTCTCTGGAGACAAATGCATATACCAAGTGATGGCAATGCAGAGAAGAGCTGCAGCAAGCAAGTCCTTTTTATTGGAGTGTGTACACGATGCATATATGTACAGTTACACACTACAACATGCAGACAGCAAAAGGACTGCCAGGTTTCAAGTCACACCTACACTTGCTGACTAGGTTTCAAGTACTCCTACAATGGCTGGCATGGTCAATCCCACTTTAGCTATAGTCCTAACAGTTAATACACACCACTACTTCCTTTTGGGGTTGCCAATGAAGAAGGGAGGAGAATTAAGGCTTAAAATTGCTCTCATACACCATTCCATACTTCCATACTTCCATACTGGGTAACCCTAGGAATATTTGGTCGTCACCATTCCATACTGGGTAACCCTAGGAATATTTGGTCGTCACCATTCCATACTGGGTAACCCTAGGAATATTTGGTCGTCACCATTCCATACTGGGTAACCCTAGGAACATTTGGTCGTCACCATTCCATACTGGGTAACCCTAGGAATATTTGGTCGTCGCCATTCCATACTGGGTAACCCTAGGAATATTTGGTCGTTGCCATTCCATACTGGGTGACCCTAGAAATATTTGGTCGTCACCATTCCATACTGGGTGACCCTAGGAATATATTTGGTCGTCACCATTCCATACTGGGTAACCCTAGGAATATTTGGTCCTCGCAATTACCTGTCAACAACAACACACTTCCTTTCGTGTGTGTGTGTGGGGGGGGGGGGGGGGGGGGAGAGGGTAGGGGTAGTCAGACAGTGGCAGTCAATGACGTTTTACATGTGGTACACACACAGGAAATTTGGTAATGAGATTCATCTGGGGTAGTTGAACTATCTACTGCAAGAGCGTCGCCTATTGCTTTTGAGATGGCCTGACCATGGAGCATGCTGGTGATAGTGAAGCACAACTTTCTGCTCAGCTGGTGTAGAGACGAAGCTTATAATGCAAAGCGGCAGCTGGTGCAGAGTTGAACTTAGCAGCCAAATTCAGGGAGAAGCCAAGTAGCGATCGCCAACATAGAATGCCCCCAATTGCAGAGATCAGACAAGTACTAAAGTGACTAGACCCTTGGCTGGAGTTTAGTCAAGTCTAAAAAAGTCGCCAAAGCACGCACGTGATCAAATCAATGTCAACACCTAGCGCGCGCTAGGACGTAACCCCACCCAATAGTTTCGAGGCGGACAAACCAATTTCCTTGCAAATTTCAAGCCATTATGCGTGGCTAGATTTTAGTGTAACCTGTGGTGTTATCAGGGTGAAGATGTTCAAGTTTTTTGGAAAGAAGTTTGGACGTGGTAGTCCAGGGTCTAACTCGAATGCTGACTTTAGTGAGAAATTTTTCCTCGAAAAGGTAAATTTACACCAGTCAGAATTAGCCCAGCTATTAATACATATTAACTATCTTGTACCGATGGTTTTGGGTTCTTGACTAGCAAGTGGGATATTGCATCGATTGTGGATGCTGCTCTGCTTCTAGCTAGCTAGTTATCAGTTTTGTTATTAGCTTAATTGTGCCTATTATAGTCTTCAAATTACATTACTGAAGGAGGCTTATTAGGAGGTGTTGTGCAATGCATTTTGGTAGCTAAATTGAGCTCAGCTTGTTCAAACTTGAGTGGCCAATATTGTGTACAAAATGTACAACGACCTCAATAATCAACTTGAAATTTACTCTCTTGACATTTCGACTACTTAGATGCTCTTATTCTGCAACAAGAGAGTAAAATTTCAATTGATTATTTAGAGGATCATTGTAATTTCGTTATCTCAACTGAGAGTTTGTTGAGATTGTATATTCGGTGTGCCCCACAAAAGTACAATCATATCTAGAGTACAATATTAAGACTACTTCGATTGCTCCATAATAAGGCTGTTATAAGGCTGTTATTTTGTGATGCCAACAGTAGTTGGGAAGGCAGAAGATAGAATGTCAATCCCTTTACCAAAGCTGAACCACCTTCAGACTGAGAGTGCCACTCTATTGCCTTATGAATTCCATCTAGCTAGTGAAGTGTATTCCCCTCCATAACTACCTCCAGTGAAGACACACCCCTTCCTAGATCTTGAAGTAAATATGGTTGCGGTGGCAATGGTGGTCCAGTTATGGGGGGAGGTAAGAGTCTTCTTGTTTTCTATGCTCTGAAACTGGAATGTGGTTTGAGGTTGCAGTGCTGTGGTTTCTGTATATCATGCCATGATCAATGGTGGGAGTATCCTGTTATCAAAAGCAGTGAGCCATGCCTAGTGCTTGCAGTGCATAGCGATTATTGTAGTGACTAGGTATTTGAGTGGAGTTTACTACCATGTTGGCCCATAACATCATGTGACAATTAGCACACAATGACCACAGAGTGTCAAGGTCCAATCCTTGACCTTGAAGAAACATTGGTCGGCAGTCAACATTTCTTGTTTTTGATATTCCATCAAAATCCAAACCCAATCTTAATGCGAAAGTGTTAAACATGCATCCTGATGCAGTACAGGTGCGCTGACGTACAAACACCACTCCTACTAGGGAGCGTTCTTGCTTGGGCTTCAATCTTCCTGGAGCTTAGAGCTTCGATTCCGTGAGACAGGAATCCATTTGCTTTTAAGGTTATAAATAGAACTGGTGTTGGAAGACAGACCAGTGTGGTATTGTGCTGCGTTATAATTGATTGTGACATAGCTGTAGTGTTTGAATAAAGGTATAGTTGATGCATCCATTAAACGGTTTCTTTCCATGTCTTTTAAATTCTTCTGGTGCTGAGCTTCATGCATCCAGACAGGAAAGAATCAGCGTTGCTTGCACAAGTCGATGTGAACAAGTTGTATGGCATCTTTCCTGGCGTGTTGGTGTGTAAACGTCTTGCAATATGGGACGGAATTAGTGAAGGTGCGGTCCGTTGAGTACCTCGGTGTTCCATGACTACTGTTTATGATGAGCAACCATAGTGGGGGTTGTTAGGTCAGAAGATGGCCACATTTTTGTCCTGCTTCTTTCTCCACCAGGTGGTTCTTTGATTGACACTTGGTGGAAGGCCCTGGAGAAGCTAGAGTGCTGGGCAAAGGAAGATAGCCAAGCCAATAACTCAATGTTAATGCTTAAAGGCTTTGAGCAAAAACTATTATTTGCCAGTCAGTGAGTATAAACCCACCAGGTTTTTTCTTCATCCTGGCTTTAGTGGGGCCATGCCTGCTTAGACCAATCAGTTGCTATAGCAGCTGGAAGTAGCTGCAGCAGTAGGGAAAGACACCCACTTAAGAGTTTGTGTGTAGACACTCATGGTTGGTGGTGAGTGAGTTTGTGTGTAGACACTCATGGTTGGTGGTGAGTGAGTTTGTGTGTACACACTCATGGTTGGTGGTGAGTGAGTTTGTGTGCAGACACTCATGGTGGTTTAATGCTCCACTGTAATTACCTGCCATTAAGCAAACTAATTACATTTTTCTAGCCTTGATTAAAAAAAGTGGCTGTTTGGTGGTGTTACTGTAGTTCGGTAATTACCTGTCTTTAGAGCAAGCTAATTGCATATTACTGGCCTTGATTAATGGAAAACAATGACTGAGAAGAGTGGCAATACTATTGAACTTGGCAGTTCTACACAAGAACTATGCTGGACAAGGGAGCTCCCCCCCCTCCCCCTTACTTACTCCTACTCTCTTGAGTGTCCATGTTCAGATTGAAATCATCACATAACCAAGGCATCTCTTGTCTTAGCAGCCATGGAGCTGATAGTAGAGTTCTCACACTAACGACCACATTCTATAGTCATCACTTTTTTTAAATACCCTGAAAATGTCAGTGACAAGTCCTGGTTGCCTTAGTTACCTAGTTGTTTGTTTGTTTTGTGTGTGGGGTGGGTGGGGTTATTTGCATAGTATTTATTGATCAATTGTGATTAAGTAAGTAAGTGTGTGTTGGATATTTTCTATGAAGCTATTCAGCAGAAGGAGTGCCAAGTGTGTGGCTACCACTTGAATGGGATAAGTGGACAACATCACAAAGTGCCTTCACTGTTATTTAGAGTTCACCCCACGGCGGTCCAGCAAGGGGAGTTGTCAGCAGACTGGAACAGGACAGCAGCCCCAGCGTCATTTCTAGCCCTAGCTAGTGTGTGGTGGGAGAGAATCTAGGATTTTAGACATCCATGGGTGATCCCAGCTTTGGTAACAGCACCATGGACAGATTATCCCTTTCTGCTTCCATAAGAACCGGATTAGTGTCTCTATCATTCCTCTGTGTGTCCAGTGGTATTTGGAGTAGTCCTGGATCACCTATGGATGCTTTGTTTGCCACATATCCTGACTAGGGCCAGACGAAGCTGGGGCTGCCAATGTGGCCCAGTGCCTGCTGACAACCCTACCCCCTTCCTTTGCAGGACCATCCTGGAGGTGGGAGCTCTAAATGACACACAGAAGGGCATGTCTGTGTACATGCTATTATACCTGTTCCCAGACCTGTGGTGGTCCAAGGGAGACTTGGATTTTTTTTTATTAAAAAAATAATATTTATTTATAAAAATATTATGAAGCTTGGGGATAATTCCACGGAAAGTTGGCGATTCTCTGTCTGTCTATATCTGGCAAGTCATGTCCTTAGGCTTAGTTGGGGGCACGTGGGTGGTTGCCGGGTAGCCCTCAAAATTTGAAAGTGGCACAACTACTACGTAAGGTAGAAGTGAAGGTGTGTCAATGCATCCTTTCCTGTTGACAAAAGGACTCCATTGAGCTGTTAAATTCCACTCTTGTGGTGTTGAACATCAGGGCCATGGAGTGTGAAAAGTGTGAAATTGTCACGATCATCTCAGAATGCCCGAGTTTTGATTATAGTTAACTAAAGATACATAGCTACGCCTAGTGGGTAGGCATCACAATGGAAGCAAGTCCATGATTCGGCCAGTGTGCAGCATCTCCATGACTCTGCCAGTGTGCAGCATCTCCATGACTCTGCCAGTGTGTAGCATCTCCATGACTCTGCCATTGTGCAGCATCTCCATGACTCGGCCAGTGTGCAGCATCTCCATGACTCAGCCAGTGTGTAGCATCTCCATGACTCTGCCATTGTGCAGCATCTCCATGACTCGGCCAGTGTGCAGCATCTCCATGACTCAGCCAGTGTGCAGCATCTCCATGACTCGGCCAGTGTGCAGCATCTCCATGACTCAGCCAGTGTGTAGCATCTCCATGACTCTGCCATTGTGCAGCATCTCCATGACTCGGCCAGTGTGCAGCATCTCCATGACTCAGCCAGTGTGCAGCATCTCCATGACTCAGCCAGTGTGTAGCATCTCCATGACTCTGCCATTGTGCAGCATCTCCATGACTCGGCCAGTGTGCAGCATCTCCATGACTCAGCCAGTGTGCAGCATCTCCATGACTCAGCCAGTGTGTAGCATCTCCATGACTCAGCCAGTGTGTAGCATCTCCATGACTCAGCCAGTGTGCAGCATCTCCATGACTCAGCCAGTGTGTAGCATCTCCATGACTCAGCCAGTGTGTAGCATCTCCATGACTCAGCCAGTGTACAGCATCTCCATGACTCAGCCAGTGTGCAGCATCTCCATGACTCAGCCAGTGTGTAGCATCTCCATGACTCAGCCAGTGTGCAGCATCTCCATGACTCGGCCAGTGTGTAGCATCTCCATGACTCAGCCAGTGTGTAGCATCTCCATGACTCAGCCAGTGTGTAGCATCTCCATGACTCGGCCAGTGTGTAGCATCTCCATGACTCGGCCAGTGTACAGCATCTCCATGACTCAGCCAGTGTGTAGCATCTCCATGACTCAGCCAGTGTGCAGCATCTCCATGACTCAGCCAGTGTGTAGCATCTCCATGACTCGGCCAGTGTACAGCATCTCCATGACTCAGCCAGTGTGTAGCATCTCCATGACCCAGCCAGTGTGTAGCATCTCCATGACTCAGCCAGTGTGCAGCATCTCCATGAGACTCAGCCAGTGTGCAGCATCTCCATGACTCAGCCAGTGTGTAGCATCTCCATGATTCAGCCAGTGTGCAGCATCTCCATGACTCAGCCAGTGTGTAGCATCTCCATGACTCAGCCAGTGTGCAGCATCTCCATGACTCAGCCAGTGTGTAGCATCTCCATGACTCAGCCAGTGTGCAGCATCTCCATGACTCAGCCAGTGTGTAGCATCTCCATGACTCAGCCAGTGTGTAGCATCTCCATGACTCAGCCAGTGTGTAGCATCTCCATGACTCTGCCTGTGTGTAGCTTGATTCTGGGCGACAAGTTGTAGTTCATTATATGTCTTAGAGTAGACCTGTGGAGGATTCCAGCGCTGGTGGGCCCTGTCTTGTGATTACCACAAGTAATTCAGGAGCTCCTTATTGAAGTGGGTCGTTGAGGGGAGGAAGTAAGAGGGGGAAGGTGGAAGATGCACACCAAACAATTTGTCAGTGTAGTTGTAGGAATGAGTGTTGTTGCAATAGCCTGTGTTGTTATGCATGCATGACACAGCCCCCTCACTCATGCATGACAGAACCCCCTCACTCAATGACAGAACCCCCTCACTAATGCATGACAGAACCCCTCACTCAATGACAGAACCCCCTCACTCATAATGACAGAACCCCCTCACTCATGCATGACAGAACCCCCTCACTCAATGACAGAACCCCCTCACTCAATGACAGAACCCCCTCACTCAATGACAGAACCCCCTCACTCATAATGACAGAACCCCCTCACTCAATGACAGAACCCCCTCACTCATGCATGACAGAACCCCCTCACTCATAATGACAGAACCCCCTCACTCATAATGACAGAACCCCCTCACTCATAATAACAGAACCCCCTCACTCATGCATGACAGAACCCCCTCACTCATAATGACAGAACCCCCTCACTCATAATGACAGAACCCCTCACTCATAATGACAGAACCCCCTCACTCGTGACAGAACCCCCTCACTCATAATGACAGAACCCCCTGACTCATAATGACAGAACCCCCTCACTCATAATGACAGAACCCCCTCACTCATAATGATAGAACCCCTCACTCATAATGACAGAACCCCCTCACTCATAATAACAGAAGCCCCTCACTCATGCATAGCAGAACCCCCTCGCTCATAATGACAGAACCCCCTCACTCATGCATGACAGAACCCCCTCACTCGCTCATGACAGAACCCCTTACTCAATGACAGAACCCCCTCACTCATAATGACAGAACCCCCTCACTCATAATGACAGAACCCCCTCACTCATGCATGACAGAACCCCTCACTCATAATGACAGAACCCCCTCACCCATAATAACAGAACCCCTCACTCATAATAACAGAACCCCCTCACTCATGCATGACAGAACCCCCTCACTCATAATAACAGAACCCCCTCACTCATGCATGATAGAACCCCCTCACTCAATGACAGAACCCCCTCACTCATAATAACAGAACCCCCTCACTCATGCATGACAGAACCCCCTCACTCATAATAACAGAACCCCCTCACTCATAATAACAGAACCCCCTCACTCATAATAACAGAACCCCCTCACTCATGCATAATAGAACCCCCTCACGCAATGACAGAACCCCCTCACTCATAATAACAGAACCCCCTCACTCATGCATGACAGAACCCCCTCACTCATAATAACAGAACCCCCTCACTCATGCATGATAGAACCCCCTCACTCAATGACAGAACCCCCTCACTCATAATAACAGAACCCCCTCACTCATGCATGACAGAACCCCCTCACTCATAATGACAGAACCCCCTCACTCATAATGACAGAACCCCCTCACTCATAATGACAGAACCCCCTCACTCATAATGACAGAACCCCCTCACCCATAATAACAGAACCCCCTCACTCATAATAACAGAACCCCCTCACTCATGCATGATAGAACCCCCTCACTCAATGACAGAACCCCCTCACTCATAATAACAGAATCCCCTCACTCATGCATGACAGAACCCCCTCACTCATAATAACAGAACCCCCTCACTCATGCATGATAGAACCCCCTCACTCAATGACAGAACCCCCTCACTCATAATAACAGAACCCCCTCACTCATGCATGACAGAACCCCCTCACTCATAATAACAGAACCCCCTCACTCATAATAACAGAACCCCCTCACTCATGCATGATAGAACCCCCTCACTCAATGACAGAACCCCCTCACTCATAATAACAGAACCCCCTCACTCATGCATGACAGAACCCCCTCACTCATAATAACAGAACCCCCTCACTCATGCATGGCAGAACCCCCTCACTCAATGACAGAACCCCCTCACTCATAATAACAGAACCCCCTCACTCATAATAACAGAACCCCCTCACTCCTGCATGACAGAACCCCCTCACTCATAATGACAGAACCCCTTACTCAATAACAGAACCCCCTCACTCATGCATGAGTTGTGACTGATTATGGGATGGAGTTGGCATGGGAAAATTGTATCCCCCATCATGAATTTCCCGCCACCTTGAGCCCCTGCCTCTCCCTCTTGAAAGTCCTACATGTCTATGAGGGGGGGGCTATGGCTAGCCACACCCCTATCATATCGTAGTACACATTTTATATGCCCGTGGAGGTACCCAATCGGCACTTTTGGCCGTGTGTGTGCGCTGGGTGGATGATGTTGGCGGGAAGCTTTGTCTGGTGTTTGATAGTGTTCTGAGGTGTACTGGAATTATTAATATGGATCAGTGGTAGATAATTAGTTGGCATGATTGTTGAGACTGAGACTGAGCTGGTTAGTGCAGAACTTAGGGAGTGAGTTAGTAACTTCATGGAACACAGTATTGACAACCCGGCAGGTGCTACCAGGAGGTGGGTGGGTGGGTGTTGGTTGTGCTGGATCTGATGTGAGATGCGGTGATTGCACCTTCTCGACTCCATAGTGGGGAGCTGCACCTTGCCTCTACTCCATAGTGGGGAGGTACACCTTGCCTCTACTCCATAGTGGGGAGCTACACCTTGCCTCTACTCCATAGTGGGGAGCTACACCTTGCCTCTACTCCATAGTGGGGAGCTGCACCTTGCCTCTACTCCATAGTGGGGAGCTGCACCTTGCCTCTACTCCATAGTGGGGAGCTACACCTTGCCTCTACTCCATAGTGGGGAGCTACACCTTGCCTCTACTCCATAGTGGGGAGCTACACCTTGCCTCTACTCCATAGTGGGGAGCTGCACCTTGCCTCTACTCCATAGTGGGGAGCTACACCTTGCCTCTACTCCATAGTGGGGAGCTACACCTTGCCTCTACTCCATAGTGGGGAGCTACACCTTGCCTCTACTCCATAGTGGGGAGCTACACCTTGCCTCTACTCCATAGTGGGGAGCTGCACCTTGCCTCTACTCCATAGTGGGGAGCTACACCTTGCCTCTACTCCATAGTGGGGAGCTACACCTTGCCTCTACTCCATAGTGGGGAGCTACACCTTGTCTCTACTCCATAGTGGGGAGCTACACCTTGCCTCTACTCCATAGTGGGGAGCTGCACCTTGCCTCTACTCCATAGTGGGGAGCTACACCTTGCCTCTACTCCATAGTGGGGAGCTACACCTTGTCTCTACTCCATAGTGGGGAGCTACACCTTGCCTCTACTCCATAGTGGGGAGCCTCTACTCCATAGTGGGGAGCCTCTACTCCATAGTGGGGAGCTACACCTTGCCTCTACTCCATAGTGGGGAGCTCACCTTGCCTCTACTCCATAGTGGGGAGCTACACCTTGCCTCTACTCCATAGTGGGGAGCTGCACCTTGCCTCTACTCCATAGTGGGGGGCTACACCTTGCCTCTACTCCATAGTGGGGAGCTGCACCTTGCCTCTACTCCATAGTGGGGGGCTACACCTTGCCTCTACTCCATAGTGGGGAGTTGCACCTTCCATAGTGGGGAGCTCACCTTGCCTCTACTCCATAGTGGGGAGCTGCACCTTGCCTCTACTCCATAGTGGGGAGCTGCACCTTGCCTCTACTCCATAGTGGGGAGCTGCACCTTGCCTCTACTCCATAGTGGGGAGCTGCACCTTGCCTCTACTCCATAGTGGGGAGCTACACCTTGCCTCTACTCCATAGTGGGGAGCTGCACCTTGCCTCTACTCCATAGTAGGGAGCTACACCTTGCCTCTACTCCATAGTGGGGAGCTGGACCTTGCCTCTACTCCATAGTGAGGAGCTGCACCTTGCCTCTACTCCATAGTGGGGAGCTGCACCTTGCGTCTACTCCATAGTGAGGAGCTGCACCTTGCCTCTACTCCATAGTAGGGAGCTGCACCTTGTCTCTACTCCATAGTGGGGAGCTGCACCTTGCCTCTACTCCATAGTGGGGAGCTACACCTTGCCTCTACTCCATAGTGGGCAGCTGCACCTTGCCTCTACTCCATAGTGGGGAGCTGCACCTTGCCTCTACTCCATAGTGGGGAGCTACACCTTGCCTCTACTCCATAGTGGGGAGCTACACCTTGCCTCTACTCCATAGTGGGGAGCTACACCTTGCCTCTACTCCATAGTAGGGAGCTACACCTTGCCTCTACTCCATAGTGGGCAGCTGCACCTTGCCTCGACTCCATAGTGGGGAGCTGCACCTTGCCTCTACTCCATAGTGGGGAGTTACACCTTGTCTCTACTCCATAGTGGGGAGCTACACCTTGCCTCTACTCCATAGTGGGGAGCTGGACCTTGCCTCTACTCCATAGTGGGGAGCTACACCTTGCCTCTACTCCATAGTGAGGAGCTGCACCTTGCCTCTACTCCATAGTGGGGAGCTGCACCTTGCGTCTACTCCATAGTGGGTAGCTACAGTACACCTTGCCTCTACTCCATAGTGGGGAGCTGCACCTTGCCTCTACTCCATAGTGGGGAGCTGCACCTTGCCTCTACTCCATAGTGGGGAGCTGCACCTTGCCTCTACTCCATAGTGGGGAGCTGCACCTTGCCTCTACTCCATAGTGGGGAGCTGCACCTTGCCTCATAGTGGGGAGCTACACCTTGCCTCTACTCCATAGTAGGGAGCTGCATCTTGCTCGTGGAAGGTGTTTCAGTGGTGTTCAGTCCAGCTGCACTATGCTGGCACACACTGCGCGTGCTCGGTGCTGCAGGTGGCCTGCGAGAGCTAATGTGGTGTGTAGTGGATACCTGTTCTGTGTACCTCAGTATGATAGTCTCCAGATAAGAAGGAGATGCGATTTAAAAGTGATATTGGGTTGGTCAAGTCCAACAGTGGGTGGGTCTATGGCTATGACTAGCAAGAAGTGTGTGAGCTACACCACTAGCTTCAAGTTGTGTGTCTATCACTAGCAAGAAGTGTGTGAGCTGCACCACTAGCTTCAAGTTGTGTGTCTATCACTAGCAAGAAGTGTGCGAGCTGCACCACTAGCTTCAAGTTGTGTGTCTATCACTAGCAAGAAGTGTGTGAGCTACACCACTAGCTTCAAGTTGTGTGTCTATCACTAGCAAGAAGTGTGTGAGCTACACCACTAGCTTCAAGTTGTGTGTCTATCACTAGCAAGAAGTGTGTGAGCTGCACCACTAGCTTCAAGTTGTGTGTCTATCACTAGCAAGAAGTGTGTGAGCTGCACCACTAGCTTCAAGTTGTGTGTCTATCACTAGCAAGAAGTGTGTGAGCTGCACCACTAGCTTCAAGTTGTGTGTCTATCACTAGCAAGAAGTGTGTGAGCTACACCACTAGCTTCAAGTTGTGTGTCTATCACTAGCAAGAAGTGTGTGAGCTGCACCACTAGCTTCAAGTTGTGTGTCTATCACTAGCAAGAAGTGTGTGAGCTGCACCACTAGCTTCAAGTTGTGTGTCTATCACTAGCAAGAAGTGTGTGAGCTGCACCACTAGCTTCAAGTTGTGTGTCTATCACTAGCAAGAAGTGTGTGAGCTACACCACTAGCTTCAAGTTGTGTGTCTATCACTAGCAAGAAGTGTGTGAGCTGCACCACTAGCTTCAAGTTGTGTGTCTATCACTAGCAAGAAGTGTGTGAGCTACACCACTAGCAAGAAGTGTGTGAGCTGCACCACTAGCTTCAAGTTGTGTGTCTATCACTAGCAAGAAGTGTGTGAGCAACACCACTAGCTTCAAGTTGTGTGTCTATCACTAGCAAGAAGTGTGTGAGCTGCACCACTAGCTTCAAGTTGTGTGTCTATCACTAGCAAGAAGTGTGTGAGCTGCACCACTAGCTTCAAGTTGTGTGTCTATCACTAGCAAGAAGTGTGTGAGCTGCACCACTAGCTTCAAGTTGTGTGTCTATCACTAGCAAGAAGTGTGTGAGCTGCACCACTAGCTTCAAGTTGTGTGTCTATCACTAGCAAGAAGTGTGTGAGCTGCACCACTAGCTTCAAGTTGTGTGGCCATCACTAGCAAGAAGTGTGTGAGCTGCACCACTAGCTTCAAGTTGTGTGTCTATCACTAGCAAGAAGTGTCTGAGCTGCACCACTAGCTTCAAGTTGTGTGTCTATCACTAGCAAGAAGTGTGTGAGCTGCACCACTAGCTTCAAGTTGTGTGTCTATCACTAGCAAGAAGTGTGTGAGCTGCACCACTAGCTTCAAGTTGTGTGTCTATCACTAGCAAGAAGTGTGTGAGCTGCACCACTAGCTTCAAGTTGTGTGTCTATCACTAGCAAGAAGTGTGTGAGCTACACCACTAGCTTCAAGTTGTGTGTCTATCACTAGCAAGAAGTGTGTGAGCTGCACCACTAGCTTCAAGTTGTGTGTCTATCACTAGCAAGAAGTGTGTGAGCTGCACCACTAGCTTCAAGTTGTGTGTCTATCACTAGCAAGAAGTGTGTGAGCTACACCACTAGCTTCAAGTTGTGTATCTATCACTAGCAAGAAGTGTGTGAGCTACACCACTAGCTTCAAGTTGTGTGTCTATCACTAGCAAGAAGTGTGTGAGCTACACCACTAGCTTCAAGTTGTGTGTCTATCACTAGCAAGAAGTGTGTGAGCTACACCACTAGCTTCAAGTTGTGTGTCTATCACTAGCAAGAAGTGTGTGAGCTGCACCACTAGCTTCAAGTTGTGTGTCTATCACTAGCAAGAAGTGTGTGAGCTGCACCACTAGCTTCAAGTTGTGTGTCTATCACTAGCAAGAAGTGTGTGAGCTACACCACTAGCTTCAAGTTGTGTGTCTATCACTAGCAAGAAGTGTGTGAGCTACACCACTAGCTTCAAGTTGTGTGTCTATCACTAGCAAGAAGTGTGTGAGCTGCACCACTAGCTTCAAGTTGTGTGTCTATCACTAGCAAGAAGTGTGTGAGCTGCACCACTAGCTTCAAGTTGTGTGTCTATCACTAGCAAGAAGTGTGTGAGCTACACCACTAGCTTCAAGTTGTGTGTCTATCACTAGCAAGAAGTGTGTGAGCTACACCACTAGCTTCAAGTTGTGTGTCTATCACTAGCAAGAAGTGTGTGAGCTGCACCACTAGCTTCAAGTTGTGTGTCTATCACTAGCAAGAAGTGTGTGAGCTGCACCACTAGCTTCAAGTTGTGTGTCTATCACTAGCAAGAAGTGTGCGAGCTACACCACTAGCTTCAAGTTGTGTGTCTATCACTAGCAAGAAGTGTGTGAGCTGCACCACTAGCTTCAAGTTGTGTGTCTATCACTAGCAAGAAGTGTGTGAGCTGCACCACTAGCTTCAAGTTGTGTGTCTATCACTAGCAAGAAGTGTGCGAGCTACACCACTAGCTTCAAGTTGTGTGTCTATCACTAGCAAGAAGTGTGTGAGCTACACCACTAGCTTCAAGGTGCTGGGTTTTTCTTTTACTGAACGAAGTGCAGGGAACTGCTTGGCAGCTTCTTCGAGGCCAGCAATTTACAATTCAGTGTGTGTATGTGAGTGGTGGTGTGTGCATGTGTGTGTGGTGGTGTGTATGTGTGAGTGGTGGCGTGTGTGTGAGTGGTGGTGTGTGGTATGTGTGAGTGGTGGTGTGTGAGTGGTGACGTGTGTGTGAGTGGTGGTGTGTGTATGTGTGAGTGGTGTGTGGTGTGTGTATGTGTGAGTGGTGGTGTGTGAGTGGTGGTGTGGTGTGAGTGGTGGTGTGTGTGTGTGAGAGTGGTGGCGTGTGTGTGAGTGGTGGTGTGTGTGAGTTGTGGTGTGTGTGTGTGGTGAAACAGAATTTATTTAAATGATACCAATTAATATGGAATGCACTCGTACGCAGGAATAGTAACGGTATGGCTGCATTGGCCTAGACTTGTACCAAGTGCAGCTTATATCCCAGCAAACACATGTGTGATAATTGACACTAATTATAATTGACACTAATTCTGTGCATGTTTTGCAGCACTGCACGCATGGATTCCCTCTGTCTCCGACGTGCATGACGTTTGATGAGCACCGCAGAGTGGTCCACATTGGCACTGCCTCGGGGGAAATCAGAGTGTAAGTCTGCTCCGATAATTATGACGATGATCCTAGCGATGGGAAGTAGATATTCATTGTAACGAGGGTGACTGGGACAGGAATAGCACGTGCGATATATTTATGATGTAATCTGTGCTGGAGCTCCACCTGAGTGTGAAGCTCTCATTCATTTCCCTGGATTTTCCCCGATGTGTGTGACCACACCCACAGAGCTGGACTTAATAATACCAAACAAAGGCTTGTTTTCTTTTGAGGAGTTAAAGGTTCGAGTTTTGCTGTAACTGAATTTTTCCGCGGAATAACCTCCGAGGGTGTAGAAACCCCTTACTGCAACCTTTTATTGGTTGGGGGGCAAGATATTCGTGTCTAGGATCAAGTTCGCGTAAACCTTGAAATTTTGGCTCCTGAAAAGGAAGCACGATGTATTTAGGAGCATTAATATTCACATTTTTCACAATTCGAATCCAATTTGCAAATAGGCACAAAAAGGGCAGAGAGTATGCTGAATCTAGGGCTAGGGCTAGAGCAGTGGAGTATGCTGAATCTAGGGCTAGGGCTAGAGCAGTGGAGTATGCTGAATCTAGGGCTAGGGCTAGAGCAGTGGAGTATGCTGAATCTAGGGCTAAGGCCGTGCAGTATGCCGAATCTAGGGCTAGGGAAATAGAGTATGCTGAATCTTCCACACTGTATACTACATGTATATAATCCGTGAATATTTCTCCCACGAATTCTTCTGTTTGTCACCGACTGCAAACCCTCGACAATATCCCACTCTACTGTACATTGAGTGATGATAGCCCCAGGATCAACGAGGATGACCGAAGTTCAACCGCTAGTGGCTAGGGCTTAGGCGAGGTGGAACTGTGGCTGTCCAGTTGGTCCACTTGGTCCAACCCACAGCATCAATGAACCGTCTGTGTGTCGAGCAAGGATAACTGGCTATAGATCATGGACCCCAGAGCACTTGTATTCTGAGCACGTGGACTGCCATAGGATAACCTTAGCCCCAGAGTACCTCAAGCCTAGCACTATTCTTAGCCCTAGAAGAGCCCTTGCCCTAGAGTTCCAGTAGCCTTAGGCCTAGGTCTGGTGCCGTCAATGGTTCCAAGACCCATGTTGTCTGATCTGTCACCCACATCAGGAGCGTGTACCACGTTAGTTACCGGTATCCTGGGAAAGCTTGCGGCAGCACACTCAAACTCCCCACAGCCGGGCACGTCTTGTCTTCCGGGCACAACCGCGTCACACGCGAGGCTCGGCAGAAGCATGACTCATTTTGACAGACTACAGTCCAGTTTCTTGTTGGCGCAGAGCGATTCTTGCTTGGGTTCTAGCTTGTTTTGTGTTGATAGCTTGTGCCTGAAGAAGTCTGAGACTAGAACAGCACGGTAGGCTTCCTGCAACAGCGATGGTGAGAGCGAAGGGGAGGACCGAGGAACACCATCGTTCAGTCACACCTGGTGAAGTCTTAGAGAAATTTTACGGCTGTGGCTTGAAATCTTCTTCTTGTGAAGAAATGGCGTGACACTGCACTGCAGCTTGGATCAGAGAGTCAGGAATCACTGAGGCTATCCTCCATCGTTTCTCTCTAAATGAGCGTGTTCTCATGTTTTCAGTCCGTGCATATGCAGATGTGCATGCATTTAAGGATGGGAGGGGGCGGAGTCACCCATTTTAAGGACCTGAAATTTGTAATTATCATAACTTTGTTCTTATTTATTGTTTTCAGTTCATTCTGTAGCAAAACGAAAGCTTTTCTTCAAGAGCTTTCCAATGATGTATATACTTTATGGAGGCTTGTAAGTCTGTACAGTGATGACTAGCATACTCCCTTAGTGCCAGAAGATAGCTTGTTTCAAGAGCTTTCCAATGATGTACTTTATGTATGTAGGCTTGTAAGTCTGTGCAGTGATGACTAGCATACTCCCTTAGTACCAGAAGATTTGTTTCAAGAGCTTTCCAATGATGTACTTTATGTATGTAGGCTTGTAAGTCTGTGCAGTGATGACTAGCATACTCCCTTAGTACCAGAAGATAGCTTGTTTCAAGAGCTTTCCAATGATGTACTTTGTGGAGGCTTGTAAGTCTGTACAGTGATGACTAGCATACTCCCTTAGTACCAGAAGATAGCTTGTTTCAAGAGCTTTCCAATGATGTACTTTATGTATGTAGGCTTGTAAGTCTGTGCAATAATGACTAGCATACTCCCTTAGTACCAGAAGATAGCTTGTTTCAAGAGCTTTCCAATGATGTACTTTATGTATGTAGGCTTGTAAGTCTGTGCAGTGATGACTAGCATACTCCCTTAGTACCAGAAGATTTGTTTCAAGAGCTTTCCAATGATGTACTTTATGTATGTAGGCTTGTAAGTCTGTGCAATAATGACTAGCATACTCCCTTAGTACCAGAAGATAGCTTGTTTCAAGACAATGATGTACTTTATGTATGAAGGCTTGTAAGTCTGTGCAGTGATGATAGATACACACTCTTCAAAGTTGTACCTGATCACCTTAAAAATGCTCTAAAATGACAGAATGTGTTAGCACTTCCCAATCACATGTGTAACAGAACTACATAAATGTTATGAGCGGGAATCCCCCCCCCCCCCCCCCCAAATACCACAAGAGAACCAGAGACCAATAAAGATTTCTTTTTCTGAAAGAAAGAGTCAGAGGCAAACATTAAGTTTTCACTGGTACAAACCAACCAAAAGGCTCTCTCTGCTCATAACATTGTGTGGTTCTGTTACCCTGCCTGTGAGTGGGAAATGCCTACAGGCACTTAGAGCATTTTAAAGGTGATTAGAGTACGAAGAGAGTGTTTGTATCTTCACTGTAGAGACTTACAAGCCTTCATAAAGTACATCATTGGAAAGCTCTTGAAACAAGCTATCTTCTGGTACTAAGGGAGTCTATTAGTCATCACTGTACAGACTTACAAGCCTTCATAAAGTACATCATTGAAAAGCTCTTGAAACAAGCTATCTTCTGGCACTAAGGGTGTATGCTAGTCATCACTGTACAGACTTACAAGCCTTCATAAAGTATATCATTGGAAAGCTATTGAAACAAGCTATCTTCTGGTACTAAGGGAGTATGCTAGTCATCACTGCACAGACTTACAAGCCCACATAAAGTACATCATTGGAAAGCTCTTGAAACAAGCTATCTTCTGGTACTAAGGGAGTATGCTAGTCATCACTGTACAGACTTACAAGCCTCCATAAAGTACATCATTGGAAAGCTCTTGAAACAAGCTATCTTCTGGTACTAAGAGAGTATGCTAGTCATCGCTGCACAGACTTACAAGCCTTCATAAAGTACATCATTGGAAAGCTCTTGAAACAAGCTATCTTCTGGTACTAAGGGAGTATGCTAGTCATCGCTGCACAGACTTACAAGCCTTCATAAAGTATATCATTGGAAAGCTCTTGAAGAAAAGCTTTCGTTTTGCTACGGAATGAGGGAAAAAACAAATTACAGGTTAAAAAAAGGTAAACCTCCCCCCTCCCCCCATTAGGCACAATGAGGGTGGTCCTCAGATGTGGCTGATTAGGAGTTATAGGGGGCAGTGCCATCCCAAGCTGTGCCCAAGCTGTCTGGATAGTGGGAGTTTAAATAGCAGATGTTGCTAATTGGTGTTTACCTGAGCTGATGTTCTCTGTTTGCAGGGTGGGCCAGCCCGGAGTGGAACTTACTGGCACGCATGATGACGGCAATAAAGTGTTACAGATATTGCCATTTGCTTCTGAGGTGAGAGTGAAGCTAGGGTAGCTTCCCCCTGTCACAAACCCGGCATTACATCATCACGATGTCATCAGTAGTATACAGATCAATTCTGGACTAGGGCTTCAGTTAGGGTTGGGCCCAGGGCAATTGCTAGAGAATCTAACAGTGTCCATTATGATGACGTAATGATGACGTAATGATGACGTAATGATGACGTAATGACGATGCAATGCTAGGGTCTTGTGACATAGGAAAGCCTTGCATGTCTGTGGCTGTGTTGGGGGTCGGTATATTTCGGGGAGGGGGTGCCGAAAGAAACTTCCTGGTTGAAATGTGGCTGTGATAGTTCAAAGATTTCAACAAGAATTCTTTCCTACACTTGCATTGAAAGTTATGTGTATCTCAGAATCCTCCCAGCCAAACACATGTGTGTGTCGTTGGTTTTGCTGAAGCTGATTGCTTTGTTGAAACGTTGGCAAAAATAGTTGATGACCCACTAGATATTATTTGCTAGGGACACCCAAACCTTAACTATGGGGTGTGGGAGGATGAGGAGGCTGTGGTGGACAGTGCTTCACGATTGACCTCCAGGAAAAGCCAGGAGGTGTGGATGTGTAATTAGTCCTTGTCAATATCTTGGACGTGATTCCAACCACCAAATAATGGGCCCTCGAGAATTTTCCAAGGAAGTTGAATATTTCTTCTTGCTAGTCCATGTAGGAGGGTTGGTGTTGTCTCTGGGGTGGAGGTAGACAGGAACTTGCCCTGGAGTAGTAGCTGTTGTTTTGACTGCACTGAGTGTCGAGTTCCAATGAGCCAGTTAAAACACGCACTCCTTCTCTGTCCAGTGGTAGTTAAAACACACACTCCACTCCTTCTCTGTCTAGTGTTAGTTAAAACACACACTCCACTCCTTCTCTGTCTAGTGGTAGTTAAAACACACACTCCACTCCTTCTCTGTCCAGTGGTAGTTAAAACACACACTCCACTCCTTCTCTGTCCAGTGGTAGTTAAAACACACACTCCACTCCTTCTCTGTCCAGTGGTAGTTAAAACACACACTCCACTCCTTCTCTGTCCAGTGGTAGTTAAAACACACACTCCACTCCTTCTCTGTCCAGTGGTAGTTAAAACACACACTCCACTCCTTCTCTGTCCAGTGGTAGTTAAAACACACACTCCACTCCTTCTCTGTCTAGTGGTAGTTAAAACACACACTCCACTCCTTCTCTGTCTAGTGGTAGTTAAAACACACACTCCACTCCTTCTCTGTCCAGTGGTAGTTAAAACACACACTCCACTCCTTCTCTGTCCAGTGGTAGTTAAAACACACACTCCACTCCTTCTCTGTCCAGTGGTAGTTAAAACACACACTCCACTCCTTCTCTGTCCAGTGATAGTTAAAACACACACTCCACTCCTTCTCTGTCCAGTGGTAGTTAAAACACACACTCCACTCCTTCTCTGTCTAGTGGTAGTTAAAACACACACTCCACTCCTTCTCTGTCCTAGTTAAAACACACACTCCACTCCTTCTCTGTCTAGTGATAGTTAAAACACACACTCCACTCCTTCTCTGCCCAGTGGTAGTTAAAACACACACTCCACTCCTTCTCTGTCTAGTGGTAGTAAAACACACACTCCACTCCTTCTCTGTCTAGTGATAGTTAAAACACACACTCCACTCCTTCTCTGTCTAGTGGTAGTTAAAACACACACTCCACTCCTTCTCTGTCTAGTGGTACTTAAAACACACACTCCACTCCTTCTCTGTCCAGTGGTAGTTAAAACACACACTCCACTCCTTCTCTGTCTAGTGGTAGTTAAAACACACACTCCACTCCTTCTCTGTCCAGTGGTAGTTAAAACACACACTCCACTCCTTCTCTGTCTAGTGGTAGTTAAAACACACACTCCACTCCTTCTCTGTCCAGTGGTAGTTAAAACACACACTCCACTCCTTCTCTGTCCAGTGGTAGTTAAAACACACACTCCACTCCTTCTCTGTCTAGTGATAGTTAAAACACACACTCCACTCCTTCTCTGTCCAGTGGTAGTTAAAACACACACTCCACTCCTTCTCTGTCTAGTGGTAGTTAAAACACACACTCCACTCCTTCTCTGTCCAGTGGTAGTTAAAACACACACTCCACTCCTTCTCTGTCTAGTGATAGTTAAAACACACACTCCACTCCTTCTCTGTCTAGTGGTAGTTAAAACACACACTCCACTCCTTCTCTGTCCAGTGGTAGTTAAAACACACACTCCACTCCTTCTCTGTCTAGTGGTAGTTAAAACACACACTCCACTCCTTCTCTGTCTAGTGGTAGTTAAAACACACACTCCACTCCTTCTCTGTCTAGTGGTAGTTAAAACACACACTCCACTCCTTCTCTGTCCAGTGGTAGTTAAAACACACACTCCACTCCTTCTCTGTCTAGTGGTAGTTAAAACACACACTCCACTCCTTCTCTGTCCAGTGGTAGTTAAAACACACACTCCACTCCTTCTCTGTCCAGTGGTAGTTAAAACACACACTCCACTCCTTCTCTGTCCAGTGGTAGTTAAAACACACACTCCACTCCTTCTCTGTCCAGTGGTAGTTAAAACACACACTCCACTCCTTCTCTGTCCAGTGGTAGTTAAAACACACACTCCACTCCTTCTCTGTCTAGTGGTAGTTAAAACACACACTCCACTCCTTCTCTGTCCAGTGGTAGTTAAAACACACACTCCACTCCTTCTCTGTCCAGTGGTAGTTAAAACACACACTCCACTCCTTCTCTGTCTAGTGGTAGTTAAAACACACACTCCACTCCTTCTCTGTCCAGTGGTAGTTAAAACACACACTCCACTCCTTCTCTGTCCAGTGGTAGTTAAAACACACACTCCACTCCTTCTCTGTCCAGTGGTAGTTAAAACACACACTCCACTTCTTCTCTGTCTCTGTCTAGTGGTAGTTAAAACACACACTCCACTCCTTCTCTGTCCAGTGGTAGTTAAAACACACACTCCACTCCTTCTCTGTCCAGTGGTAGTTAAAACACACACTCCACTCCTTCTCTGTCCAGTGGTAGTTAAAACACACACTCCACTCCTTCTCTGTCTAGTGGTAGTTAAAACACACACTCCACTCCTTCTCTGTCCAGTGGTAGTTAAAACACACACTCCACTCCTTCTCTGTCTAGTGGTAGTTAAAACACACACTCCACTCCTTCTCTGCCCAGTGGTAGTTAAAACACACACTCCACTCCTTCTCTGTCCAGTGGTAGTTAAAACACACACTCCACTCCTTCTCTGTCCAGTGGTAGTTAAAACACACACTCCACTCCTTCTCTGTCTAGTGGTAGTTAAAACACACACTCCACTCCTTCTCTGTCTAGTGGTAGTTAAAACACACACTCCACTCCTTCTCTGCCCAGTGGTAGTTAAAACACACACTCCACTCCTTCTCTGTCCAGTGATAGTTAAAACACACACTCCACTCCTTCTCGTAGTTAAAACACACACTCCACTCCTTCTCTGTCCAGTGGTAGTTAAAACACACACTCCACTCCTTCTCTGTCCAGTGGTAGTTAAAACACACACTCCACTCCTTCTCTGTCTAGTGATAGTTAAAACACACACTCCACTCCTTCTCTGTCCAGTGGTAGTTAAAACACACACTCCACTCCTTCTCTGTCTAGTGGTAGTTAAAACACACACTCCACTCCTTCTCTGTCTAGTGGTAGTTAAAACACACACTCCACTCCTTCTCTGTCTAGTGGTAGTTAAAACACACACTCCACTCCTTCTCTGTCCAGTGGTAGTTAAAACACACACTCCACTCCTTCTCTGTCCAGTGGTAGTTAAAACACACACTCCACTCCTTCTCTGTCCAGTGGTAGTTAAAACACACACTCCACTCCTTCTCTGTCTAGTGGTAGTTAAAACACACACTCCACTCCTTCTCTGTCTAGTGGTAGTTAAAACACACACTCCACTCCTTCTCTGTCCAGTGGTAGTTAAAACACACACTCCACTCCTTCTCTGTCTAGTGGTAGTTAAAACACACACTCCACTCCTTCTCTGTCCAGTGGTAGTTAAAACACACACTCCACTCCTTCTCTGTCTAGTGGTAGTTAAAACACACACTCCACTCCTTCTCTGTCTAGTGGTAGTTAAAACACACACTCCACTCCTTCTCTGCCCAGTGGTAGTTAAAACACACACTCCACTCCTTCTCTGTCCAGTGGTAGTTAAAACACACACTCCACTCCTTCTCTGTCCAGTGGTAGTTAAAACACACACTCCACTCCTTCTCTGTCCAGTGGTAGTTAAAACACACACTCCACTCCTTCTCTGTCTAGTGGTAGTTAAAACACACACTCCACTCCTTCTCTGTCCAGTGGTAGTTAAAACACACACTCCACTCCTTCTCTGTCTAGTGATAGTTAAAACACACACTCCACTCCTTCTCTGTCTAGTGATAGTTAAAACACACACTCCACTCCTTCTCTGTCCAGTGGTAGTTAAAACACACACTCCACTCCTTCTCTGTCTAGTGATAGTTAAAACACACACTCCACTCCTTCTCTGTCCAGTGGTAGTTAAAACACACACTCCACTCCTTCTCTGTCCAGTGGTAGTTAAAACACACACTCCACTCCTTCTCTGTCCAGTGGTAGTTAAAACACACACTCCACTCCTTCTCTGTCCAGTGGTAGTTAAAACACACACTCCACTCCTTCTCTGTCCTAGTGGTAGTTAAAACACACACTCCACTCCTTCTCTGTCTAGTGGTAGTTAAAGCACACACTCCACTCCTTCTCTGTCTAGTGATAGTTAAAACACACACTCCACTCCTTCTCTGTCCAGTGGTAGTTAAAACACACACTCCACTCCTTCTCTGTCCAGTGGTAGTTAAAACACACACTCCACTCCTTCTCTGTCCAGTGGTAGTTAAAACACACACTCCACTCCTTCTCTGTCCAGTGGTAGTTAAAACACACACTCCACTCCTTCTCTGTCTAGTGGTAGTTAAAACACACACTCCACTCCTTCTCTGTCCAGTGGTAGTTAAAACACACACTCCACTCCTTCTCTGTCCAGTGGTAGTTAAAACACACACTCCACTCCTTCTCTGTCCAGTGGTAGTTAAAACACACACTCCACTCCTTCTCTGTCCAGTGGTAGTTAAAACACACACTCCACTCCTTCTCTGTCCAGTGGTAGTTAAAAACACACACTCCACTCCTTCTCTGTCTAGTGGTAGTTAAAACACACACTCCACTCCTTCTCTGTCCAGTGGTAGTTAAAACACACACTCCACTCCTTCTCTGTCTAGTGGTAGTTAAAACACACACTCCACTCCTTCTCTGTCCAGTGGTAGTTAAAGCACACACTCCACTCCTTCTCTGTCTAGTGATAGTTAAAACACACACTCCACTCCTTCTCTGTCCAGTGGTAGTTAAAACACACACTCCACTCCTTCTCTGTCCAGTGGTAGTTAAAACACACACTCCACTCCTTCTCTGTCCAGTGGTAGTTAAAACACACACTCCACTCCTTCTCTGTCCAGTGGTAGTTAAAACACACACTCCACTCCTTCTCTGTCTAGTGGTAGTTAAAACACACACTCCACTCCTTCTCTGTCCAGTGGTAGTTAAAACACACACTCCACTCCTTCTCTGTCTAGTGGTAGTTAAAACACACACTCCACTCCTTCTCTGTCCAGTGGTAGTTAAAACACACACTCCACTCCTTCTCTGTCTAGTGGTAGTTAAAACACACACTCCACTCCTTCTCTGTCCAGTGGTAGTTAAAACACACACTCCACTCCTTCTCTGTCTAGTGGTAGTTAAAACACACACTCCACTCCTTCTCTGTCCAGTGGTAGTTAAAACACACACTCCACTCCTTCTCTGTCCAGTGGTAGTTAAAACACACACTCCACTCCTTCTCTGTCCAGTGGTAGTTAAAACACACACTCCACTCCTTCTCTGTCCTAGTGGTAGTTAAAACACACACTCCACTCCTTCTCTGTCTAGTGGTAGTTAAAACACACACTCCACTCCTTCTCTGTCCAGTGGTAGTTAAAACACACACTCCACTCCTTCTCTGTCTAGTGGTAGTTAAAACACACACTCCACTCCTTCTCTGTCCAGTGGTAGTTAAAACACACACTCCACTCCTTCTCTGTCCAGTGGTAGTTAAAACACACACTCCACTCCTTCTCTGTCCAGTGGTAGTTAAAACACACACTCCACTCCTTCTCTGTCTAGTGGTAGTTAAAACACACACTCCACTCCTTCTCTGTCCAGTGGTAGTTAAAACACACACTCCACTCCTTCTCTGTCCAGTGGCAGTTAAAACACACACTCCACTCCTTCTCTGTCCATTGGTAGTTAAAACACACACTCCACTCCTTCTCTGTCCAGTGGTAGTTAAAACACACACTCCACTCCTTCTCTGTCTAGTGGTAGTTAAAACACACACTCCACTCCTTCTCTGTCCAGTGGTAGTTAAAACACACACTCCACTCCTTCTCTGTCCAGTGGCAGTTAAAACACACACTCCACTCCTTCTCTGTCCATTGGTAGTTAAAACACACACTCCACTCCTTCTCTGTCCAGTGGTAGTTAAAACACACACTCCACTCCTTCTCTGTCTAGTGGTAGTTAAAACACACACTCCACTCCTTCTCTGTCTAGTGATAGTTAAAACACACACTCCACTCCTTCTCTGTCTAGTGGTAGTTAAAACACACACTCCACTCCTTCTCTGTCTAGTGGTAGTTAAAACACACACTCCACTCCTTCTCTGTCTAGTGATAGTTAAAACACACACTCCACTCCTTCTCTGTCTAGTGGTAGTTAAGAATGAATGCTCACATGGTGGCAAGTTCATAAAGAATGCAGCTTGAGAGTGAGTGTGCGTGTTTAACCGATTCACAGCCGTAGATGCCATATACAGCTATTTTTTTGTAACGACTGCAATAATAAAATAATAATATCAAATTGTTCATCTGAGCTATGCTTATGCTAAAGATGTCTAGGCATGCCCAGTGCTTGGCTTCAGCTAAATAAAAAAAGATCTCAGATGTAGCACTTTGATAACTAGGGTAATCCTGACCTCAAACTTTCTTGTGCAAACGAAAAAAGTGGTTTCGAGACTAAATGTGAGTGATGTTTTAGCAATGCTGGATGGCAATGATTTTAGGCTCTCTGCAGTGGAAAGTAGCGACGAGGAAGTTGAAGGGAATTTTGGGACAACACCCTAGAGACCTGGAGGAGCTCTAGCAGCTCTGAGTGAAATGGTGGATTCTCAACCTGTGTTTGGCCAGGCCAGTGATAGATCCGCTGATGTTCCTAGAGATCAAGATATGGACTCTTATGATGGTGAACAACAGGAACTAGAGCTCCCTGGTGGTAAATAGCTCTACTCATAAGCTTGTATCCGAGTCTGCTTTTGTTTTGTTTTCTGACATATCAATTTGAGCAAAATAGTATTTACCCAGGTACTTCGTGGGAGCTATTCTATCTATCTATCTATCTATCTAGTGGCTATGATCTTGATCTGGCCAGTACATGTAGAGAAGAAGAACAAGTGTATTGAATGTCTAGTAATAACAGAGAGAAATGATCTCCCTGGCAATAGGCTTTCATCAAATGCTCTAGTTGTAATGTCCACGTTTGTGTTGTAAATGGCAGGGACTGTTAAAAATGATACCACTGTACAGGTTTCATACATGGGGAGGGGGGGGGGGGGGGATTTCCCCCCAAAATAATTTCTCTCCCCCCCCCCCAAGAATTTTCACAATAAAAATTTATATTAATGAATTTTTTAATGTAATACATTACAGTAACGGGAAAAGTAACGGGGGGAAAGAGCAGTACAGAGAAGGGAACGTAGAAGCTATAGCTAATATAATTAGGTAACTTTTATTATTTATACTGGCATATACAAAGCATACCTCAACTAAAAGAGAGTCAAACCTCTCCTAGACATCCTCAAATATCTGAAATGACTCTCTGGGTCAGACAGCCTCATCTCTTGTAGGAGATTGTTATATCCATGCTTACAGCGAGTGAATATAGGGCGTACCCACAAACTATTCTGTGGCAAGATGCAACTGTGTCATAATCTAGAATGTTCTGTCCATAGGAAAGTACCCTCAAAATGTCTCAGAATCAATCTGAGAGCATCGATTTTTCCCCCAGACCCCCCTACTTGGGGCTTGCTTACGCACACCCATCACGTAAACACCAAACATCTTGACTTTCCCCTCCCCCAAACTGTAAATCCTGTATTAACCCTATGAACCCCTGCCACACACTCACAGATGGATCAAGCCGTTTATAGTGGACCTTTTAGTCCTTTGAACCTTCGCGAGCTCTACGTACGACCATAACTCTGCCACTACACTTACTCTCTTTGTTTTGATCTTGGCTCCTCACATCTTTACTTCCTTCCCAAACACTCACTTCACCAGCTAGGAACTTCACTCTGCTGCTACACTCCACTCTCTCTCATCTTTACTTCCTTCCCAAACACTCACTTCACCAGCTCTGCAAGGAACTTCACTCTGCTGCTACACTCCACTCTCTCTCATCTTTACTTCCTTCTCAAACACTCACTTCACCAGCTCTGCAAGGAACTTCACTCTGCTGCTACACTCCACTCTCTCTTA
>JAQNBH010000014.1:4138672-4356172 GCA_028752905.1 Cladorhizidae sp. MBARI D1340-BT2
CCAGTGAACTTCAACTAGACTAGGTAGGAATGCATGGACCAGTGAAACTTCAACTAGACTAGGTAGGAACTGCACAGGACCAGTGAACCCTTCAACTAGACTAGGTAGGAATGCACTGGACCAGTGAAACTTCAACTAGACTAGGTAGGAATGCACTGGACCAGTGAACCTTCAACTAGATAGGTAGGCATGCACTGGACCAGTGAAACTTCAACTAGACTAGGTAGGAATGCACTGGACCAGTGAAACTTCACTAGACTAGGTAGGATGCACTGGACCAGTGAAACTTCAACTAGACTAGGTAGGAATGCACTGGACCAGTGAAACTTCAACTAGACTAGGTAGGAATGCACTGGACAGTGAAACTTCAACTAGACTAGGTAGGAATGCACTGGACCAGTGAAACTTCAACTAGACTAAGGTAGGAATGCACTGGACCAGTGAAACTTCAACTAGACTAGGTAGGAATGCACTGGACCAGTGAAACTTCAACTAGACTAGGTAGGAATGCACTGGACCAGTGAAACTTCAACTAGACTAGGTAGGAATGCACTGGACCAGTGAAACTTCAACTAGACTAGGTAGGAATGCACTGGACCAGTGAAACTTCAACTAGACTAGGTAGGAATGCACTGGACCAGTGAAACTTCAACTAGACTAGGTAGAATGCACTGGACCAGTGAAACTTCAACTAGACTAGGTAGGAATGCACTGGACCAGTGAAACTTCAACTAGACTAGGTAGGAATGCACTGGACCAGTGAAACTTCAACTAGACTAGGTAGGAATGCACTGGACCAGTGAAACTTCAACTAGACTAGGTAGGAATGCACTGGACCAGTGAAACTTCAACTAGACTAGGTAGGAATGCACAGGACCAGTGAAACTTCAACTAGACTAGGTAGGAATGCACTGGACCAGTGAAACTTCAACTAGACTAGGTAGGAATGCACTGGACCAGTGAAACTTCAACTAGACTAGGTAGGAATGCACTGGACCAGTGAAACTTCAACTAGACTAGGTAGGAATGCACTGGACCAGTGAAACTTCAACTAGACTAGGTAGGAATGCACAGGACCAGTGAAACTTCAACTAGACTAGGTAGGAATGCACTGGACCAGTGAAACTTCAACTAGACTAGGTAGGAATGCACTGGACCAGTGAAACTTCAACTAGACTAGGTAGGAATGCACAGGACCAGTGAAACTTCAACTAGACTAGGTAGGAATGCACTGGACCAGTGAAACTTCAACTAGACTAGGTAGGAATGCACTGGACCAGTGAAACTTCAACTAGACTAGGTAGGAATGCACTGGACCAGTGAAACTTCAACTAGACTAGGTAGGAATGCACTGGACCAGTGAAACTTCAACTAGACTAGGTAGGAATGCACTGGACCAGTGAAACTTCAACTAGACTAGGTAGGAATGCACTGGACCAGTGAAACTTCAACTAGACTAGGTAGGAATGCACTGGACCAGTGAAACTTCAACTAGACTAGGTAGGAATGCACAGGACCAGTGAAACTTCAACTAGACTAGGTAGGAATGCACAGGACCAGTGAAACTTCAACTAGACTAGGTAGGAATGCACAGGACCAGTGAAACTTCAACTAGACTAGGTAGGAATGCACTGGACCAGTGAAACTTCAACTAGACTAGGTAGGAATGCACTGGACCAGTGAAACTTCAACTAGACTAGGTAGGAATGCACAGGACCAGTGAAACTTCAACTAGACTAGGTAGGAATGCACTGGACCAGTGAAACTTCAACTAGACTAGGTAGGAATGCACTGGACCAGTGAAACTTCAACTAGACTAGGTAGGAATGCACTGGACCAGTGAAACTTCAACTAGACTAGGTAGGAATGCACAGGACCAGTGAAACTTCAACTAGACTAGGTAGGAATGCACAGGACCAGTGAAACTTCAACTAGACTAGGTAGGAATGCACAGGACCAGTGAAACTTCAACTAGACTAGGTAGGAATGCACAGGACCAGTGAAACTTCAACTAGACTAGGTAGGAATGCACAGGACCAGTGAAACTTCAACTAGACTAGGTAGGAATGCACTGGACCAGTGAAACTTCAACTAGACTAGGTAGGAATGCACTGGACCAGTGAAACTTCAACTAGACTAGGTAGGAATGCACTGGACCAGTGAAACTTCAACTAGACTAGGTAGGAATGCACAGGACCAGTGAAACTTCAACTAGACTAGGTAGGAATGCACTGGACCAGTGAAACTTCAACTAGACTAGGTAGGAATGCACAGGACCAGTGAAACTTCAACTAGACTAGGTAGGAATGCACAGGACCAGTGAAACTTCAACTAGACTAGGTAGGAATGCACTGGACCAGTGAAACTTCAACTAGACTAGGTAGGAATGCACAGGACCAGTGAAACTTCAACTAGACTAGGTAGGAATGCACAGGACCAGTGAAACTTCAACTAGACTAGGTAGGAATGCACTGGACCAGTGAAACTTCAACTAGACTAGGTAGGAATGCACAGGACCAGTGAAACTTCAACTAGACTAGGTAGGAATGCACTGGACCAGTGAAACTTCAACTAGACTAGGTAGGAATGCACAGGACCAGTGAAACTTCAACTAGACTAGGTAGGAATGCACTGGACCAGTGAAACTTCAACTAGACTAGGTAGGAATGCACTGGACCAGTGAAACTTCAACTAGACTAGGTAGGAATGCACAGGACCAGTGAAACTTCAACTAGACTAGGTAGGAATGCACAGGACCAGTGAAACTTCAACTAGACTAGGTAGGAATGCACTGGACCAGTGAAACTTCAACTAGACTAGGTAGGAATGCACTGGACCAGTGAAACTTCAACTAGACTAGGTAGGAATGCACTGGACCAGTGAAACTTCAACTAGACTAGGTAGGAATGCACTGGACCAGTGAAACTTCAACTAGACTAGGTAGGAATGCACTGGACCAGTGAAACTTCAACTAGACTAGGTAGGAATGCACTGGACCAGTGAAACTTCAACTAGACTAGGTAGGAATGCACTGGACCAGTGAAACTTCAACTAGACTAGGTAGGAATGCACTGGACCAGTGAAACTTCAACTAGACTAGGTAGGAATGCACAGGACCAGTGAAACTTCAACTAGACTAGGTAGGAATGCACAGGACCAGTGAAACTTCAACTAGACTAGGTAGGAATGCACTGGACCAGTGAAACTTCAACTAGACTAGGTAGGAATGCACTGGACCAGTGAAACTTCAACTAGACTAGGTAGGAATGCACTGGACCAGTGAAACTTCAACTAGACTAGGTAGGAATGCACAGGACCAGTGAAACTTCAACTAGACTAGGTAGGAATGCACTGGACCAGTGAAACTTCAACTAGACTAGGTAGGAATGCACTGGACCAGTGAAACTTCAACTAGACTAGGTAGGAATGCACAGGACCAGTGAAACTTCAACTAGACTAGGTAGGAATGCACAGGACCAGTGAAACTTCAACTAGACTAGGTAGGAATGCACAGGACCAGTGAAACTTCAACTAGACTAGGTAGGAATGCACTGGACCAGTGAAACTTCAACTAGACTAGGTAGGAATGCACAGGACCAGTGAAACTTCAACTAGACTAGGTAGGAATGCACAGGACCAGTGAAACTTCAACTAGACTAGGTAGGAATGCACAGGACCAGTGAAACTTCAACTAGACTAGGTAGGAATGCACAGGACCAGTGAAACTTCAACTAGACTAGGTAGGAATGCACAGGACCAGTGAAACTTCAACTAGACTAGGTAGGAATGCACTGGACCAGTGAAACTTCAACTAGACTAGGTAGGAATGCACAGGACCAGTGAAACTTCAACTAGACTAGGTAGGAATGCACTGGACCAGTGAAACTTCAACTAGACTAGGTAGGAATGCACTGGACCAGTGAAACTTCAACTAGACTAGGTAGGAATGCACTGGACCAGTAAAACTTCAACTAGACAAGATGACAAGATCAACGTGCTTGCAAGTGGATACAAGATCAAAGCCCATCCATGTTGGTTGTGAGGTCATTGTGTTCTGAGATGTCATTCAAAGGACACCTGATGCCTACAAATTGTCAGTTAGAGATGCTCTTGGTAACATCACTACCACTGGCATGGAAAATCCCATGGTGGTGGTCTCAACACAGACCTGCATACATGTGTTGTGAGTGGAGTATGGCTAGGTATTGAATGGTCTACTGGAGTTGTGACTAGGTCATGCATCAGTAATGCGCGGCTAATCTTGAATGATGAATGTCTTTCTTGTCATTATCCTAGCATGACATTGTTATGATTGTTGAGGAGACGCTTGTGTAATCTCACATGCATGTAGAGTATGTATCTGACAGGCTGAGAACTTGCCAGCATTATGGCCTGTGTGCTAGTGAAAGAGAAGGCTCTCCCACTGGGTAGCAAATACGAATTGTGGAAGGGGAGAGGCTCTTTATAAGAAGAACATCGTAGCTGGGGAGAGGAATTGTTTCGGAGATCATGCTCTGTGGGTGGGTGTGTGTGTGGTGGGAGAGGTGTGGTGTGGTGGGGGAGGGAGGGTATGCTCTGTGTGTGTGGGGGGGGGGAGGGGTGTGTGGTGTGTGCGTGGTGGGGGAGGGAGGGTATGCGCTGTGTGTGTGGTGGGGGAGGGAGGGTATGCTCTGTGTGTGTAGGGGGGGGGGGGGGGGGGGGGGAGGGGTGTGTGGTGTGTGTGTGGTGGGGGAGGGAGGGTATGCTCTGTGTGTGTGGTGTGTGTGTGGTGGGGGAGGGAGGGTATGCTCTGTGTGTGTGGTGTGTGTGGGGTGGGGAGGTTGTCCACAACTATGTTTAGTTTTTCTATTCCTTCTGGCTAGAAACTGCCACACCCTAAATATTGTCGATGAGGATGTGCATTGAATCGTTTTGTAAGTTGCTAGCTTTAAAATGTATGAAGACAGTTTGTTGTATGGTCGTGTAGCTACTTTGCTAAGTCTTCTTGGACTGTATATAACTTGTGCCGTGCTTTAGCAATGGATCTAAGTCACTTCTCTGTGGAGGCCGCTGCTTCCCTGTCTCTAGAGTCATGGAGAAGCAAGGAAACTACAGCAGAGACAGAGCATGAACGCTGTAGCATCCAAGGGTCTCTAGCTAGTAGCCTCCATAAAGCAAGCCATTTGTAGTCTTTCTTAGTTGTGAGTCTGAAGCTGTGAGAGGTCCACTCTACAAAGCAGTGTTACAGTCCAGCTGCTTTTTCAGAGTGGCACACAAAGAGGTCTGACAAAGCTTGCAGAAGAGCTGACTCAGCTTACACACATGCACACACACAAACAGTCATGTTTGTGCTGGAAATGCTATTACTTGGAGTCAACCCATACCATGTGTACAGCCACTTCTGTGTTGATGCATCCCCATCCCCACGTGCTAATAACACAATGAAGGGCTAGTTTGCACCCCTTCCCCATGTGATAATAACACAATGAAGGTATCATTTACACCCCCTCCCCATGTGCTAATAACACAATGAATGGCCAGTTCACACTCCTTTCCCATGTGCTAATAACACAATGAATGTCTAGTTCGCAAGCATTGACTACTAGCTGCTGGTGCGAGAATGATATGTCTAGCATGTCGTGTGTCCATAACCTTGTGGTGTATGCTGCTCTACCCAACAGTCTTGCACGTGATGTGTTCCCAGCCTTGAGGTGCTTGCTTCTCTACCCATCAGTCTAGCATGTGATGTGTCCTCAGCCATGAGGTGTATGCTTCTCTACCCAACAGTCTAGCATGTGATGTGTCCTCAGCCTTGAGGTGCTTGCTTCTCTACCCAACAGTCTAGCATGTGATGTGTTCCCAGCCTTGAGGTGCTTGCTTCTCTACCCAACAGTCTAGCATGTGATGTGTCCCCAGCCTTGAGGTGCTTGCTTCTCTACCCAACAGTCTAGCACGTGATGTGTTCCCAGCCTTGAGGTGCTTGCTTCTCTACCCAACAGTCTAGCATGTGATGTGTTCCCAGCCTTGAGGTGCTTGCTTCTCTACCCAACAGTCTTGTACGTGATGTGTTCCCAGCCTTGAGGTGCTTGCTTCTCTACCCAACAGTCTAGCATGTGATGTGTCCTCAGCCTTGAGGTGCTTGCTTCTCTACCCAACAGTCTAGCATGTGATGTGTTCCCAGCCTTGAGGTGCTTGCTTCTCTACCCAACAGTCTAGCATGTGATGTGTTCCCAGCCTTGAGGTGCTTGCTTCTCTACCCAACAGTCTTGTACGTGATGTGTTCCCAGCCTTGAGGTGCTTGCTTCTCTACCCAACAGTCTAGCATGTGATGTGTCCTCAGCCTTGAGGTGCTTGCTTCTCTACCCAACAGTCTAGCATGTGATGTGTCCTCAACCTTGAGGTGCTTGCTTCTCTACCCAACAGTCTAGCATGTGATGTGTCCTCAACCTTGAGGTGCTTGCTTCTCTACCCAACAGTCTAGCATGTGATGTGTCCTCAACCTTGAGGTGCTTGCTTCTCTACCCAACAGTCTAGCATGTGATGTGTCCTCAACCTTGAGGTGCTTGCTTCTCTACCCAACATGTCTAGCATGTGATGTGTTCCCAGCCTTGAGGTGCTTGCTTCTCTACCCAACAGTCTAGCATGTGATGTGTCCCCAGCCTTGAGGTGCTTGCTTCTCCACCCAACAGTCTAGCACGTGATGTGTTCCCAGCCTTGAGGTGCTTGCTTCTCTACCCAACAGTCTAGCATGTGATGTGTTCCCAGCCTTGAGGTGCTTGCTTCTCTACCCAACAGTCTTGTACGTGATGTGTTCCCAGCCTTGAGGTGCTTGCTTCTCTACCCAACAGTCTAGCATGTGATGTGTCCTCAGCCTTGAGGTGCTTGCTTCTCTACCCAACAGTCTAGCATGTGATGTGTCCTCAACCTTGAGGTGCTTGCTTCTCTACCCAACAGTCTAGCATGTGATGTGTCCTCAACCTTGAGGTGCTTGCTTCTCTACCCAACAGTCTTGCACGTGATGTCATGTGTCTTGAGGAGTGTGCTTTTCTATCTTCATGGAGTTTAACAGTTTTAATAAATGGAAATATGTATTACAAGTTCTTAATTGTACTCACAGTTGACATAATAACATTATTATCACCTTAGGTGATAAAATTTGAAGTTGATTATTATGATTATAATATTTACAAGTTACCAAACAACTACATGTACTCCCTTCTTTAAAGAGTGCACTTTAAAAGCCTGTGTTCCAGACCACTAGGTACTTTTAGTGTCCTCATTATGGGCAGCCATTAAACTGTCCTGCAACACGTAACACCTAAAGTGTGCACTTTAAGAGCCTGTGTTCCAGACCACTGGGCACTTCTAGTGTCCTCATTATGGACAGCCATTAAACTATCCAGCAACACTTGTAAACTAGAGATTAAAGTATCCACAAATGATGTATGATGCATGCCACTTAGTCTTCTCCACTACACACACACACACACACACACACACAGATGCTAGACTTGTCGGTGCATTGAAATAATCCTATTATGGTATGTGTGTGCATGGTAGTTCTGAAGAGCGGTGTTTGTAAAGGACTAGGCCACGGAGCCATGGAGCCAGGGGTGTAGCAGCTGTGTGTGTGTGCGTGCACCATCTAGGTAGGATCCTAACCTTATAAGAACACAGTCCCATTTAGGCATGGAGCCAGGGTGCAGCTGTTGTGTGTGTGTGTGTGCATGCATGCATGTGCGCCGTCTACATGGTGGGATGCTATACATCTTGAGCATATATGTACATGTATATAGTAATAACTTTCTCCTTCTCTCAACTAAATACTCATGGAAGGGAAGCATTGCAGAAAAAATAACTATGAATTATGGCTTATCCTAGTCTTCCTTCCTGAGCAAGTGCCTTCCTGGTGTTGACCGTATATGAGGCAGTCCCTAGTCAGCCAGGCCCCCCACTCCTGTTGCCATTACCCTGAGTGCACGAGGCAGTCCCTAAGCAAGCCTAGTCAGCCAGGCCCACCACTCCTGTTGCCATTGCCCTGAGTGCACGACGCAGTCCCTAAGCAAGCCTAGTCAGCCACCCCTGACACAAGAAGTGTTGTCAGTGGCAGAGTTGTACCAGCAAGAAGAAGGGCATGCCATCTTATGTAACACAATGGTTGTATTCCACAGGTAGCTAGCAGCTGCCTCAGGCAATGCTTGAAGCAAGCCATATTGAGGTTATGATAGGGGGTATCATTAACTCCTGAATATTATAAGCATGCTATCGTGTTGCTCGCTAAAGCTTGTAGCTTGTGCAAGAAACATTTCCAAGCTCAGGGATGTGACACCAACTCCAGTCGGTACATGTACTTAGATATCCAGGTTGCACTTGACAGAGCTTTGAAATGCTTTCAGAGGAGTCCATTTGTCAGGACAAAGGCGAGAGATAGCCAGACATTCTGAGAGAACAACACGAGTTATCTTGATGGAAGTATTGCCAATGAACATGTAATGCTCTAATAAAGATGAAAATGTAGAGCTCTAATAAAGGTGAACATGTAGAGCTCTAATAAAGGTGAAGATGTAGAGCTCTAATAAAGATGAACATGTAGAGCTCTAATAAAGATGAACATGTAGAGCTCTAATAAAGGTGAACATGTGATGCTAGACATTGTTCAATAGGTCCTTGAATAATCCGCTGTGCATTCTCATTCTGTCCTGGCTACAACCACCAGAGAGTGTGCCGTCTTATGGCCTGAGAAAACAGCTCGACATAGCCACGACATGGCCAGGCTCATTAGTAACTCGAGAAGAATTCATGTTTGCTTCATGTACTGCGAGATGGAAGTCGAAGGGAAGATCTAGATACCTTGACTTCCACTGCAAAGCAAAATCATTGAAATTATTATTAGTAGTATTTGTGTAAACAACGTTTTGTGATGAGAGGATCGCGGGCGACAGCGTCACTTTATGGCTGACTGCGTTGGCATGGGTATTGTTTCTTGTATGTGGCTACACTGTGGACAAGATGGATGCACATTTGAGCTGCCTGTGTGTCATGTTTGTTTTGGTGCAGCCCTCGCTGATTGTCGTGTGTGCTAACAACATAATGCACAAGTGGAGTCTGGTGGACAGCGAAGGCGTCGCTAATCTCGTCCTCAAGAGAACCTACAAGTTCCAGGGAGGGCTGTAAGTGTAGTACAATTCTCATCCAATAATCACTTCATCGGCTTGAAGTGTGTAGCTTTGATGTGTTGTAAAGATACTGTCCTACTTGGTCTCACAGAGTTCCATATTAACCCCCCTTGATTTTTTCAAGTGCTTACTTATTAAGTGTCTATTGTACTCCCTTCCTATGAGTTAGTCCTTGCTACTGACTAGACCGACTTGTAGATGCGATGTCCACACATGTCGATCTCCAGGCTCTGCCCTGCCACAGTCCAACTGTCTGCCATTCCTTCTAGCTAGCCTGTTACATACACGCGGTGATCCTTCTCTTATATGGAGTTGGAACCACATGATGATACATGGCTGTTTGCTTTGCCAAGTAGTGTTGTGAGCACCTGCGCATGAGGAGTCTGTGATAATGTTTGCCTTGCCAAGTAGTGTTGTGAGCACCTGTGCATGTGGAGTGTGTGATAATGTTTGCCTTGCCAAGTAGTGTTGTGAGCACCTGCACATGGGGAGTCTGTGATAATGCTTGCCTTGCCAAGTAGTGTTGTGAGCACCTGCACATGTGGAGTGTGTGGTAATGTTTGCCTTGCCAAGTAGTGTTGTGAGCACCTGCACATGGGGAGTCTGTGATAATGCTTGCCTTGCCAAGTAGTGTTGTGAGCACCTGCACATGTGGAGTGTGTGGTAATGTTTGCCTTGCCAAGTAGTGTTGTGAGCACCTGTGCATGTGGAGTGTGTGATAATGTTTGCCTTGCCAAGTAGTGTTGTGAGCACCTGCACATGTGGAGTGTGTGGTAATGTTTGCCTTGCCAAGTAGTGTTGAGAGCACCTGTGCATGGGGAGTCTGTGATAATGTTTGCTTTGCCAAGTAGTGTTGTGAGCACCTGCACATGTGGAGTGTGTGGTAATGTTTGCCTTGCCAAGTAGTGTTGGGAGCACCTGTGCATGTGGAGTGTGTGATAATGTTTGCCTTGCCAAGTAGTGTTGTGAGCACCTGTGCATGTGGAGTGTGTGATAATGTTTGCCTTGCCAAGTAGTGTTGTAAGCACCTGTGCATGGGGAGTCTGTGATAATGTTTGCCTTGCCAAGTAGTGTTGGGAGCACCTGTGCATGTGGAGTGTGTGATAATGTGCCTTGCCAAGTAGTGTTGTGAGCACCTGTGCATGTGGAGTGTGTGATAATGTTTGCCTTGCCAAGTAGTGTTGGGAGCACCTGTGCATGTGGAGTGTGTGTAATGTTTGCCTTGCCAAGTAGTGTTGGGAGCACCTGCTTCAGCTTTTACGGAATCTTCAGTCACATATAAATGAATACTGGTGGATATGTTTCTGAAAGTGGAATGTTAATTAGAGTATGTTGTTGTTGTTGTTGTTGTTGTTGTTGTTGCTAGGGCTAAGACGATTACCACTTGTTGTTTACCTGCGCACTGTGACTGTCTGTTTGTGGGAACTCTGGGGGGCATCACGTACCCCATGGATACCGAGTTTGATGGCATGTCTCCTGAAGTGCTCTCCTGGTCCAGAGCTAGAGCCTAGTAAGTGAGTGGCTGGTCCACCTCTCTTTGCATTGTGCTAATGTTGCTATTGTACGCTGCAGTACTGCAATGTGTTAGTGATACTGTATGCACATACAGTGTGTTGTATTGGAATAGTGTATTAGTGGTGCTGTATGCACATACAGTGTGTTGTATTGGAATAGTGTGTTAGTGATACTGTATGCACATACAGTGTGTTGTATTGGAATAGTGTGTTAGTGGTACTGTATGCACATACAGTATGTTGTATTGGAATAGTGTGTTAGTGGTACTGTATGCACATACAGTGTGTTGTATTGGAATAGTGTGTTAGTGGTACTGTATGCACATACAGTGTGTTGTATTGGAATAGTGTGTTAGTGGTACTGTATGCACATACAGTATGTTGTATTGGAATAGTGTGTTAGTGGTACTGTATGCACATACAGTGTGTTGTATTGGAATAGTGTGTTAGTGGTACTGTATGCACATACAATGTGTTGTATTGGAATAGTGTGTTAGTGATACTGTATGCACATACAATGTGTTGTATTGGAATAGTGTGTTAGTGATACTGTATGCACATACAGTATGTTGTATTGGAATAGTGTGTTAGTGGTACTGTATGCACATACAATGTGTTGTATTGGAATAGTGTGTTAGTGATACTGTATGCACATACAGTGTGTTGTATTGGAATAGTGTGTTAGTGATACTGTATGCACATACAATGTGTTGTATTGGAATAGTGTGTTAGTGGTACTGTATGCAACATACAGTGTGTTGTATTGGATAGTTATAAATACAGTGGGTTGTATTGGAAAGTGATAACTGTAGCCATAGACAGTTTTTGTTTACAATGTGGTGACCTTGGTTATTAATTACAGTTTATTACACATGCACACACAGATACACACATAGCATGCACAAATACACATACACATGCATACATGTACATACACATGCATGCATGCATACACTCATCACACACATGTTCATGTGGTAGTTAGTGCAGAAACCGAGTGTGGGTTGCTGCATGTACTTGCAACACTTTCAGTGGGGGAGTGGCAAGACCCAGCGGTGGAGACGTACTGTTGACAGGAGTAGTGGCTCGCGATGTATGCATACAAATGATCAAAGTGTTATTCGTCCTCAAAGGAGCACTCACGTGTGTACCCACTTCCCAGGCATATTCTCAGGATACCCCTAGCCCTAGGGCCCTGATTCCAGGACCCACGCTGTGTGGTCAGTCCCCCTCCCTAGCCAGGGTGGCCATCAATCTCTAGGAAGAGTTGTAGCAGTGCTGGGCATGCAAGACTCACACGCTCGCAGAGTGTACAGGATAATGTTCTTTGATGCTTGGTGCTCATTCTAGCAAGCTAGAGGGGAAGCAGAAGTCACCGGCCAAGAAGAAGGTAGTTTTCAATACACAGGAGCCAAAGATATCCACAATACCCAACAGAGAGTGAGGAACAGATTGAGATGAGAACCCAGACAAGTCAGAGCAAAGGCTGAGAGCAAGGCCATGCAAGGATTTCTCAAGACAACAGAAGATTCCAGAGAGCTTTAGAGAAAGCCATGAGAGGATCTCTCAAGACAGCAACAGATTCCAGACAGTGAGAGAAGACATGCAAGTGAGTGTTCTACAAAGCAGCAAGGTATCAGCAGTGACAGTGACATCTAGATTATGGTGTACACAAATGAGAGAGAACAAGGAAGCCTGCAGGGACAACAATGTCTGGTCAGCCAGAGTGACTTGCTACTGGAGGGAGTGTGGAACTGAGCAGGGACAACAATGTCTGGTCAGCCAGGGTGACTTGCTACTGGAGGGAGTGTGGAACTGAGCAGGGACAACAATGTCTGGTCAGCCAGGGTGACTTGCTACTGGAGGGAGTGTGGAACTGAGCAGGGACAACAATGTCAGGTCAGCCAGGGTGACTTGCTACTGGAGGGAGTGTGGAACTGAGCAGGGACAGCGATGTCTGGTCAGCCAGGGTGACTTGCTACTGGAGGGAGTGTGGAACTGAGCAGGGACAACAATGTCTGGTCAGCCAGGGTGACTTGCTACTGGAGGGAGTGTGGAACTGAGCAGGGACAACAATGTCAGGTCAGCCAGGGTGACTTGCTACTGGAGGGAGTGTGGAACTGAGCAGGGACAACAATGTCTGGTCAGCCGGGGTGACTTGCTACTGGAGGGAGTGTGGAACTGAGCAGGGACAGCAATGTCTGGCCAGCCAGGGTGACTTGATACTGGAGGGAGTGTGGAACTGAGCAGGGACAACAATGTCAGGTCAGCCAGGGTGACTTGCTACTGGAGGGAGTGTGGAACTGAGCAGGGACAACAATGTCTGGTCAGCCAGGGTGACTTGCTACTGGAGGGAGTGTGGAACTGAGCAGGGACAACAATGTCTGGTCAGCCAGGGTGACTTGCTACTGGAGGGAGTGTGGAACTGAGCAGGGACAGCAATGTCTGGTCAGCCAGGGTGACTTGCTACTGGAGGGAGTGTGGAACTGAGCAGGGACAACAATGTCTGGTCAGCCAGGGTGACTTGCTACTGGAGGGAGTGTGGAACTAAGCAGGGACAACAATGTCTGGTCAGCCAGGGTGACTTGCTACTGGAGGGAGTGTGGAACTGAGCAGGGACAACAATGTCTGGTCAGCCAGGGTGAATTACTACTGGAGGGAGTGTGGAACTGAGCAGGGACAACAATGTCTGGTCAGCCAGGGTGACTTGCTACTGGAGGGAGTGTGGAACTGAGCAGGGACAGCAATGTCTGGTCAGCCAGGGTGACTTGCTACTGGAGGGAGTGTGGAACTGAGCAGGGACAACAATGTCTGGTCAGCCAGGGTGACTTGCTACTGGAGGGATTGTGGAACTGAGCAGGGACAGCAATGTCTGGTCAGCCAGGGTGACTTGCTACTGGAGGGAGTGTGGAACTGAGCAGGGACAACAATGTCTGGTCAGCCAGGGTGACTTGCTACTGGAGGGAGTGTGGAACTGAGCAGGGACAACAATGTCTGGTCAGCCAGGGTGACTTGCTACTGGAGGGAGTGTGGAACTGAGCAGGGACAGCAATGTCAGGTCAGCCAGGGTGACTTGCAACTGGAGGGAGTGTGGAACTGAGCAGGGACAGCAATGTCAGGTCAGCCAGGGTGACTTGCTACTGGAGGGAGTGTGGAACTGAGCAGGGACAGCAATGTCTGGTCAGCCAGGGTGACTTGCTACTGGAGGGAGTGTGGAACTGAGCAGGGACAACAATGTCTGGTCAAGCTAAGCCAGCACTTGGGAGGGAGTGGAAGCTCTGAGTGGGGACACCAGTATTGAAACAGGTTGAAATGCTGCTAAACATGACAAGGGTGGTCCGTCATTAACCACAGACAAGGGTGAATGCCAGTCCATTGATAGATAGAAATGCCAGTGCACTGTAAGCAGAGGATGTTGAGGAGGAGTTGACTGTAAGCAGAGGATGTTGAGGAGGAGTGGACTGTAAGCAGAGGATGTTGATGAGGAGTGGACAGTAAGCAGAGGATGTTGAGGAGGAGTGGACTGTAAGCAGAGGATGTTGATGAGGAGTGGACTGTAAGCAGAGGATGTTGATGAGGAGTGGACTGTAAGCAGAGGATGTTGAGGGGGAGTGGACTGTAAGCAGAGGATGTTGATGAGGAGTGGACTGTAAGCAGAGGATGTTGAGGAGGAGTGGACTGTAAGCAGAGGATGTTGAGGGGGAGTGGACTGTAAGCAGAGGATGTTGAGGGGAAGTGGACTGTAAGAAGAGGATGTTGAGGGGGAGTGGACTGTAAGCAGAGGATGTTGAGGGGAAGTGGACTGTAAGCATAGGATGTTGAGGGGAAGTGGACTGTAAGCAGAGGATGTTGAGGAGGAGTGGACTGTAAGCAGAGGATGTTGAGGAGGAGTGGACTGTAAGCAGAGGATGTTGAGGAGGAGTGGACTGTAAGCAGAGGATGTTGAGGAGGAGTGGACTGTAAGCAGAGGATGTTGAGGAGGAGTGGACTGTAAGCAGAGGATGTTGAGGGAGAGTGGACTGTAAGCAGAGGATGTTGAGGAGGAGTGGACTGTAAGCAGAGGATGTTGAGGAGGAGTTGACTGTAAGCAGAGGATGTTGAGGAGGAGTGGACTGTAAGCAGAGGATGTTGAGGAGGAGTTGACTTTAAGCAGAGGATGTTGAGGAGGAGAAGCAATTAGCTAAAAGCCGAGAGCATACTGCACTAAAATGTCCACTTAGAAACAAGGATATAATTAATTATCTATGCATTAGTACATGCACTGTAATAAGTGTATACAGTCTTATTAACCCTTTAAATGGTATATAATGTCTCATTTAGAACATGCACTGTAATAAGTATACAGTCTTATTAACCCTCTAAATGGTATATAATGTCTCATTTAGTGCATGCACTATACTGACTGAGTGTGTATATATAGTCAGGTTATCCCTATGGCTTGTAAAGAAAGTCTGTTATTAGTATACTTAATATTGCCTTACTATTCCCCTCAAGAACCAGTGTCCTTATCACAGGGCACCTGACAGGCTTGATGATTAAGGCCTCGCACTACACAAAAAATAATCCAGACCTTAACTGGTAGATAATTGAGTACACAGGCAGAATGAAAATGCTCTAAGTGGATTCACGGTGATTTACACTAGTAATGATATTTGGCAGGCCAACTGGTTGTTGTTGCTATCCTCGTTGGCCTGCCTTCCATTTTAACTGAGCTGCTGATAGAAGAGCACTTGGTGCTAGACGAGTGTGCCCTATGGAACTATACAGACACAGAATGCTGTTCTGGTAGTCCATCCCATTGCATTACAAATGGCAGACAGACCATCACAATGCCAACACCAGTGATGGTAGAGAGGATTCCTCTGTGCAGAACCACTTAGTTAATGTAAGATCATTTGCTTGCAGGAAGGGAAGAATGTTGTTAATCTTCGTGCATTAGTTGGCGTCATGGTCGCTATCCACAATAGCTGCAGCTGCGTGTGCTAAGTCTATGCTTCTGAATGCTGCTTTAGGAGCCAGCGGTTTTATAGGAAAGCAGCTGGCTTGGAGACGAGCAGGAGCTAGAAGAGAAAGCCAGCATGCCTGCCAGCCAAGCAAGAGTTCTTGCCCACTAAGTCTGGTAGGCATAGTTAGCTAGACACAAACTTATAGTCGCATACTAGCCTCCTGAAAACTAGTTCCAAACAGGGACAGTGGAAAAGGCATCTTCTCTCTGGTCACACAACTCGTAGATGTCCGTGCACCAGATCTTAGCCTCTTCCCATCCATCCTGAGCCTCCTATTGAAGTAACTCGTAGATGTCCGTGCACCAGATCCGAGCCTCTTCCTATCCATCCTGAGCCTCCTATTGAAGTAACTCGTAGATGTCCGTGCACCAGATCTGAGCCTCTTCCTATCTATCCATCCTGAGCCTCCTATTGAAGTAACTCGTAGATGTCCATGCACCAGATCTGAGCCTCTTCCTATCTATCCATCCTGAGCCTCTTATTGAAGTAACTCGTAGATGTCCGTGCACCAGATCTGAGCCTATTCCTATCTATCCTGAGCCTCTTATTGAAGTAACTCGTAGATGTCCGTGCACCACATCTGAGCCTCTTCCTATCCATCCTGAGCCTCCTATTGAAGTAACTCGTAGATGTCCGTGCACCAGATCTGAGCCTCTTCCTATCCATCCTGAGCCTCCTATTGAAGTAACTCGTAGATGTCCGTGCACCAGATCTGAGCCTCTTCCTATCCATCCCGAGCCTCCTAGTGAAGTAACTCGTAGATGTCCGTGCACCAGATCTGAGCCTCTTCCCATCCATCCTGAGCCTCCTATTGAAGTAACTCGTAGATGTCCGTGCACCAGATCTGAGCCTCTTCCCATCCATCTTGAGCCTCCTATTGAAGTAACTCGTAGATGTCCGTGCACCAGATCTGAGCCTCTTCCCATCCATCCTATTGAAGTAACTCGTAGATGTCCGTGCACCAGATCTGAGCCTCTTGCTACATGTATCTATCCTGAGCCTCTTATTGAAGTAACTCGTAGATGTCCGTGCACCAGATCTGAGCCTCTTCCTATCCATCCTGAGCCTCCTATTGAAGTTAACTCGTAGATGTCCGTGCACCAGATCTGAGTCTCTCCCTATCCATCCTGAACCTCTTATTGAAGTAACTCGTAGATGTCCGTGCACCAGATCTGAGCCTCTTCCTTATCCATCCTGAGCCTCCTATTGAAGTAACTCGTAGATGTCCATGCACCAGATCTGAGCCTCTTCCTATCCATCCTGAGCCTCCTATTGAAGTAACTCGTAGATGTCCGTGCACCAGATCTGAGCCTCTTCCTATCCATCCTGAGCCTCCTATTGAAGTAACTCATAGATGTCCGTGCACCAGATCTGAGCCTCTTCCTATCCATCCTGAGCCTCCTATTGAAGTAACTCGTAGATGTCCATGCACCAGATCTGAGCCTCTTCCTATCCATCCTGAGCCTCCTATTGAAGTAACTCGTAGATGTCTGTGCACCAGATCTGAGCCTCTTCCTATCCATCCTGAGCCTCCTATTGAAGTAACTCGTAGATGTCCGTGCACCAGATCTGAGCCTCTTGCTATCCATCCTGAGCCTCCTATTGAAGTAACTCGTAGATGTCCGTGCACCAGATCTGAGCCTCTTCCCATCCATCCTATTGAAGTAACTCGTAGATGTCCGTGCACCAGATCTGAGCCTCTTGCTACATGTATCTATCCTGAGCCTCTTATTGAAGTAACTCGTAGATGTCCATGCACCAGATCCGAGCCTCTTCCTATTCATCCTGAGCCTCCTATTGAAGTAACTCGTAGATGTCCGTGCACCAGATCTGAGCCTCTTCCTATCCATCCTGAGCCTCCTATTGAAGTAACTCGTAGATGTCCGTGCACCAGATCTGAGCCTCTTGCTATCCATCCTGAGCCTCCTATTGAAGTAACTCGTAGATGTCCGTGCACCAGATCTGAGCCTCTTCCTATCCATCCTGAGCCTCCTATTGAAGTAACTCGTAGATGTCCGTGCACCAGATCTGAGCCTCTTCCTATCCATCCTGAGCCTCCTATTGAAGTAACTCGTAGATGTCCGTGCACCAGATCTGAGCCTCTTGCTATCCATCCTGAGCCTCCTATTGAAGTAACTCGTAGATGTCCGTGCACCAGATCTGAGCCTCTTCCTATCCATCCTGAGCCTCCTATTGAAGTAACTCGAGATTGGCGCTCTGAATGCTGAGAGGCTGCAATGTGATAAACTGCTGTGAGTACATTCGGAATGCATTGTCTCTCTTGTGCAGGTGTGTACAATGGCCTTGCCAAGGTTATGCTGTTCTTAATCAACTGATTGGTCGCCATTATTGTATTATATAGTGAACAAATTCCAACATTGTTCACAAAACATGTATTTAAATATTTTTAATGAGTGTTAAGTGGCTGATTTCTTCCTGCACATGCCCAGTAGACTGCTGGAGCATGTGATGAAGTCGTTGGAGCTGTACTTCTGTTTTGTGGAGGTGCAAGCAGATTACAAGAATGGGTGACAATTGCAAGTGCTCTCCTAGAATATCTCTTCAGATCTGATCCGCTGTTTCTGGAAGCTCTTCTGCTGAGGAAGGCTACACAGACACCATGCCTACCAGAACTTCTGCTGAGCACAGACACCATGCCTACCAGAACTTCTGCTGAGGAGGGCTAAACAGACACCATGCCTACCAGAACTTCTGCTGAGGAAGGCTGCTCAGACACCATGCCTACCAGAACTTCTGCTGAGGAAGGCTACACTGACACCATGCCTACCAGGAATTGCTCTGAACCTCTTCGCCAAGTGAAGCCAGCAATGTAAGGCATCTTTCAAAGGAACAGCTAATGTGGTCCTTTGTGAAGAAGAATTCCTTTTGGTTGCTCAAGGAATGTACGCAAGAGGTCAAACAAAATTGCCTTTGCTCTTCTCAAAGAAGTATCCTGCATCCTCATGCATGCAGCTCCATGTGTGGTCCTTATGTGACATCATGGTGACATCATGGTGACATCATGGTGGGACGTGATGACTTCAAGACAACTGTGCATTCTTTGGGGGAATACACACAGGCACCTTGACGATGGGTAGACATGAGTGTCGATATAGCTCTTCCTGAACGATGGCTGCTGGTGGAGACTTGTTTTAGTGCTTGCTTGTCTTCATCAAGAATGGATGCTGAACTACAGGTACAGGTATTTAGAGAATAGGCCTGCTTTGGGTAGAGTGTGCATGTCTGTGATAGTATATTGTTAGTCATAGGTGAGGTTGGGTGGGATACGGAGCTCGTAGAGGCAAGCAGGCGCCAAGCTGTGTACGTGCGACCAGAGATAATCCATATCTCACCTTAAACCGAGCTTATAATGAATCACCAGATGACTCACGCATGCATAGACCTTACTGACCTGGTAAGGATGGATTTCTACACATAGAGGATAGGATGCCAGAGAGTCTCACCTGGTAATCCTCGTGAGGAACTGCTTGTTCGTGTAGTAGCATGAATATGGTGGCACGTGTCAGCGTTTAATGCTGCATACATGACCAGTATTGCTGCAGTCTTTTCTAGAACCCCCCCCCCCCCCCCGGCAGACTTGGTGGACAACATTTGTCTGACATAATGCACTGAGCATTTTGATTGGACGGGATTTTTTGTATACCACACTTGCTGGAGCATACGTGCGTACATGTACATGTAGGTGGCAGTAGCAGCTGCAAATCTTCCACTCCATTTCAGGAGTGCGACGTATGCACAGGATGTTGCTGGGATATGTCGACGTATGCACAGGATGTTGCTGGATATGTCGACGTATGCACAGGATGTTGCTGGATATGTTGACATATGCACAGGATGTTGCTGGATATGTCGACGTATGCACAGGATGTTGCTGGATATGTCGACGTATGCACAGGATGTTGCTGGATATGTCGACATATGTACAGGATGTTGCTGGATATGTCGACGTATGCACAGGATGTTGCTGGATATGTCGACGTATGCACCGGATGTTGCTGGGATATGTTGCAGTGGCTAAAGGGATCACTGGGTGGGGTCACAGGTGGGGTACGTGACCTCATACTGCAGCTTGACCGCAGTGTTCGCATTATAGTTGCATGTGAGAAGTCTGGAGCAGCGTATGCCCCTCCCCCTCCCCGCCCACCCCCTGCGTTTATGCTCGAGGCTATTGGACTTGCAGAGAAGTCTTGGAACGGAAGAGCTGCAAGGGAGTAGAGAGCAAGCGAAAAGTTAGTGCAAGACTAGAGGAAGAAAATGGTCAAGTTGACACATTACCGAGTTCAGCCTGGTCTCATTGTGTTAGGGTCAGAGCTTAATGTGTAACTTCTACTCAATGTAATTATTGTTAACTTTGAGGGGTTATACTCCAGCGTGACATGTAGACTCCGGCAGCACGTCAGTTAGTAAATGCCTACGAACATAAAGAATCGCATGTTTTGCAGGTAACTTACCATGAGGTGAGCAGAATGCCAAATATGGTGGTATTTTAATGCTGATCTATTTTTGTGCCTGCCTTCACTTGTTAGCTCTTGTCCGACTGTCTCCTTCTGCTCGAGAATGAGTGTTCCTGCCATTGCCAGGGGAACAGACAGACGTGTTGACATGAGCTACGACACTCTCCACCTCTCTCTGCTGCTGCAGCTGCTCTCTCTTTCTCCCATTGTCAGGGCAACAGACAGATGTGTTGACAGTTGAGCTTCTGAAAGCCTCCAGCCTGAAGTTCTTATCTCAACAAGGTGTCCACAACGTCCGAGAAGCCATTGCATTAGTTTGGTGAAGTGATGTCAAGTGCTTTCTCAGTCTTGAAGGAACAGTTGCAAGGAATCGGACATGCTTCATTGCCATGACAACTGAGTGTCACAGGGGGGAAATAATTGAGGGTTTGTTTGTTTGTTTGTTTGTTATTATGTTATTTGTGGGAAGTTTTCTTGCTCTCTGGAGTGGTTTTGATAAACGTGCTTGGAAGTTTTGTCTAGTTTGGAACGTGCTTAGTCTTGGAACATGCTTGGAAGTTTTGTCTAGTTTGGAACGTGCTTGAAGTTTTGTCTAGTTTGGAACAGTTTTGGAAGTTTTGTCTAGTTTGGAACGTGCTTGGAACATGCTTGGAAGTTTAATCCAGATGGTCCAAGTTCCTTTTGTGAACTTTGACATTCCTAATCCTAATGCAAGGAAGTTATTCCAAGTTGGTTCTTTCTGAATTACTTTGTTGTCTTGTCTTCTCTAATTAGCCTGTTTGCTGGCCCTTATTTGACAAGTCAGTGGAATGTGTTAATAGGTTTCCATAGCAGGCCGCTGATGTGTTGTCCGGGCAACGTGGACTTGCCAGTTGATTTTCTAATATGCTCTGGACGAGCATAATGTCAGTGAGGTCGGTTCTCTATGCGAGTTCCGGTCGAGTAGAAAACCTAGGGCAGAGGTTACCCTTAGGCTTGGAGGTTACCCTTGGGCTCGGAGGTTACCCTAGGGCTCGGAGGTTACCCTAGGGCTCGGAGGTTACACTAGGGCTCGGAGGTTACCCTTGGGCTTGGGCTAGGAGGTTACCCTAGGGCTCGGAGGTTACCCTTGGGCTAGGAGGTTACCCTAGGGCTCGGAGGTTACCCTTGGGCTCGGAGGTTACCCTTGGGCTCGGAGGTTACCCTTGGGATCGGAGGTTACCCTTGGGCTCGGAGGTTACCCTTGGGCTCGGAGGTTACACTTGGGCTCGGAGGTTACCCTTGGGCTCGGAGGTTACCCTTGGGCTCGGGGGTTACCCTTGGGCTCGGAGGTTACCCTTGGGTTTGGAGGTTACCCTTGGGCTCGGAGGTTACCCTTAGGCTAGGAGGTTACACTTGAACTCGGAGGTTACCCTTGGACTAGTAGGGCTAGGAGGTTACCCTAGGGCTCAGAGGTTACCGGAGTTTACCCTTGGGCTCGGAGGTTACCCTAGGGCTCGGAGGTTACCCTTGGGTTCGGAGGTTACCCTTGGGCTTGGAGGTTACACTTGAACTCGGAGGTTACCCTTGGGCTCATAGGTTACCCTAGGGCTAGGAGGTTACCCTGGGGCTCGGAGGTTACCCTTGGGCTAGGAGGTTACCCTTGGGCTCGGAGGTTACCCTTGGGCTAGGAGGTTACCCTAGGGCTCAGAGGTTACCCTTGGGCTAGGAGGTTACCCTTGGGCTCGGAGGTTACCCTTGGGCTAGGAGGTTACCCTAGGGCTCGGAGGTTACCCTTGGGCTCGGAGGTTACACCCTTGGGCTCGGAGGTTACCCTTGGGCTAGGAGGTTACACCCTTGGGCTAGGAGGTTACAATGTTGTTATTGCACACTTCCTTTTATGTAGTTTGAAGTATGAAGGACGAGATGTTCCGGGAGAAGTGCGAACTCTTAATATCAATCCCACCAATCCAAAGCAGGTGAGACGGTATGCACACTTGTGATGGCAAGTTAGTGCAGGATGACTCTGGGGCTGAGAATATGCACGTCTCAGGTCTGAGAATATGCAGGTTTGAAAATGTGCAGATCTGAGAATATGCAGGTCTGAGAATATGCAGGTCTGGGAATAAGACAGATTTGAGAAAACAAGTTAGATAGAAAGAACATAACTTTCTCGATAATTAACTTAAATTGACTCACTCGATGTTTTGTCTAATGCTCTAGCCTGGTGAAGGCTAGATGTTGAATTCCTGATGAAGGCTAGATGCTCTAGCCTGGTGAAGGCTAGATGTTTAATTCCTGATGAAGGCTAGATGTTGAACTCCTGATGAAGGCTAGATGTTGAACTCCTGATGAAGGCTAGATGTTGAATTCCTGATGAAGGCTAGGTGTTGAATTCCTGATGAAGGCTAGATGTTGAATTCCTGATGAAGGCTAGATGCTCTAGCCTGGTGAAGGCTAGATGTTGAATTCCTGATGAAGGCTAGATGTTGAACTCCTGATGAAGGCTAGATGTTGAACTCCTGGTGAAGGCTAGATGCTCTAGCCTGGTGAAGGCTAGATGTTAAATTCCTGGTGAAGGCTAGATGTTGAATTCCTGATGAAGGCTAGATGTTGAATTCCTGATGAAGGCTAGATGTTGAATTCCTGATGAAGGCTAGATGCTCTAGCCTGGTGAAGGCTAGATGTTGAATTCCTGATGAAGGCTAGATGTTTAATTCCTGATGAAGGCTAGATGCTCTAGCCTGGTGAAGGCTAGATGTTGAATTCCTGATGAAGGCTAGATGTTTAATTCCTGATGAAGGCTAGATGTTGAACTCCTGATGAAGGCTAGATGTTGAATTCCTGGATGCTCTAGCCTTGAATTCCTGGTGAATACTAGATTATCTGCCGAAACGTTGAGCGGAGAGATTTAAATTGATTATCGAGAAAGTCATCGTATCTGTTATATTAACTGAGGGTTTGTTAAGAATAGTGGTGATAGTAGTAGTAGTAGTAGTAGTAACATTAGTAGTAGTAACATTATTAATTAAATTGAAGACTGTTATTTTCCCAATGCTGTAGCTTTTGATTGGTTACGAGCACAACTACCTGGAGCTCTGGGATGCCCTTACTTGGAAGCCCATTATGTACTTTGGCGTGCTCAGGGACAAGGAGGTTGGCGACTTGCTGGCCGCCAGCTGGAGCTCAGTAGGCACCCAGTTTGTGACGACGCACAAGGATGGGTCTTTCCTCTTTTTCGACATCAACTCTGACTCCACCCAGCCTTTCAGGATATCACGTCCTCATGGTACAGTGCATGGTGCAGGCAACAGGGTGGTGTAGATATGTTCCGTCTTGTTGCAGGCACTGAGTGTGTGCAGGACATGGGTCTGTTGCTCTGGCCCAAGGAGGGCCTTCTGATTGTGAGTGGTGGCGCACCACTGAGTCTGGTTGACGGACACTGTATCTCCATCCTGGAGGGTGATGAGGTCTGTGCCTTGCAGCTAACTTCACCCGTGAGAGGTCAGTAGAGCAGGTTGATGTTTCTACACCTAGCTATGCCTTCACCCGTGAGAGGTCAGTAGATGCAGGTTGATGTTTCTAGACCTAGCTATGCCTTGCAGCTAACTTCACCCGTGAGAGGTCAGTAGATGCAGGTTGATGTTTCTACACCTAGCTATGCCTTGCAGCTAACTTCACCCGTGAGAGGTCAGTAGATGCAGGTTGATGTTCCTACACCTAGCTATGCCTTGCAGCTAACTTCACCCGTGAGAGGTCAGCAGATGCAGGTTGGCTATGCCTTGCAGCTAACTTCACCCGTGAGAGGTCAGTAGATGCAGGTTGATGTTCCTACACCTAGCTATGCCTTGCAGCTGACTTCACCCGTGAGAGGTCAGTAGATGCAGGTTGATGTTCCTACACCTAGCTATGCCTTGCAGCTAACTTCACCCGTGAGAGGTCAGTAGATGCAGGTTGATGTTTCTACACCTAGCTATGCCTTGCAGCTAACTTCACCTGTGGGAGGTCAGTAGATGCAGGTTGATGTTCCTACACCTAGCTATGCCTTGCAGCTAACTTCACCCGTGAGAGGTCAGTAGATGCAGGTTGATGTTCCTACACCTAGCTATGCCTTGCAGCTAACTTCACCCGTGAGAGGTCAGTAGATGCAGGTTGATGTTTCTACACCTAGCTATGCCTTAACTTCACCCGTGAGAGGTCAGTAGATGCAGGTTGATGTTCCTACACCTAGCTATGCCTTGCAGCTAACTTCACCCGTGAGAGGTCAGTAGATGCAGGTTGATGTTTCTACACCTAGCTATGCCTTGCAGCTAACTTCACCCGTGAGAGGTCAGTAGATGCAGGTTGATGTTCCTACAACTAGCTATGCCTTGCAGCTAACTTCACCCGTGAGAGGTCAGTAGATGCAGGTTGATGTTCCTACACCTAGCTATGCCTTGCAGCTAACTTCACCCGTGAGAGGTCAGTAGATGCAGGTTGATGTTCCTACAACTAGCTAGCAGAACACCGGCCCTGTGCATGGGTGTTCCCAGCCCTGTGCGTGGGTGTTCCCCATCCTGTGCGTGGGTGTTCCCAGCCCTGTGCATGGGTGTTCCCCATCCTGTGCGTGGGTGTTCCCTGCCCTGTGCGTGGGTGTTCCCAACCCTGTGCGCGGGTGTTCCCAACCCTGTGCGTGGGTTTTCCCTGCCCTGTGCGTGGGTGTTCCCTGCCCTGTGCGTGGGTGTTCCCTGCCCTGTGCGTGGGTGTTCCCTGCCCTGTGCGTGGGTGTTCCCTGCCCTGTGCGTGGGTGTTCCCACTCCCTCAAGGTCAACACTAATCTACAACAGGGACTCGAGTGCCCACTCCCTCCGTATCTGCCCTAGTTGGACTGTTATGGATATTTTAAAGCCCCCAAACTGGGTCCAAAACCTTCCTGGAGTCCAATTCCAATCCCTCCATGCAACATGTGTGGGTCAGCCCAAAGTTTCCTGTTTGGATACTATTAATGAATGCCGTCAGCAACTTTGTGCAATATTCAATGATTGGATATTATCCCCCCCCCCCCCCCCCCCATGGGTTGACTCCAGCAAAAGTGTAAATAAGGTTTATAACTGAAGGTTCGGCATCCCAAGGGGTTGTTTTAAGGGATCCCCCCTCAGATCATCAGTGCTGGCCATGTGTCTGCCCTAGTTAGGACATTATGGCACACACACACACACACTCTCTCAATAGGTTATGCGAAGTCTTCAGGTGGAGAACTGTTATTGCTCATTATAGCCCTAGCCAGGCTAGTATGCCCTATAGCCCTAGCCAGGCTAGTATGGGCCCATAGCCCTAGCCAGGCTAGTATGGTCCTATAGCCTAGCCAGGCTAGTATGGTCCTATAGCCTAGCCATAGTATATTTATATTTACCCTATTTATTTAAATTTATTGTTAGTTTGTTAGTTTGTTTATTTGTTTATTTATTATTTATTTATTTATTATTTATTTATTTATATTTATTTATTTATTTATCAACTTATTTATTTATTATTTATTTATATTTATTTATTTATGATTTAATTCATTTAATTAATTATTTTTTAATTTCCGGTTTATTTATTTATATTTTTACCCTATTTATTTACCCTTATATTTACCGTATTTAATTTACCGTATTTAATATTTATTTATCTATTTATATATATATATATATTATATATATTTTATTTACCCCGTTATATTTCATTTAATTAAGAGCTAGTGTGTTATCTTCTGAAACTGCGTCGTCTCCTGTGGCTGTCCATGTTCAATAGAAATTCTCTCGGCAGTTAGCAGTGGAAGGATTGTGTTATTTAAAAAAAATTAATTTTATGCAGCGATACACGTGTTGGAAGGCGTCCAACAGGACAAGGACTCGGGCATAGTCAACTTCAGCGACAACCACGAAGGAGACAGTTCCGTGACCAACAAGAGGGTGCTCATACTACTGCTGGAGCAAGAAATCCTGTTCATTGAGCTGAGCCTTCCCGAGTAAGAGCACATGCCATCCTCAGGCACGATCAGTTACTTACATGTGTTTCTTGCGTTCCCCAGGCTCCCTCTGCTCCGCCCACCCTATTTCTATTCCATACACAACTCGCCGGTGAAGTGTATGGAAGTGTATGAGTCCGTACCCAAGGAGGTGTGGCAGACTATCAACCAGGCTGGCAAGGTTCAGTTGGACATAGTATATGCAAGTAGAACTAAGACTTGGCCCATCGATGGAGGTGTGATGGAGCAGGTGGCTGAAGACAGCAGGGACCTGCTGGTGACTGGGTGAGTTGTGGCTGCACACTGCAGCATCTTGACCTAGCCAAGGGCAAGATGTTCTTGAGTGTAATATGTTTGCTGCCATTTGCTAGCCCATGCAAAGTTCCGCTCAAGCTGGTTGTTCATTCCCATTAAAGTTCCACTCAAGCTGGTTGTTGATTCCCATGTAAAGTTCCGCTCAAGCTGGCTGTTCATTCCCGTGCAAAGATCCGCTCAAGCTGGTTGTTGATTCCCATGCAAAGTTCTGCTCAAGCTGGTTGTTGATTCCCATGCAAAGATCTGCTCAAGCTGGTTGTTGATTCCCATGTAAAGTTCCGCTCAAGCTGGTTGTTGATTCCCATGCAAGGTTCCGCTCAAGCTGGTTGTTGATTCCCATGCAAAGTTCCACTCAAGCTGGTAGTTGATTCCCATGCAAAGTTCCGCTCAAGCTGGTTGTTGATTCCCATGTAAAGTTCCACTCAACTGGTTGTTCATTCCCATGCAAGGTTCCGCTCAAGCTGGTTGTTGATTCCCATGCAAAGTTCCGCTCAAGCTGGTTGTTGATTCCCATGCAAAGTTCCGCTCAAGCTGGTTGTTGATTCCCATGCAAAGTTCCGCTCAAGCTGGTTGTTGATTCCCATGCAAAGTTCCGCTCAAGCTGGTTGTTGATTCCCATGCAAAGTTCTGCTCAAGCTGGTAGTTGATTCCCATGCAAAGTTCCACTCAAGCTGGTTGTTCATTCCCATGCAAAGTTCCACTCAAGCTGGTTGTTGATTCCCATGCAAAGTTCTGCTCAAGCTGGTAGTTGATTCCCATGCAAGGTTCCTCTCAAGCTGGTTGTTGATTCCCATGCAAAGTTCCACTCCAGCTGGTTGTTGATTCCCATGCAAAGTTCCGCTCAAGCTGGTTGTTGATTCCCATGCAAAGTTCTGCTCAAGCTGGTAGTTGATTCCCATGCAAAGTTCCACTCAAGCTGGTTGTTCATTCCCATGCAAAGTTCCACTCAAGCTGGTTGTTGATTCCCATGCAAAGTTCTGCTCAAGCTGGTAGTTGATTCCCATGCAAAGTTCCACTCAAGCTGGTTGTTGATTCCCATGCAAAGTTCCACTCAAGCTGGTTGTTGATTCCCATGCAAGGTTCCTCTCAAGCTGGTTGTTGATTCCCATGCAAAGTTCCACTCCAGCTGGTTGTTGATTCCCATGCAAAGTTCCGCCCAAGCTGGTTGTTGATTCCCATGCAAAGTTCCGCCCAAGCTGGTTGTTGATTCCCATGCAAAGTTCCGCCCAAGCCGGGGTTAGACTGCAACTACAAAGAGCTGCAGTTGGTGAAGAGTCAGCTCCATTGAAGTAAGCAAGCAATGTCTACGCAGCTCACCACTGTACGTTGCTCTGTCTACGACAAAACGTAAAGCCAAGAAATGAACTCATGGAGCACCTCTTTCCAACAAAGTGAAGGCGATCCAGGTATGCTTACTGGGTAACCTTCCATTCAAAGGAGGCCTTTCAGAAGCAGCAAGGCCAGCGAAGATACCATTCATGATCGCAGTGGCAACCATCAATCTTAAAATATCTTTTTTAATCGTTTGCTCCCTCTCCACCAAACCAGAAGTCAAGTCGTATTGACATAGCTCTCTGCTGGGCATGTGCAGTAAGATGATTCCATGATTAGCCATGATTAGCCATGATTAGCCATGATTAGCCATGATTAGCGTGTAGTTCCTTTTTATCGGTTTAAATATTTTTTTAATTAAAAAAAATTAGCGGTATCCGAGTTTGGGGAAATATCCACTAACGACATATGCAGGGGCTTACAGTGTAGCGTCAGCCAGCAAGGAAATGAACCCGTAATGCCTAGCAGCTACTTACAAGTAGACCTTATGCACCAACGTCGGTGTCTGATGGGTACGGATCAGGGAACACGTGCCTTGGGGGGGTTAACAAACAGTTTTTTTAAATGTTGTAAAAAGCCGAGCCTGTTGAGTATCATGTGGCAACCTGTCTGCAAATCTGTGAGTTGGCTAGCAATTGCCGACTGCCGAGCGGGGGAAATATAATCGCTACCAAGGCTACACAGAGCCAGAGCCGCCAATCAAGTATAGGTACCTTGTAAATAAGCAGGTGCTTATTATGGACACCTGCTTAGCAATCAGCTTTGACGGTGTTTCAAACTCTAATTTTACCCTGGGCATGGCCACTTCATATCCTGTGTAAGTGGAGGTTGCTATGTGCTGCCTGTCAACTGCTCTCTGTGTTGTGTGTGTGTGTACTGCAGGCATGAAGATGGGACTATTAAGTTTTGGGACATTAGCACTCGTGAGTATAATATTTTACATCTAGTGAATGTTTAATAGTAGAGGTCATGTTTGAGCCAGATACCTGCTGGCTCCCTTAGTGCAGTGGAATGGTTAAGTAATGTTTGGAGCCCGAATGTGGTAGTTCAATTTGTAACCCTCCCTTACCTCTTTCTCTCCATCTTTGCTAAGGCCAGTTTTAACCCACTCATCATCGCTAACGCCATATGGAGCTATGATTTGTGCCAATCGGGTAAAAACACATGCACGATCCTTTACGAGCCATAATTTTTTAATAACTCATTTCCAGATTTATTTATCCACTTAATTTCAAGTGTATCACTACCCAGTAACCAAGGTAAAAAATATTGAAACACGGATCATTCACGGTTTTGATGACCCCAAAAATGACTAGGCAACTAAGATGACTCGAGTGAGGGAGAAGATTGTCGCATCCTTGTGAGCCTTACTGCTAAGTGGACCCTTGGATATGATGGCCATAACGGCATTGGAACGTGGTGGATGAGCTTAGTGCTGCAGCAGAAGGTCTCTGGCGAGGAAGGCATGCATGAGAAGACTTCTCAGATTTGTAAATGGGATCTAGCTCTAGTATTAGCTTGCTCTTTGTCTAAAGGCAGTAGCTATTTTTTCCCAGGTAAAAATTTATGCTAGCTTCCCGGGTATATCCAGAGATCTTTTGTAGTTGAAATTGTAGTTCATGTTTATAGACTTGATGATGGATGATGGTGCTGGAGGACGCACTACTTGCTTCCAGCACTCCTCTCTCCTAGCTTGCTAGAGATAGTCCTGAGAGAAGTATGACTACTTGCTTCCAGCACTCCACTCTCCTAGCTTGCTAGAGATAGTCCTGAGAGAAGTATGACTACTTGCTTCCAGCACTCCACTCTCCTAGCTTGCTAGAGATAGTCCTGAGAGAAGTATGACTACTTGCTTCCAGCACTCAACTCTCCTAGTCCTGAGAGAAGTACAACTACTTGCTTCCAGCACTCCACTCTCCTGGCTTGCTAGAGATAGTCCTGAGAGAAGTACAACTACTTGCTTCCAGAACTCCTCTCTCCTAGCTTGCTAGAGATAGTCCTGAGAGAAGTACAGCTACTTGCTTCCAGCACTCTACTCTCCTAGCTTGCTAGAGATAGTCCTAAGAGAAGTACAACTACTTGCTTCCAGCACTCTACTCTCCTAGCTTGCTAGAGATAGTCCTGAGAGAAGTATGACTACTTGCTTCCAGCACTCCACTCTCCTAGCTTGCTAGAGATGGTCCTGAGAGAAGTATGACTACTTGCTTCCAGCACTCCACTCTCCTAGCTTGCTAGAGATAGTCCTGAGAGAAGTACAACTACTTGCTTCCAGAACTCCTCTCTCCTGGCTTGCTAGAGATAAGTCACTGTCGACTGCGGCTCCTCTCCAAAGTGCTGGATTTCGAGCTGCATTGCTCTCCCCATCCCTTCAGCACTCCACTCTCCTGGCTTGTTTGCAATGGTCCTCTCCCTCGCTGGGGGCTATCCAGGGGGGGGGGGGGGGATGGGATGTTTTTCGAATTTAAACTTTTCCCATCTTTTTTCTTTCTTTCTTCACAGGAGTAGGCTTCTCTCTGATGACTTACTCTTTGCTATGTCAACATGTTGTTGCTGAATAAGCTGAGCTGGGCTCAGTTCGTGCGTAGAAACAAATGTGATTGTTGCGTTGACGATAATTGGGGCACACGCTATCTTCATGTACGTCGTCTGATTGTCATGACAAACGTGGGTAAGGCTGGGCGCCAACCAATCAGGAATAGGATTTTAAGCATGCTCGCTCATGGTAACACACCCACCACCACATACCTGCCATTGTAAAGTGCCACACCCATCACATGCTGGAGCCAACTCGGTAGCACGTAGTGATAGAACTACACAAAGTTGTTGACTGCCACCCCGACCTGGTCACCTTTAGCTTGTGGTCACCTTTAGCTTGTGGCCTCCTTGAGCTTGTGGCCTCCTTGAGCTTGTGGCCTCCTTGAGCTTGTGGCCTCCTTGAGCTTGTGGCCTCCTTGAGCTTGTGGCCTCCTTGAGCTTGTGGTCTCCTTGAGCTTGTGGCCTCCTTTAGCTTGTGGCCTCCTTGAACTTGTGGCCTCCTTGAGCTTGTGGCCTCCTTGAGCTTGTGGTCTCCTTGAGCTTGTGGCCTCCTTGAGCTTGTGGCCTCTGTAAGAGATTGCTCCGGCAATAATCGAACGATACAATAATGACCATCACGTGCATAATGTAAGTATGTATATGTATGCATGATCACACATCACGTGAGGTAAGTTAGTAGTTAGTCTAGCAGTTATCGATATCATACATCTCCCCCCAAGATGATGTGCAGGGTCACAGCATCTTGACTAGGACCAGGTGTCATCCTCAATGAGTCTAGTAGGTCGGTGTATCTCACGTCTAGAGTGACGTGGGGTAGCCTGGGCAAGAGCTGGAGGTGGCACAATGTTCTGCTGAAGTTCCTGTGGGACTGGAGTGGGAGCAGCAGGTGCATGGACTGAGAGAGCTGTCCTCTTGCGGAGGAAACGACGGTTGCGGACCATCACTCGGCCAGACTGTGTGCGAATGAAGTACCGACGGTTTGGACTGATTGCAGTACTGTGCCATAAATGTCCCAGGCTTTGGAGTCCGGGTTCTGGATAGCGACATGTGTACCAGGCTCCAAGTCATGAAGAGAGTGGGCATGCTGGTCATAAAAGGACTCGGATTTCTGAAGGACATCATCAGCATGCTCAGTGTCAATGGGACGTTGCCATTCAGGGGCAAAGGACCGTCTGTGTGCAGGGAGGGAGTCCTGAACCGGGTGTCCGTAAAGTTTCTGTGCTGGTGACATGCAGTCTCTCCTACAGGGTGTGTTCCTATACTGCAGCAGAGATCGGGAGAAGATGTCCTGGTCGACTGAGCGGCGCCTCCAGGCAGCTTTGATGAGTTGCTTCATCGATTTGATAGTGGACTCAGCCTTGCCATTGCTCTGAGGATAGTGCGGACTGGATATTATATGATGAACTCCCCAGCTCCTTAAGAAAACTTCAAACTTGTTGGATGTGAACTGAGGTCCGCCATCGGACCAGAGAATGTCCGGAGCGGCCGTGCGGCAAAACAGGTCACGCACAACATCAATGGTATGGGTTGACGTGGTGTCAACACCCATTGGGAAGATATGCGGCCAGTCAGTGAGGCAATCAACCACCACGAGAAAGTACCGACCTCCATGGTATGCGAAATCCATGGCGATCTGCTGGAATGGGCGTGATGGACGTGTCTTGGTGATGATGGGATGTGACGGAAGAGAGTCCTAGCAGAGCTTGCAATCAGCAATGTACAATTCAATGTCGCGATCAATGCCAGGCCAGTAGACTGTTAGCCGAGCTCTGTCCTTTGACCTGGTGACACCTTGATGGGCCTCGTGGAGTCGCTCGAGGATAGTGGGACGGAATGTGGAGGGAATAAAGAGGCGACAGCCATAGACTAGGAGGCCATCATCTACACTGAAGTGGTCCCTTGCACCCCAGAACTTTTTCAGGTTGGGAGGAAGGCCACCCTTATGGTCAGGGAATCCAGCCTGAACGAGGTGAAGGAGTTCCTGGTACTCATGGTCGTTACGAGTATGGCTGTGGAGCTCTTGAAGATGGAGGTTACCCTCGTGCATAGCCCATAGAAGACTGCAGGCATCTGATAGAGGATAGGGAGGTGTGGACGTCAATGTCAAACTCGGCCATGTCCTCACCAGGATTGGGCTGGGAGCAGGGATGACGTGAGAGAGCATCTGCTGCATCATTGTCTCTGCCCTTCTGCCACTTTGTGATGAAGTTGTATGCAAGAAGGTGCGTGCGGAGCCTCTGAAGACGAGGGTTCTCAATCTCATCTAGTCGATGACTGTTGAGGATGGGGACCAGCGGATTGTGGTCAGTGATTACAGTGAACGTGGGCAGGCCCGAAAGGAAGATACAGCATTTCTTAGTGGCCCATGCCACTGCGAGAAGCTCAAGTTCTATGACAGCATAGCGAGTCTCCGCATCTGTGAGAAAATGGGAGCCAGCCTGGGTGAGTTTCCATTCTCCGTGGTGTTGTTGCTGAAGGACGAATCCGAGCCCTAGGAGACTTGCATCAGTGAGGAGCCGTGTGGGTCGAGAGATATCATAGAATGCCAGTGTGGGAGCAGTGGTCAATATTTCCTTGGCCTTGAGAAAGGCATCAGTGTGGGTAGAGTCCCAAAGGAAATCATTTTTGCTACTAAGGAGAGGGCGGAGAGGAGAGAGTACTGGGCTAATAGCATCTGAACTTCCAGCGAGTTGGTTGACAAGACCAAAGAAGGACCGGAGATCCGTTCTGCTGGACGGTGTAGGGAAGCTACTGATGGCTTGTGTGATGTCATCACTAATGCGGTAGCCATCAGAGGAGAGATGAAAACCAGCAAATTCAATGCTTCCTTGACAAAACTGGAATTTATCACGATTAAGAGAAATGCCTCGTTCCTCACACCGCTGTAAGAATTGGCGGACGTGGTCGACATGACTGGCAGGATCTTCGTCATAGATTAGGACATCATCCACAACGCGGCGGAAGTGAGTGAGGCCTTGGAAGGCCTCGTACATCCGACGGTCATAGTGTTCGCTGATGGAGGAGAGACCATAAGGTGCACGCAAGAACTTGTAGCGTCCGAGGGGCGTAATGAAAGTGGTCAGGAGCTGACTCTCATTGTCCAAAGGGCACTGGTGATACCCCTTGAAGGCATCAAAGACTGTGAAGTACTTCGCTCTGGATGTGGCAATGTCGGCAACCGCTACTGCTGGAGGTGTAGACTGAAACCTTTCACGCTTAACGAAGCGGTTGAGGTGTGAGAAGTCCACGCAAAGCCGAATGCGGTCAGAGTTCTTTTTTCGTGCCACAACAATGGGCGCACACCAGTCTGTGGGCTCTGTCTGCTTAGCGATGATGCCCTGTGACTCAAGCAGCTCAAGCTCATGCTTGGTCGGTTCCAAGTATGCATAGGGTAGGGTTCGAGGTGCATTGACACAGAATGGTTTAGCATCTTTAGTCATTACTATCTTAAATGTCTCACCAGGCATTGTCCGGATCTGGCCGTCGAACACGGTTGGAAACTCCTTGAAAATTTCCTCTTTAGAACGTGGATAAGTGTGATCCAGAACCTGAGGGCCAGACTTGTGGATGGACAGAACAGAAGACTGTGTCTCCGGAAGGGGTTGTGGGTACTTGGCTGGGAGGATGCCAAGATGCTTGGCAGTCTTCCAGGAAAGGAGAGCTCCTGAAACGCACCTATAGATGTGGAAGTTGTCCTCCACCGAGCGATTCCCAACACTAATGATAGCCTTGAGACTACCAATGGGAGACAGAATATTCCCATTCACGGCACGAGGCCTGACATCGGAGGGCAGGAGGTTGGGAACATGCTCATTGAAGTTGGTCAGGAAATCGATGCCAGCAGCACTGATATCGGCGCCAGAGTCAGGGAGAACCTCAACAGTGGCCTGACCGTTCAAAGCCTGTACGTGGACCATGAGCGTGGGAGCAGGGTCAGTGTGGTCGACAGACATACCGCTGGAGAGGCGTATCCTTGGAGCACCAACCAGCTGAGGACCACAGAGACGGAGACTATTGGTGCGTGGAGGCAGCTCCTCGTGGCGTCTAGCACGAGGGTTGCTGGACTTGGACTTCTGGAGGCAGACAGTGTGGTAATGACCTGTTCTCCCACAGTGGCTGCAGACTGACCTGAAGGCAGGACAGGATGTGCGACGGTCCTCAAGTTGCTCCGCCTGGCCACAACCATGGCAAGCACCAGAGCCTACCGTGGGTGATGCAAGAGCTTTCTTGCCCTTGGACTGCTTATACCTACTGACAGCACTTATAGACTCACTTGAGGCAGAATCTAGGGCAGAGCAGGATACATCTGACCTCGTGTGCAACTCCTTCTTGGCAGCCTCCATGGCCCGACAAATTTTTATGGCATTCTCCAAAGTTAAGTTCTGCTCCTTGAGGAGATCCTGGACAGTGTCCGTGTCCACTACACCTTCCACCAGCTGATCACGTAGGCTGTTCTGGAGGCATTTGTTGTCACAGAAATTGCAGGTTTTAGCCAGTTCTCTGAGTGAAACGAGATGGTCATCAAAGGTTTCACCTGATGCCTGTTTGCGTTGCCTGAAGCTACGGCGCTGAACGGTTTCGTTGATCCGTCCCTGGACATACTGCTTCAGGCCAGCAATGATCTGAGCTTGATCAGCTCTCTGGGCATCAGTAAGACCGAGGTTGTCCACTATGGTGAGAGTCGCACGTGACATGCAAAAATGGAGGGCGTGTACCTTGATGGCGGCCTCCGATCCAGCTAGGCCAGAGAGAATCATATAAGAATTCCACTGTTTCTCCCATGCCAGAAAATCAGATCCCCTGTCGACATCGAGATCAATCCTGGGGAGATCCCCAGCACGGAACGTGTAGGGCATGACTAATAGACAGGAAAAAGCGGCGAGTTGAGTAGTAGTCGAAGAATTGCCAGACGGCCGAGACAAAAGGCTCTAGGCCGTGGAAGAGTGCAGGAAGATTCCAAGAGAGACTGATTGAGCTCTAGACGGGTTTCTTCCTCAGGTTTGGTACCCTGTTCGCAGCGCCATGTAAGAGATTGCTCTGGCAATAATCGAACGATACAATAATGACCATCACGTGCATAATGTAAGTATGTATATGTATGCATGATCACACATCACGTGAGGTAAGTTAGTAGTTAGTCTAGCAGTTATCGATATCATACAGCCTCCTTGAGCTTGTGGTCTCCTTGAGCTTGTGGTCTCCCTGAGCTTGTGGTCTCCCTGAGCTTGTGGTCTCCCTGAGCTTGTGGTCTCCCCGAGCTTGTGGTCTCCCCGAGCTTGTGGTCTCCCCGAGCTTGTGGTCTCCCCGAGCTTGTGGTCTCCCCGAGCTTGTGGTCTCCCCGAGCTTGTGGTCTCCCCGAGCTTGTGGTCTCCCCGAGCTTGTGGTCTCCCCGAGCTTGTGGTCTCCCCGAGCTTGTGGTCTCCCCGAGCTTGTGGTCTCCCCGAGCTTGTGGTCTCCCCGAGCTTGTGGTCTCCCCGAGCTTGTGGTCTCCCCGAGCTTGTGGTCTCCCCGAGCTTGTGGTCCTCCCGAGCTTGTGGTCTCCCCGAGCTTGTGGTCTCCCCGAGCCTGTGGTCTCCCCGAGCCTGTGGTCTCCCCGAGCCTGTGGTCTCCCCGAGCCTGTGGTCTCCCCGAGCCTGTGGTCTCCCCGAGCCTGTGGTCTCCCCGAGCCTGTGGTCTCCCCGAGCCTGTGGTCTCCCCGAGCCTGTGGTCTCCCCGAGCCTGTGGTCTCCCCGAGCCTGTGGTCTCCCCGAGCCTGTGGTCTCCCCGAGCCTGTGGTCTCCCCGAGCCTGTGGTCTCCCCGAGCCTGTGGTCTCCCCGAGCCTGTGGTCTCCCCGAGCCTGTGGTCTCCCCGAGCCTGTGGTCTCCCCGAGCCTGTGGTCTCCCCGAGCCTGTGGTCTCCCCGAGCCTGTGGTCTCCCCGAGCCTGTGGTCTCCCCGAGCCTGTGGTCTCCCCGAGCCTGTGGTCTCCCCGAGCCTGTGGTCTCCCCGAGCCTGTGGTCTCCCCGAGCCTGTGGTCTCCCCGAGCCTGTGGTCTCCCCGAGCCTGTGGTCTCCCCGAGCCTGTGGTCTCCCCGAGCCTGTGGTCTCCCCGAGCCTGTGGTCTCCCCGAGCCTGTGGTCTCCCCGAGCCTGTGGTCTCCCCGAGCCTGTGGTCTCCCCGAGCCTGTGGTCTCCCCGAGCCTGTGGTCTCCCCGAGCCTGTGGTCTCCCCGAGCCTGTGGTCTCCCCGAGCCTGTGGTCTCCCCGAGCCTGTGGTCTCCCCGAGCCTGTGGTCTCCCCGAGCCTGTGGTCTCCCCGAGCCTGTGGTCTCCCCGAGCCTGTGGTCTCCCCGAGCCTGTGGTCTCCCCGAGCCTGTGGTCTCCCCGAGCCTGTGGTCTCCCCGAGCCTGTGGTCTCCCCGAGCCTGTGGTCTCCCCGAGCCTGTGGTCTCCCCGAGCCTGTGGTCTCCCCGAGCCTGTGGTCTCCCCGAGCCTGTGGTCTCCCCGAGCCTGTGGTCTCCCCGAGCCTGTGGTCTCCCCGAGCCTGTGGTCTCCCCGAGCCTGTGGTCTCCCCGAGCCTGTGGTCTCCCCGAGCCTGTGGTCTCCCCGAGCCTGTGGTCTCCCCGAGCCTGTGGTCTCCCCGAGCCTGTGGTCTCCCCGAGCCTGTGGTCTCCCCGAGCCTGTGGTCTCCCCGAGCCTGTGGTCTCCCCGAGCCTGTGGTCTCCCCGAGCCTGTGGTCTCCCCGAGCCTGTGGTCTCCCCGAGCCTGTGGTCTCCCCGAGCCTGTGGTCTCCCCGAGCCTGTGGTCTCCCCGAGCCTGTGGTCTCCCCGAGCCTGTGGTCTCCCCGAGCCTGTGGTCTCCCCGAGCCTGTGGTCTCCCCGAGCCTGTGGTCTCCCCGAGCCTGTGGTCTCCCCGAGCCTGTGGTCTCCCCGAGCCTGTGGTCTCCCCGAGCCTGTGGTCTCCCCGAGCCTGTGGTCTCCCCGAGCCTGTGGTCTCCCTGAGCCTGTGGTCTCCCTGAGCCTGTGGTCTCCCTGAGCCTGTGGCCTCCCTGAGCCTGTGGCCTCCCTGAGACTGTGGCCTCCCTGAGACTGTGGCCTCCCTGAGCCTGTGGCCTCCCTGAGCCTGTGGCCTCCCTGAGCCTGTGGCCTCCCTGAGCCTGTGGCCTCCCTGAGCCTGTGGCCTCCCTGAGCCTGTGGCCTCCCTGAGCCTGTGGCCTCCCTGAGCCTGTGGCCTCCCTGAGCCTGTGGCCTCCCTGAGCCTGTGGCCTCCCTGAGCCTGTGGCCTCCCTGAGCCTGTGGCCTCCCTGAGCCTGTGGCCTCCCTGAGCCTGTGGCCTCCCTGAGCCTGTGGCCTCCCTGAGCCTGTGGCCTCCCTGAGCCTGTGGCCTCCCTGAGCCTGTGGCCTCCCTGAGCCTGTGGCCTCCCTGAGCCTGTGGCCTCCCTGAGCCTGTGGCCTCCCTGAGCCTGTGGCCTCCCTGAGCCTGTGGCCTCCCTGAGCCTGTGGTCTCCCTGAGCCTGTGGCCTCCCTGAGCCTGTGGTCTCCTTGAGTTTGTGGTCTCCTTGAGCTGTGTGCATATAGTGATGCTGTGAGTGCTGATGTGTGCATGTGTATATAGTGATGCTGTGATGTGTGCATGTGTATATAGTGATGCTGTGATGTGTGCATGTGTATATAGTGATGCTGTGAGTTCTGATGTGTGCAAGTATATTGTGATGTTGCTATGTAGATAGTCTCTTAGCATTTTAGGACTGATATCTTTGCACAAAGAATGCAACTTAAGTAGTCGTTGCCAAAAAGCTTCGGTAGAGGCTGTGCAGCAAAATCTAACACCACATGTGCTGAAGTACAAAGTTCTGTGCCCCCACCATGTGTACCCCACCATGTGTGTCCCCACCATGTGTGTCCCCACCATGTGTTCCCCCACCATATCTGTCCCCACCACATGTGCCCCCCACCACATGTGCCCCCCACCACATGTGCCCCCATCATGTAATCATTTCTGCTGTGTATTGTTGTTCTAGTGTCCATGCGTCTCCTGTATGTGCTGAAGTCCTTGTTGTTCTTTAATTCATTGGACTCCGACTTCTTCAAAGGAGACGTACCAGACAATGAGAATGTTGTGAAGCAGGTGAGACCTCCAGGCTCTGCAGCGTACGCTGTACAGAGGGCTGTTTCTCAGGGGTTAAATATTGGCAGGTCTCCAGCATATGCTGTACAGAGGGCTGTTTCTCAGGGGTTAAATATTGGCAGGTCTCCAGCATATGCTGTACAGAGGGCTGTTTTTCAGGGGTTAAATATTGGCAGGTCTCCAGCATATGCTGTGCAGAGGGCTGTTTTGAGTGGTTAAATATTGGTGGGTCTCCAGCGTAAGCTGTACAGAGAGGTGTTTTGAGGGGTTAAATATTGGTGGGTCTCCAGCATATGCTGTACAGAGAGGTGTTTTGAGGGTTAAATATTGGCAGGTCTCCAGCGTAAGCTGTACAGAGAGGTGTTTTGAGGGGTTAAATATTGGTGGGTCTCCAGCATATGCTTTACAGAGGGCTGTTTTGAGGGGTTAAATATTGGTGGGTCTCCAGCGTAAGCTGTACAGAGGTGTTTTGAGGGTTAAATATTGGCAGGTCTCCAGCATATGCTGTACAGAGGTGTTTTGAGGGGTTAAATATTGGTGGGTCTCCAGCGTAAGCTGTACAGAGAGGTGTTTTGAGGGGTTAAATATTGGTGGGTCTCCAGCATATGCTGTACAGAGGGCTGTTTTTGAGGGGTTAAATATTGGCAGGTCTCCAGCATATGCTGTACAGAGGGATGTTTTTGAGGGGTTAAATATTGGTAGTTCTCCAGCGTAAGCTGTACAGAGAGGTATTTTGAGGGGTTAAATATTGGTGGGTCTCCAGCATATGCTGTACACTGAGGTGTTTTGAGGGGTTAAATATTGGTCGGTCTCCAGCGTAAGCTGTACAGAGGGTTGTTTTTGAGGGGTTAAATATTGGCAGGTCTCCAGCATATGCTGTGCAGAGGGCTGTTTTTGAGTGGTTAAATATTGGTGGGTCTCCAGCGTAAGCTGTACAGAGAGGTGTTTTGAGGGTTAAATATTGGCAGGTCTCCAGCATATGCTGTACAGAGAGGTGTTTTGAGGGGTTAAATATTGGTGGGTCTCTAGCGTAAGCTGTACAGAGAGGTGTTTTGAGGGGTTAAATATTGGTGGGTCTCCAGCATATGCTATACAGAGGGCTGTTTTTGAGGGGTTAAATATTGGCAGGTCTCCAGCATATGCTGTACAGAGGGATGTTTTTGAGGGGTTAAATATTGGTAGGTCTCCAGCGTAAGCTGTACAGAGAGGTGTTTTGAGGGGTTAAATATCGGCGTGTCAGACAAGAAGAATTTGCAGGATGAATTAGAAACCACACCCCACTCTGACACACCCTTTCCCATTAACATTTGCTAATTGGATTCTGAATGAAAGCAGCACTTGAATATCAAGTTCCTCGAGCATATCCCTCCCTCTCCCGATCATCATAGTGATCATAGTCGTATAACTATGAATACTGTAACAGTAAATATCGTTCTCTTTCCCACCCTTTTTTTATGCTCTCCAGGTGAGCTTCTGGGACCCCCGGAGTGATGACGATCAGGTGCAGGTATCGTGCATGCAATTTTATGGAGACCAGATGCTGGTCGGGTTTGTAGGAGGCTCGGTGCTGCTGCTGAACCTGAAGAAGCAGTCGGCCACTGTCGTCATTCCCATGCACCGTGTCTCCATTCTGCGCGAGGATCCAAGACAGCGTGGAAGAAACTGGCACGCCCCCATGGAGCTGCGATTAGACGGGGTTGAGTGCGGTCCTGGATACCAGCCGGTGACCTGCGTGACTCTATTCCCTAACGTGTCAATCACAGCCATTGGATTTGCAAAGGACCACCAACTGTAAATTTTTAAGTTACCGTGGGGACTTGTGGTTAACCAATTGTATATCATTAGCACCTGCAAGTGTAACCTAGGATATAGTTCGTGACAAACACCGGATTTTTTTGTTTGCACATGCCCAGTAGTCTGCTGGATATCAAATAGTCATAAAATTTTAGTTACGATTGGTGATGGCAGCTGCTCTGGTGGACCATCTCGTGTTGCCCTTTCCTACTATTTCTGGAAGTCCTTCTGCCGAGGGTGAGAGTGCCCAGTGTGTACCTTTCCTACTGTTTCTGGAAGTCCTTCTGCCGAGGGTGAGAGCGTCCAGTGGGTACCTTTCCTACTGTTTCTGGAAGTCCTTCTGCCGAGGGTGAGAGTGTCCAGTGGATACCTTTCCTACTGTTTCTGGAAGTCCTTCTGCCGAGGGTGAGAGCGTCCAGTGGGTACCTTTCCTACTGTTTCTGGAAGTCCTTCTGCCGAGGGTGAGGGTGTCCAGTGGGTACCTTTCCTACTGTTTCTGGAAGTCCTTCTGCCGAGGGTGAGAGTGTCCAGTGGGTACCTTTCCTACTGTTTCTGGAAGTCCTTCTGCCGAGGGTGAGAGTGTCCAGTGGGTACCTTTCCTACTGTTTCTGGAAGTCCTTCTGCCGAGGGTGAGAGCGTCCAGTGGGTACCTTTCCTACTGTTTCTGGAAGTCCTTCTGCCGAGGGTGAGAGCGTCCAGTGGGTACCTTTCCTACCGTTTCTGGAAGTCCTTCTGCCGAGGGTGAGAGCGTCCAGTGGGTACCTTTCCTACTTTTTCTGGAAGTCCTTCTTCCGAGGGTGAGAGCGTCCAGTGGGAACCTTTCCTACTGTTTCTGGAAGTCCTTCTGCCGAGGGTGAGAGTGTCCAGTGGGTATCTTTCCTACTGTTTCTGGAAGTCCTTCTGCCGAGGGTGAGAGTGTCCAGTGGGTACCTTTCCTACTGTTTCTGGAAGTCCTTCTGCCGAGGGTGAGAGTGTCCAGTGGGTACCTTTCCTACTATTTCTGGAAGTTCTTCTGCCGAGGGTGAGAGCGTCCAGTGGGTACCTTTCCTACTGTTTCTGGAAGTCCTTCTGCCGAGGGTGAGAGCGTCCAGTGGGTACCTTTCCTAATGTTTCTGGAAGTCCTGCCAAGGGTGAGAGTGTCCAGTGGGTACCTTTCCTACTATTTCTGGAAGTCCTTCTGCCGAGGGTGAGAGCGTCCAGTGGGTACCCTTCCTACTGTTTCTGGAGGTCCTTCTGCCGAGGGTGAGAGTGTCCAGTGGGTACCTTTCGTACTGTTTCTGGAAGTCCTTCTGCCGAGGGTGAGAGTGTCCAGTGGGTACCTTTCCTACTATTTCTGGAAGTCCTTCTGCCGAGGGTGAGAGCGTCCAGTGGATACCTTTTCTCTGTTTCTGGAAGTCCTTCTGCCGAGGGTGAGAGTGTCCAGTGGATACCTTTCGTACTGTTTCTGGAAGTCCTTCTGCCGAGGGTGAGAGCGTCCAGTGGGTACCTTTCCTACTGTTTCTGGAAGTCTTTCTGCCGAGGGTGAGAGTGTCCAGTGGGTACCTTTCCTACTGTTTCTGGAAGTCCTTCTGCCGAGGGTGAGAGTGTCCAGTGGGTACCTTTCCTAATGTTTCTGGAAGTCCTTCTGCCGAGGGTGAGAGCGTACAGTGGATACCTTTTCTCTGTTTCTGGAAGTCCTTCTGCCGAGGGTGAGAGTGTCCAGTGGATACCTTTCGTACTGTTTCTGGAAGTCCTTCTGCCGAGGGTGAGAGCGTCCAGTGGGTACCTTTCCTACTGTCTGGAAGTCCTTCTGCCGAGGGTGAGAGTGTCCAGTGGGTACCTTTCCTACTGTCTGGAAGTCCTTCTGCCGAGGGTGAGAGCGTCCAGTGGGTACATTTCCTACTATTTCTTGAAGTCCTTCTGCCGAGGGTGAGAGTGTCCAGTGGGTACCTTTCCTACTGTTTCTGGAAGTCCTTCTGCTGAGGGTGAGAGTGTCCAGTGGGTACCTTTCCTACTGTCTGGAAGTCCTTCTGCCGAGGGTGAGAGTGTCCAGTGGGTACCTTTCCTACTGTTTCTGGAAGTCCTTCTGCCGAGGGTGAGAGTGTCCAGTGGGTACCTTTCCTACTGTTTCTGGAAGTCCTTCTGCCGAGGGTGAGAGTGTCCAGTGGGTACCTTTCCTACTGTCTGGAAGTCCTTCTGCCGAGGGTGAGAGTGTCCAGTGGGTACCTTTCCTACCGTTTCTGGAAGTCCTTCTGCCGAGGGTGAGAGCGTCCAGTGGGTACCTTTCCTACTTTTTCTGGAAGTCCTTCTTCCGAGGGTGAGAGCGTCCAGTGGGTACCTTTCCTACTGTTTCTGGAAGTCCTTCTGCCGAGGGTGAGAGTGTCCAGTGGGTATCTTTCCTACTGTTTCTGGAAGTCCTTCTGCCGAGGGTGAGAGTGTCCAGTGGAAGTCCTTCTGCCGAGGGTGAGAGTGTCCAGTGGGTACCTTTCCTACTGTTTCTGGAAGTCCTTCTGCCGAGGGTGAGAGCGTCCAGTGGGTAGCTTACAATAGGATCAGGGAAAGGACCCAACTATATGGAATATCAGTCTGAGTTATTGGTTCCTGTTTGAAAGAAGATAATTCTCCAGAATTTAAATCATCTTTGAATGCCTATCATGTTTCCTGCAGGTCACACAGGACTAGGATGTCCTATCATGTTTCCTGCAGGTCACACAGGACTAGGATGTCCTATCATGTTTCCTGCAGGTCACACAGGACTAGGATGTCCTATCATGTTTCCTGCAGGTCACACAGGACTAGGATGTCCTATCATGTTTCCTGCAGGTCACACATGACTAGGATGTCCTATCATGTTTCCTGCAGGTCACACAGGACTAGGATGTCCTATCATGTTTCCTGCAGGTCACACAGGACTAGGATGTCCTATCATGTTTCCTGCAGGTCACACAGGACTAGGATGTCCTATCGTGTTTCCTGCAGGTCACACAGGACTAGGATGTCCTATCGTGTTTCCTGCAGGTCACACAGGACTAGGATGTCCTATCATGTTTCCTGCAGGTCACACAGGACTAGGATGTCCTATCGTGTTTCCTGCAGGTCACACAGGACTAGGATGTCCTATCATGTTTCCTGCAGGTCACACAGGACTAGGATGTCCTATCATGTTTCCTGCAGGTCACACAGGACTAGGATGTCCTATCGTGTTTCCTGCAGGTCACACCGGACTAGGATGTCCTATCATGTTTCCTGCAGGTCACACAGGACTAGGATGTCCTATCATGTTTCCTGCAGGTCACACAGGACTAGGATGTCCTATCATGTTTCCTGCAGGTCACACAGGACTAGGATGTCCTATCATGTTTCCTGCAGGTCACACAGGACTAGGATGTCCTATCGTGTTTCCTGCAGGTCACACAGGACTAGGATGTCCTATCGTGTTTCCTGCAGGTCACACAGGACTAGGATGTCCTATCATGTTTCCTGCAGGTCACACAGGACTAGGATGTCCTATCATGTTTCCTGCAGGTCACACAGGACTAGGATGTCCTATCATGTTTCCTGCAGGTCACACAGGACTAGGATGTCCTATCATGTTTCCTGCAGGTCACACAGGACTAGGATGTCCTATCATGTTTCCTGCAGGTCACACAGGACTAGGATGAAGAAGTGCTCACAGTTCGGGTTCATGCATGTTCTACTTCATTGGTACCTCGTCATGTAGAGGTACTGGATGTTGGTAGAGACAGTAACAGTGTCTACCATGTCAGCAAACGCTAGGGCCATGTTCTTAGTGCATAGCAACCAGAAGGAAAGAGTAGCTACAGCTTCCTGGCTGCATTGCCATATTGAAGGGAAGACATGAGAAAGTTTATTTGCTTTAGTTGTTATGGAAAACATCTTTTGGCGTGTACTGAGGCGTGTACTGATGTTGAAAATTAGTCTAGTGATGTGAGGATTAAAAGCTGCTGGTTATGAGTGCAGTTGACCACGGGTCTAGCTAACCAGCGAACTACTTATTTTGCATAATATTTTCAGACGCGACAAGCTAAGAAGGGAGCTAGTCTCTTGGGAGCTGAAGTAGGAGCTAAGAAGGTAGTCTCGGGGGCTGGAGTAGGAGCTAGCTAAGAAGGGAACTAGTCACGGGGATGGAGTAGGAGCTAGAGATGATGAGCAAAGAAGGTAACTTGTCTCGGGGGCTTGAGTAGGAGCTAGAGATGATGAGCTAAGAAGGTAACTAGTCTCGGGGATGGAGTAGGAGCTAGAGATGATGAGCTAAGAAGGTAACTAGTCTCAGGGGCTGGAGTAGGAGCTAGAGATGATGAGCTAAGAAGGTAACTAGTCTCGGGGATGGAGTAGGAGCTAGAGATGATGAGCTAAGAAGGTAACTAGTCTCAGGGGCTGGAGTAGGAGCTAGAGATGATGAGCTAAGAAGGTAACTAGTCTCGGGGGATGGAGTAGGAGCTAAGAAGGTAACTAGTCTCGGGGGATGGAGTAGGAGCTAGAGATGAAGAGCTAAGAAGGTAACTAGTCTCTGGGGCTGGAGTAGGAGCTAGAGATGAAGAGCTAAGAAGGTAACTAGTCTTGGGGGATGGAGTAGGAGCTAGAGATGATGGGCAAAGAAGGTAACTAGTCTCGGGGATGGAGTAGGAGCTAGAGATGATGAGCTAAGAAGGTAACTAGTCTCAGGGGCTGGAGTAGGAGCTAGAGATGAAGAGCTAAGAAGGGAACTAGTCTCAGGGGCTGGAGTAGGAGCTAGAGATGATGAGCTAAGAAGGGAACTAGTCTCAGGGGCTGGAGTAGGAGCTAGAGATGAAGAGCTAAGAAGGGAACTAGTCTCGGGGATGGAGTAGGAGCTAGAGATGATGAGCTAAGAAGGGAACTAGTCTCGGGGGATGGAGTAGGAGCTAAGAAGGTAACTAGTCTCGGGGGATGGAGTAGGAGCTAGAGATGATGAGCTAAGAAGGGAACTAGTCTCAGGGGCTGGAGTAGGAGCTAGAGATGAAGAGCTAAGAAGGGAACTAGTCTCAGGGGCTGGAGTAGGAGCTAGAGATGAAGAGCAAAGAAGAGAACTAGCCTAGGGGCTGGAGTAGGAGCTAGAGATGATGAGCTAAGAAGGGAACTAGTCTCGGGAGCTGGAGTGTCTACTGTGTCTTGTATTTTTATTTTTCGACATCAGCGAGACCAGCGCTTAACAACTTATTGTGCGCTAAAGACCGAGAGGCTTAACATCCAGATCTCACTATATATAAGTGTGTGTTCTAAAAGCTGTAGATCACTTATCTAGGGAGCTCATGAAAACACTTCTTTGACCCAATGCAAAGGTGTATTTATCATATGCAACAGGTGGAGAGGTATCGCAACACTTGGTGCACCACTTGGTTGTTAAGCACCTCCACCTAAACTGGTAAGAAAGTTAGCGCCTATTAACACTTTACAAAGGGGAAAGCCCCGTGAGGCTAACAGTTGAGGCTAGCAATGGCCTCTCTAATGTGAGCCACGGAGGGCCACACTCGGCCAAGTGTTGTGCGAGGGCATCACATCCATAAGACTGGCAGGTCACCCTTCGTTGAAGAAAGGCATCGGGTCTCCGAGCAAGAAGGCAATTCATACGCCAGGTGTGCTGTAGGTGTTGTGAAGGGACTGGACGTCATCCTTGTCCAAGAGCCAAGAGAATTTTCTCGAGCTTTCAGAGTAGCAACCAGAAGCAGAATAGCTCCTCTCTGTCCAAGTCTTCTTCCAAGTCTTCTTCCAAGTGTCAAATTGTGCTTGCTACAACCCGTGACATGGCACCATCTAATGGGTGTGGTCTGGATGTGCTTGTCAATTATATAACATGGCCGCCAAAGAAAGGAATTCTATGCCAAAAAGGAGAGCAGCGCCCAACAGCGGGATAGTCGCTGATCAACGATCGCGTTATTTACAACCAAGTTTTTCGGTATTTCAACAGTCTATATCCAATTAGTTTGTAGCTGCTGTCAAGAGAAAGTGACTGACATTGTCAGCTTGCGGCCATCTTTCTAGCAAGACAAGATGTCCATAAATTAATCCTCAGCTGTGTTGTTGGTTATTGTTGTTGTTGTTAATTTCTCAGCCTGTGATTATCAAATATTAAATTATCGAGGTGTAATTATTCCCTTTGATCTATAGCATTCTGTCTCATTACTGAGATCTTGTATTGACAGAATATGACTTGATTTCTCTATCTCTCTCATCAAGGATGGCCATTGGCTGCATGTATGGGTTTGCTGTGGTTGACTCGTTGAAGAACACGACTCTGCACATCGGAAGTACTTACGTGCAATTTGACGAAGAACTAGGAAATCTTTCTCGAATGCAGAGCATACGAAAGTCGTTTCGACAGTCTCTCAAACGTCTGAACATTCGGAGGAGTATGCATGGACAGAGTCTCCATCAGTCCTATCGGCCCGCTTTGGTACGTTCAGGAAGTATGCGGCCCTCTATGAAGCACCGGACGAACGTGTCCAGTCCAGGTGGAGTTGCAGGGATGGCGGCTTCACCTGCCATTTCTCATGAGACGTCCTCCATGCCTCCACGACGTGATTCTGTTAAAGCGATCACTTTTAGTGCTCCTAGTCAACTTGCAGGTCAGGCTGCTTTGTGGAGCATGTTAAATGAATTTTCAGATGTGGCCACACCTTACCTTGTAGTACAATAATCTACAATATGTTGTTATATTGACAAGGGAAACTTATTGGTCGTAGTATGTCACGTGGTTGGGTAGTGTGTTTGCTAGTTGAGTTGTTTTGTTTGCTAGTTTAGTTGCTAGTTTAGTTGTTTTGTTTGCTAGTTTAGTTGCTAGTTTAGTTGTTTTGTTTGCTAGTTTAGTTGTTTTGTTTGCCAGTTGAGTTGTTTTGTTTGCTAGTTTAGTTGTTTTGTTTGCCAGTTGAGTTGTTTTGTTTGCCAGTTGAGTTGTTTTGTTTGCCAGTTTAGTTGTTTTGCCAGTTTAGTTGTTTTGTTTGCCAGTTTAGTTGTTTTGTTTGCCAGTTTAGTTGTTTTGTTTGCCAGTTTAGTTGTTTTGTTTGCCAGTTTAGTTGTTTTGTTTGCCAGTTTAGTTGTTTTGTTTGCTAGTTTAGTTGTTTTGTTTGCCAGTTTAGTTGTTTTGTTTGCTAGTTTAGTTGTTTTGTTTGCCAGTTTAGTTGTTTTGTTTGCTAGTTTAGTTGTTTTGTTTGCCAGTTTAGTTGTTTTGTTTGCCAGTTTAGTTGTTTTGCCAGTTTAGTTGCTTTGTTTGCCAGTTTAATTGTTTTGTTTGCCAGTTTAGTTGTTTTGTTTGCCAGTTTAGTTGTTTTGTTTGCCAGTTTAGTTGTTTTGTTTGCCAGTTTAGTTGTTTTGTTTGCTAGTTTAGTTGTTTTGTTTGCCAGTTTAGTTGTTTTGTTTGCTAGTTTAGTTGTTTTGTTTGCCAGTTTAGTTGTTTTGTTTGCTAGTTTACTTGTTTTGTTTGCCAGTTTAGTTGTTTTGTTTGCTAGTTGAGTTCTTTTGTTTGCCAGTTTAGTTGTTTTGTTTGCCAGTTTAGTTGTTTTGTTTGCCAGTTTAGTTGTTTTGTTTGCCAGTTTAGTTGTTTTGTTTGCCAGTTTAGTTGTTTTGTTTGCTAGTTTAGTTGTTTTGTTTGCCAGTTTAGTTGTTTTGTTTGCTAGTTTAGTTGTTTTGTTTGCCAGTTTAGTTGTTTTGTTTGCTAGTTTACTTGTTTTGTTTGCCAGTTTAGTTGTTTTGTTTGCTAGTTGAGTTCTTTTGTTTGCCAGTTTAGTTGTTTTGTTTGCCAGTTTAGTTGTTTTGTTTGCTAGTTTAGTTGTTTTGTTTGCCAGTTTAGTTGTTTTGTTGCTAGTTTAGTTGTTTTGTTTGCCAGTTTAGTTGTTTTGTTTGCTAGTTTAGTTGTTTTGTTTGCCAGTTTAGTTGTTTTGTTTGCTAGTTGAGTTGTTTTGTTTGCTAGTCGAGTTGTTTTGTTTGCTAGTTGAGTTGTTTTGTTTGCTAGTTGAGTTGTTTTGTTTGCTAGTTGATTCACAAGTCATTATTATATTCGTGCAACTTTTGGGTCGACAGGTCACTCTCCCTTGCCTAGTATGGTGGTAGGAACCAATCAAGGCGGGGTCCTTGCCTTCAGCATTGATGTTCCTTCTTCAAAGCAAAGAGAATCCAAATCTCCTGTTTTAATGCCAATTGGTAAGTTAACAATAAAGACATGAACAATGCACTTTTGTGTTGGATATGAACAATGCACTTTTGTGTTCTGTAGAAAAGGAATTCAATCTCAAGAAGAACTTCAGTGTCGTATTTTGTGGGATATTGGATCACCAGCAATATTTGCTGGATATTAACGACCCTGGGAGTTACCATCACAACCCATCTAAAGGAGGTCAGTGGATAGTGATCGTGATGGAAGATTCTGTCAAGGTCTTGGGGCTGCCTAGTTTGAGGAAGAAATTCAGACTCCGATTGAAGTCGTCCGATGTTGATGAGTACTACGCACAGTCTGGACATTTACTCCGAGTGAGAGGTATTCGACGAGTCATTTACCATGAGCTCTCATAATTTTCCCCCTCCTTTTCCTCCCAGGTCATTCTTTCCTGGCTATCATGGGAAGTGATGGATTTGTGTGTGTGTATTCGCTGCCAGAGTTGAGGCTGGTCAGCAAACAGGATTGTGTGGAAGCTGCCGATGCAGTTGGACAGAGAAACTTTACTCTGACCCAGAGAGGGTTGCTTCTGCACATGAGGTCTCCTTCAGAGCTTACTAGAGGCTCCATCAGTGAGCAGAGCAGGATGGAGTTCCACTTCAATATTCCCAGCAAGAGTATTGATAAGCTAGTTCTAGGACCAAGATCTCCGAGTAGAGAGCCTACCACTGAACTGTCGGTGGTAAGTACATTCAAATCTAATATAGTTAATACATTTGCACACTTGAATTCAGATCAGATGGAAACAGTGCTTAACGAGGAGTGCCTTCCCTAATGACTTGTGCAGAATTTCCTGTGCATTGTTATGCTGACATTATTGCCTCTATGATGTGCATACCAGAAGTTACTCGCCTTTAAGTTGGTCTCACATCTTTCAGAACTTCATTTTCAAAGCAGTGGGGGTCATGCCTCTCTTTTCTCTCCCCAGAATCGCATTAGTCTTGGCTTAGAAGACTCATTGAGTTTTATTGCGACTGGAATATGATTGGCATCTGTGATGCCAGCAAATTGCGCAGGCACTACACCAACCAGATCTTTTCCTGGCAATATGCTCAGTTCCCAACTGTTCATTTATTTGTGATGACTATTTGTGTTAGTCAGACCTTTGTTGTGGACCTATTTGTTGTGGATCCATTTGTTGTGGATCCATTTGTTGTGGGGACCCATTTGTTGTGGACCCATTTGTTGTGGACCCATTTGTTGTGGACCCATTTGTTGTGGACCCATTTGTTGTGGACCCATTTGTTGTGGGGACCCATTTGTTGTGGACCCATTTGTTGTGGATGCATTTGTTGTGGGGACCCATTTGTTGTGGGCCCATTTGTTGTGGACCCATTTGTTGTGGACCCATTTGTTGTGGACCCATTTGTTGGGGACCCATTTGTTGTGGACCCATTTGTTGTGGGCCCATTTGTTGTGGACCCATTTGTTGTGGACCATTTGTTGTGGATCCATTTGTTGTGGACCCATTTGTTGTGGACCCATTTGTTGTGGACCGATTTGTTGGGGACCCATTTGTTGTGGACCCATTTGTTGTGGGCCCATTTGTTGTGGATCCATTTGTTGTGGGGACCCATTTGTTGTGGGCCCATTTGTTGTGGACCCATTTGTTGTGGACCCATTTGTTGTGGACCCATTTGTTGGGGGCCCATTTGTTGTGGACCATTTGTTGTGGATCATTTGTTGTGGATCCATTTGTTGTGGGGACCCATTTGTTGTGGACCATTTGTTGTGGACCCATTTGTTGTGGATGCATTTGTTGTGGGGACCCATTTGTTGTGGGCCCATTTGTTGTGGACCCATTTGTTGTGGACCCATTTGTTGTTTGTTGTGGGCCCATTTGTTGTGGGGACCCATTTGTTGTGGACCCATTTGTTGTGGGGACCCATTTGTTGTGGACCCATTTGTTGGGGACCCATTTGTTGTGGGCCCATTTGTTGTGGACCCATTTGTTGTTTGTTGTGGACCCATTTGTTGTGGGGACCCATTTTTTGTGGACCCATTTGTTGTGGGGACCCATTTGTTGTGGGGACCCATTTGTTGTGGACCCATTTGTTGTGGACCCATTTGTTGTGGACCCATTTGTTGGGGGCCCATTTGTTGTGGACCCATTTGTTGTTTGTTGTGGACCCATTTGTTGTGGGGACCCATTTGTTGTGGGGACCCATTTGTTGTGGACCCATTTGTTGTGGGGACCCATTTTTTGTGGGGACCCATTTGTTGTGGACCCATTTGTTGGGGACCCATTTGTTGTGGACCCATTTGTTGTGGACCCATTTGTTGTGGACCCATTTGTTGTGGACTTATTTTTGTTCTTGCAGGAGCAGGAGACAACTACTCTTCCTTGTCCTCCAGTGGTACTAGTCTCTACCTCAGAAGACAACCCAATTCAAGTCACTCCCCTTCCGGACACCCCCTCTCATGCTCAGGACTCCCCCTTTCATGCTAAGGACACCCCCTCTCATGACAGTCCCAATCCAGATAAACCTTCACTAGCTGGCACTCTCATAAAAGACTCCACCCCTGTGCACACCACTACACGATCATTGGAAAATTCTTTAGTGCACGGGTCTCCGATCCGACATCTCAAGGCCTCCTACGACTCCACCGATGGAGCTGAAAGGAGAGTATCTGCTAAAGAAGCGTTTTTCGCAAGTAGCTCATACTCGGCATCTCTTGATCATGAAGAAGGCAATAGCTTTCGAGAGAGAGCTTTGTGATCTCTAATATTTTATTTATTTTTACTCCAGTATAGCTCAAGTTGTTTGCATGTGTCATCATTATATATATATATATAATTATACATTATATATATATATATAATGTATATAATATATGCAAGTCTGTGGTAGCTCTTTCAATCTGTGCAAAGTTCTATCTATAAAAGTCCAAATACATGACTGATGACTAGATTTACCTTAATTTTATACACACGCATCCTTCTGCTAACACTATTTATTAAATATTGAACCTTGTGATATCAAAAATTTTTACACATATATACAACATTATACTCGAACTCTCAGTTGACAATATTATTAAAATTACATTATTATTATTAAGTACTGTTGATAATATATAGTGTTAGTTACTGTTACATAGTCTCACTCTGTGCTGTAGTATATGTTGTGGCCTTAACAGGCTCAAGATTAACTTCTAATTGTATTCTCAATATTTTACTAAATGCTCCACAATATATAGCCACTATTCTAGTCAAAATGTCGAGGGAGCAATTTCAAGTTGATTTTTAAAACTGTGCCCCCAAACTTTATCGTGAGTTTCTGAGATTTCAATTCTTGACTTTATCTCGCTAGCTCTGGCTTGGTGAGCTTCTGTCCCATAAAAAGGAAAGTTTTCTTGAAGATGCCTCCCAAAAAGAGAGGCAGAGGGAATAACAGCATAAATGTGGCAGGAATAGAGGATGTCACCTGCCCTATCTGTCTGGATGGCAGCTGCCCTGGATGTCACCTGACCTATCTGTGTGGATGTCATGATCGATGCCACTGATGGTAAAGAAGGCCAAGACTCGATCTATTGTAATGTAAAATGCAAGTCATGGATTCACAGGAGATGTGCTGGGCTCTGGGATGGTATTTGCTCAACTAACTACTTCCATTGAACCCTTTTCATGCACTCACTCCAACTTAGTAAACATAAGCTGCTTCAAGCAAGAAATTGCAACCCTAAAGAACGAGATATCGAAGTTGAGATCAGGTCATCAAAAATCCCAATGAAGCAGTTGCATTAGATGTGAACTCAACTGGAGAGAGCAAGGAGACTTATGCAAGTGTAGTAAAGCCAAACTCGACCTCTAAACCTGTTCCTAACCCTATCCCTGACAGAAAATTCAAACTGGTAGTGCACGGAACTAAGGAGTGCCCTCCAAAGACGGAGGTACAAACACCAGGCAGAGGATATGGTAAGAGTAGTATCAGTATTATGCTCAACAAGTGAACATATAATGGAGCACTCTGTTCGTGACTATTTTAGGCTGGGTAAATACCAGAGTTGATCTCATTGAAACTGTCTGGAAGTGAAGTATACTATGCCTTGTTTGCTTGGGAATGGGTCTGGACTACATTTACAATCTCATCATAATTATAGAGTAGACGTTTTCCCATCCACACAAGTCTGGTAAGTTGGTTCCATTGTAACTAGATCCTTCTGTACAGTCACAGTTATAGTCTTCACAGTCCCCTACTTCTATTCTGACCTTTGCCAATGCAATGCTGATATTGTGCTGTTGAATGCTCTTACATGAATCACTTCTCCCATCGGGTCTTCATCCTGTCAATTTGCTGTCAACCACTTCTCTGCTCTGCTGTTGAATAACACTTTACCTGCTGGTCATTCACAGTTGCAACCAGTGTCCGGTGGTCCACCTCTGTGGTTACTAAGTTGACCTGTCTGGGTGTCAGTAGATCTGTCATGTTGTGGTTTCTATTGGCTTGGAGATCTTCTTTTCTCCATGGCACTCAGCTGAAAATGGCCTTATTGGTTTCATTTGAAACATCTGGGTCAGTTCTGCTTATCGAATTTGGGTAGACTCTTCCAGCTCTGGTGTGCCCTCCGTCCAGGTCTGTGTGCATCTTGTGGAGGTGGTGTCTTCTTTTCATCGTGCTTGGGACTTGACGTCTGTTCTGCTGAATGACGAGGTCTGTCGTCCTTTCTGTGCTGCTTTCTTTGAGCCTGATCTGTCTCGCTGCAACCCCATACATCTACCCCCAGTTTACCACAAAGTCATCTGCCAAACCGGTTGCTTCCTCCAAGATCTTGTCCTTTCTGTCTCTCACATAAGTGACCATCTGCCTGGCCATGCCTCAGTGGACACCAACTCTCCTACTTCTTTGCTGTGGTACAGCCTTCACTCCACTTCAAGGTAAGGTTGAAGTGTCTCCTGCCACAGGTACTCCAGGTTCCTTCTGAGAGTTGGTCCATTCTCTGTCTGTAAGTTTCTCGCGTTATCCTGCAGTGAGAAAACAGGGCTGTCTTAAGGATGTCATAGTCCTGTCTGTTTTCTGAATCCAACTGCATGTAGACCTGTGCTACTGCATCTGGTACTAGAACCAGTAGCAAGTGATGGTCTTGGTAGGGAATAACATTCCATGTGGGCTTCAAAAACTGAAAAGTAAGCTTCCACATCTCTCCTTTTTCCAGCTGGCGGAATCTGATTATCCTATTTGTTGAGGTGGTGACTGGTCGTGGTGATGCAGCCTCAGTGTGGTCGTCTAGTGTTCTCTTGCAGCTTCTTCTCTTTCTCAGCTCCAACATTCGTCCTCGTTGTTGGCAGCTCCTCTCATCTGCTGCCCATTGCTGTTGGCATGGAGGAATTGCATCATGACCTTTGTGTTTGCCTGATCTGGGGTAATCTGTATTCTGGGGAGGGGCCTTGAATTTCGTTCAGGCAATCCCCAAGTTCCACTTGTGGTAATTCCATACCGGCTGTTATCTGCTGTGCTTCATGTCTTGGAGCTAGAGAGCTCGTGGTTTGATCTCCCTGATCCCGAGTATTCCCTCTGAGGTACACGACATTCTCAATTGTAAGGACAACAACAAGTTTGTTTTTCCTGAGAACAAATTGTTCCGAGTAGCACTGGTCAAACTTGGCGGGTGGGATACAAGGGTTGCCTGTAACTTATGCTGTCTTGATTAGTCATGTGTAGTATATCAGTACCCCTTCCAAGCAAAGATTTATAGTTGCTTTTTACAATCCATTCATTGCATTTTCACTGCACACCATCACACCATAATAAATAAAATTACCACTAAAATCCAGAGGTAGGTTATGTGTAAGAACATCATACAATTTCAGGAAAGTATAAGTTTGAGTAGTTTTTTAAAAATCCCTGTACTGATAACTTGTGTGTAAGGTAACAGGACAACAACTGACAAACATTACTAACTGCACAACTCCTTTTATTGGGGCCTGCCAGGCCTCTTACATGATGGGTTTGCTAATCAAATTCATACTCAATCCACACTAGTTAATTACATTCTACAGGCTGGTGTGTATGCCATAACTACAACCAGTCATGTCTTAGGTAGCCTGTGATACTCATTTCCAAAGCTCAGGCGTTGCAATTGCTCTGGATGATAACAATGCCACTGCAGATCCTAAATGTGACAAGGCTGACCTGCCTACTAGAATGGCTACATGTATTGCCTGCAGTCTGCCAACTCTAATGCACGTAATACTTCGGCACTTGTGCATCTTGATGATCACATAAAAAAATTCTCATGCACTGCCCACAATCTCCCATACCAACATGCATAATTGTTCTGCAGCTAACCGGTCTGCAAAATGTTCTGATAACATGTCTGCATGCATTCCTCAGCAGTCTTTGAGTGGCAAGAAAAATGTTCCTTGGTTGTCACGCGTATCATTCAGCTAATCAGAAAAGCAATGCGGCATTCAGAGCTGCATTGAGAACTAGGCAACAACATGAGAAGTCAGAGTATAAGAAACTTAGAAATGAAGTTGTAGGGTTGCTATGTGGTGCTGAGTCATCATATCTGGAGAGGATAAACCAAAAAAAGAGTTCTGGAAAACGGTAACAAGCCATCCCAAGTCTCCATTATAAGGATGAAATTGGTGAGTCTGACTTAGACAAAGCCAATATGCCAAACAAATTTTTCTCACAGTGCCTCAACAACCCACACACCCTTTAGCTCAGTCTGACAATGTACATGACAGTGAAAATAATATCCCTTGGCACAGACAAGTTCCTGTGCACAGATGAGGAAGTATTTCATGATAATGTCACTGGACTCCACAAAAGCAAATGGTCCGGATGGAATATAAGCAAAAATGCTACAGGGAACAGCATATAGCACTGCCCCATATCTTTTATCCATTACAACAAGGAAAACCAATTATCAACCATCTCACTTTTGTCAGTAGTTAGCAAGATGTGAGTGCCATATACATCAGTCCATCACTGACCAGTTGGAAGTGTTACACCCACTACCTGACAAGCAATGGGGAGGTTTCCAACATGGAAGATCAACACCAACTGCTTTACTGTCAGTTACACATGATTAGCTTAAGATGTTGGAATATGGTTAGGAGTTATGTACATACCATATTTTTTGATTTATCAAACTTGATTCCTCCCAGCCACTCCAGGATAAACTGACAAACTGTGGTTTGGACAGTCTCACAGTAGCCTGGATAAGGAGTTACTTATTAAACTGGGAGCAACATGTGCTGGTAGGTGGTGTCATCACGGGATGCTCTTGTACTATTGGGTGTTCCACTGAATTCGGTATTGGGTCCAATACTCTCTATGGATGATGTAACAGACATTATTCTCCCTGATTGAAGCACCTTAAATCTCTATGCTGATGACATGCTGCTTTACTAACCAATTAATGCCCTCTCGAACATTGACCATATCAACTACTGGGCCTGTTGTAATAATCTTTCCTTTACTCAATCAAGTGTAAGACCATGATGATATCAAGGAAAATGAAACCATTACAGCCTTCCAAACTTGTTCTAAATGGTGCGACTCTGGACCAAGTTAATTCTTACAAATACCTTGCTGGCTGCTCTCTTCAGGACTATCTTGGTCTGCACATACAGACGGTATTTGTGCTAAAACTAGGAAACTAATTGGTCTATTATATAGGAGTTTCTATAATCATATAGATGCTGCCAGCATGCTAGAGATGTACAATGTCCTAGTACGTCTGCATCTGGAATATGCTGCTCCTGTTTAGCACCTACATCACATCGGAGATTTTGCAAAACTCGAAAAAGTCCAAAAATTTGCTATCAAAATGTGTACTAAAATGTGTACTAAACAGTGGGCCTGCGGCTATCAGGATCTATTAATGAAAAATGGGAAGCTCATCTCTTGAGAATCACAGAATATTTCTGAAGTTATGTATGGTATTTAAAAGCATGAAGGGCCAGCTGCTATTTTCTCAAGATGTATTCATTGTCAAACTGAAGAGGCAGAATAACTCGGGACCGATACTACTACCATATGCTAAGACACAGGCGTTCAAGTTTTCATTTGTACCTGTCTCTGTCACTTTGAGGAACAACTTACCTCAAGAAGCTCTAGAGACCCATTCACTCATCAGTTTCAAACACTTTGGTTCTTGTTAACATAACTCATAACCAGGGTACCTTAACATTAGCAGACTAGGTATCCTTTGAATGTATTTTTTATAAAAAAGAAAAAAAACTTTTGTTGCTGGACTTTAGGGAACCTTTTAAAGTACGTTATAAAGGGGATAAAGTGACAATTTCTTTTGTGTTAGTTGTTAACATTTTAATGTTGATACATTTTAGTTTATCACAGATATTTTTACATCAACTTTGACCCAACATTGGCTACAGTATTGCCAGTCGACCACTAAGGAAGACAGTGCACACAAGAGAAGAGTTGTGGAGCAAACATACAATTGCGGAAGCACAAGGAGGCACAGTGTGTCAGATAAATTTAACAGACTGGAAGAAAGCCAAGGCACAGGGTAAGTTGTCTGGTGAAAAGCAAGTGAAGGATTGGTGGCATTCAACGAGTGTTTTACCCTACCCTTGAAGGAAAACTTTCTGCCTGGGTCCAATGGCGCCGAGCTAACCTGTCTCAACTGCAGATATGAAGAGAAAGCTTGTGAACTCGCAGGTATGCCTGGTTTGGCATTGAGATAAACTTCCCTGCTTCAGCAAACTGGCCCGTTTATGAAGAGGAATGGCCTCCTGGTTATGAGAACCTGCACTACAATCCAGAAGCTCCACAAAACCTGACTCACAAAGTGCTGCAGTTTCAATGCATTGTTTATTAGTGCTAGAGAGTCCAACCCAATTGACAAATAGGGAATATGGTTGAGATGACTTGCACAATTAGCAAAAGAGAGAAAGGGCAGTGACGATCAAGACCACAAGACACAAAACGTCTGTTGGTTCTTGCCTGCCTGGCTGATGACAAAGTTACCCCTCGTAAAAAAGACTGTTCCATCTGAGTCCATTCCCTGTGGGACCATATGAGTCCATGACAAGGGATGGCTGGATACAGCTGGTGCTTTTGATTGGCTGCTGACCACATGGAAACTCTGACCCAGGAGCTTAGTTAAAACATGACAGCCTTCTTGCCCCCTGATTCTCTTAAGCCATGTAAAGTTGAGAAGGTAATGAGAGAGTTTGCAAACACTATGGCAGTCATCATTCCAGGTGGACTCCCCTTCTGTCACCCACGTCTGCTTGAACAAGCCACTCAAGCTGGGCATCATTCAGAGTGGATGAACACAGAAACTCGCACCTTTACTGGTTCTGGGGCTCACAGAAGGCCTACAGTTGCCAGTCAATCAAGGAAGCATGAGATGAAGTTAGCCTGGAGGTGGTTATCTACAGCTTGAAGATATGTGCTATCAGCAATGGGAGGAAGAGGATGATGTAGAAGATGCTTTAGATGGCCAGGATGATGTGAACTGGAGATTCTGTAATTTGCCATGACTGTGCCACCGCCAATTTGAAGGGACTGCTTCATCTTGATACAATAATTTAAAGCTCATTCTTGTCTGATGGGTTTAGAAATTAGAGCAATGCTATAATTATGCAAAACCAATGCTATGTCACAATTCAAACAGGTCACATGATGAGCAGCTGAAGGAGGGCTCAAGAGTCAAAAGGAGGAAAATAGGAACTGCCTCCTGAAAATCATCCAAAGTATATCCTATCTCCCATCCAAGGCATTGCCCTTCGTAAGGGCAGCAAGAAGAGAAGTCTAATTTCAAGAAGTTCCTCTTTCTCCGAGCTGAAGCCAATGAAGTGCTTTGAAAGTGGACTGAAATTCTTATGAACAAGCATATGAGTCTGTGTGCTCAGAATGAAATAGTAGCAATAAAAGTGTTTGTGTAGTATAGCAGTGACATAGCTGAATCTGGATGCTACATGTCATGGCTGATGGGAGTAGCTACTGAAGCAAGCTACGTTGAACAACTTGTAATTTGCATATGTTGGGTGCACAAGGAGATGACAGTATGTGAGGAATATATGGTCTGATGAGTCACTCAGACAAATGCAGATACAATTATTGAGATGTGCTGCTGCATATGAATCTCAGAATTCAACATGTTTGTGGGCAGTAACGGATGTTTGACCATGACTGGAACCAAAAATGGGGTTGCTGCACAAATGGAGAAACTGAATGAAAATGTCTGCTGACTCACTGCTACTGCCACTCACTTAACCTGCTGTCGGGGATACAATAAAATCAACTGCTGAAAGACAACGTGATATTGCTTATGGCATCACTAAATTAATAAAGAAGAGTCCTAAAAGAGAGGCAGAATTCTGCAGAAAACAAGCAGAAATTCCGGGACAAATGGAACGTGATCTCCATGACTCACCAACTCTGAAAATCCTCTGCCCAACAAGGTGGACTGTCTGAGCTACACCACTGAGTGCTAAACTATGGAACTTTGATGAAGCTGTGGGACTGGGCACAAGACAATGTCAGTGACTCTGACATGAAGACAAGAATAATTGGAGAGCATGCTAAAATGTATCAATAGCTTCTGCTGGATGCTCGTTATCTGATCACGGGTAACTTTTAGTTTTAGTTTTTCTATGGACTTCAGCTGGCCATTGTTACTTTTGCATTCCGATAGCCTCAGCACTAGCCTTCAGAGGGCAGAGCTTTCTGTCACTGTTCTTTGAGATATACAATCATAGAGGGATGCAAGCCTCCATTGGACCAAGATCACTCAAGCTACTGTGAAATTGGAGTTACAAGGAGCTTCACTTCCACGTCGCCTTAAGATGCCATCAAGGTATTTTGAGGGTAATGCTCAGCCTGAGCGCACCATTCCAATGTAGAGGACTTTTACCAACAGATCTACTTTGAAACTATGGACACTGTAGCTAGCTGCATTGTAGAACATTTCAATCAAAAGGGTTACACAATGTATGCAAACTGGGGGGCAGGTTCTTGTGAAAGGAGTATTGGGGGAACTTGTCTCGCAAAATGTTGATCAACTGTGTGAGTTCTACATCGAGTTTAACCCTAATACCAAGTTTAACCTTAATACCCTACAAATTCAGCAATCTATAATGAGAGAGTCCTATCACAGTTTGTCAAGGGGGAGATAGTGTGCATAATGTTGTAGATATCCTCAAAAATAACAAAAATATCTGGTCCCTCATATCAGAGGTCATGCCTTTGGTCAAGATTGTTCTGGTTATGCTAGCAATCCATACATGTCGAACAAGTGCCTCAATCATCTTATGATATGCACAGTGCATACGGAGTTGGTGAAGGAACTAAGCCTCAAGCAAGTCACCAATGACTTTGTGGATATAGAGGCACTCATCAATCTTCAGTCACTTCCACATAGCAGTAATAAATGTGGATGAATGTCTCTCTACTCGAGGTCTTTCTGACTCTATTATTTAGATCTTTATGATATTCATATCTGGTCAAATCACAGTGATATTGGGATAAAGCTGCTTATATTTTCATTAGTAGAATTGAGACCCCATTTTTCAAAAATTACTAGAAGTATTCCAACCCTCACCACCAGTATAGCGTGACCAGCATTATCGCTGCTTCCCCCCCACCCCCCCCCCCACCCCCCACTTTGAGATGAAATTTACACTTCCCCCTGTTATGGATTTTTATTTTATTTTACCATGCAAGTAGTTATAATCCCAAAAATAATTGACTAAAAATTTGGAGGTTGACTTTAGGTTAATATGTAGTAATGAAATAGTCACCACTAGAGAACCGACTAGAATCCAATATATCTACAGTGTTCTCTTGCTGGATGGCAAGAAAATTCTCTGAAGGAGATAATGAAGGGAACATGGTTCTCATCACACTCGGATTTAACTCTTAGACCGAGCGGCCGGTTTTTCGGGGTTTTTCCCTTTTTTTTCCTTCCTTTTTTTTTTTTTTTTTTTTTTTTTTTTTTTTGCACTATAATCAACTTTAAACTTTTTAATAATTTTTTTCTCCAGGACCACAGGGTGGCAGGCACACACATATTAGGGAGCATAGGGTTCTAAGGGTTTTAAGCCGGTGTCACAACGGATTTGATCTACTCACAAATACGACCTGCAGGGATTAAATCTGTAAGTGGATATGATCCCGGCTTTTTAAAAGCTAGTGCAAAAGAACTATCAAATATTCAGGAAGGTATTCTAAGGTGAAGCAGATAAACGAAGCCAGACAAAGTTGCATCGGGATATTTTTTAATATTTTTTAGTTAACGTTGGTACTGCAAGCATCTCTATGATAAAATCTATGGCTTTGTTGCATCTTTTGATGCTCAAAAATGTTATTTCAGTATGCCAGAATCTTTGAGAAATCAATAGTTTCACTCCATCCAATACCACTCCACAAACAGTTCCATTGCTTATTTTACTTCCTCTCAGGAATTCAGGAAACTCAATAAATATATTATCAATTGAATGACAAAAAGTACAACGAAACAGACGAAGTGGAAAATAATTTTGTATAGCATTTTTAGTTGGGTACTTATAGGTGGGAGCAGATCAATTCTGCTATATAGCAGATCTGCTCCAGGATGGCTATCTAGTCACGTCATGCATGGAGGGGATCACTACTGGGGGGGGGATCACTACCGCTAGAAGCTGGTACATGAATCTAGTCACGTCATGCACAGGGGAGATCACTACTTCTAGAAGCTGGTACATGAATCCAGTCACGTCATGCACAGGGGGGATCACTACTGCTAGAAGCTGGTACGTGAATCTAGTCACGTCATGCACAGGGGGGGATCACTACTGCTAGAAGCTGGTACGTGAGAGTTTGGAATCTAGGTTGATTAGTAGATCTGGTAGTTATAGTGGACATAGAAATGTAATTAAGAATATTGAAATGGGTTGTTTAGAACAAATAAGATATCATTTAGTTCCAGAGTCATCATTAGGGGAATAATAAGGCGATATTTGTAGTCTGATGAAAAATCTCAGAGGATAAACTTAGTGCTCTTCTTTGGATCTTTTCCAATGGGACAAAGTCTTTCTTGAGATGAGGGTGCCAGATTGGAGAGGCATATATACTCGAGTAGAAACTTCACTAGAGTGAGGTAAAGTTGTTTCTTTGCACTCATTGTGCTGCAATGATGGAAAGTACGTCTAAGAAGCCCCAGGGACTTGTAGGATTTACCAATTATGTATGATATATGGAGGCTCCATGATAAGTCAGATGAAATCAGAACTCTTAAGTATTTGGTGAAACTTTTTCTGGCAACAACTGTTTCTTCAATAAGGTAATCAATGTTGTATAATGGTGAATTGGTACAGAATCTCATAAGATGGCACTTTTGATTATTGAAGAGGAGGTGCCAATCCTTCGGCCACTTGGAGAGAGAAGATAAATCAACTTGTAAAGAAGCTGTATCGGATGGAGATTTTATCGACTTAAAACACTTAGTACCGTCAGCATAGAGAAGCGTAGATGAGGATGAGACACGAGAAGGAATATAATTAATGTAGATCAAGAACAGAAGGTGGCCAAGAATACTTCCGTGGGGGACACCAGAGATTATAGGTAGGGGCGGAGAGGATTGGCCATCTAGGAACACTTGTTGAGACCTGGAAGAAAGGTAGGCCTTAAACCAGTGCCATAAATTATCAGTGATGCCCAAGGAGACCCATAACTTACAGAGAAGCTCATTATGAGGAACCTTATCGAAGGCTTTGCAGAAATCGAAATAAATAACATCAACTTGAGATTTTTCATTTAGTGAGCAATTGATAAGATTAGCATATCAAAAATGCTGAGTCATAGAGTGACCTTTAAAAAAATCCAAATTGCGACAAGGAGATGGATTTCTCTACAAAGACAGCCATTTTGTAATATATTAGTTCCTCAAAGATAAGGGATATGGAACTTGGAAGCGAGATGGGCCTGTAGTTAGTAACGGACGAATTGTCACTTGATTTGTATAATAGAATGAACACTCGAGAAGTTTAAGGTTGAAACCATCGGGTCAAGTAGACCTAGTTGTGTCAAGTGATGAATACTCCTCTTAACCCAAGATGTTATTTTGCACATTTGAAAGTGTGAAGAGAGAAACTGGGGGACAGGTTGTAAGTGAACTCAAGAGTGAAAATACTTGTCAGCCTTTCCCGAGTTAGAGGATACTCTGAGATTGTCTAGAAACAGTGTGGGGGGAATTCAATTGTTTTTTTGTTAGTCTACGAATGTACTTATAAATCTTGGAGCTGTTATTATAAGTCAGCCCATATACAAGATTATTTTTGAAGGTAGATTTGGCATTAGACAGTGATGACTGAATTGAGAGTTGGGAGGTAGTGAGTTTGTAGAAGTTAGTGGGATGAGCTCCTTCCGAGTGTATTAAGACAATTCAATTCATGTTATAAATTGGAGGTCATCCATTTAGGACATTGGTAAATAGGACCTTATTCTGATTTTTGGAATAACTGATCCTCTTAGAATAACAATGAATTCACACCAAACCTGAACTGATAAGGGTCAGTGTTCCTAAAGTAGAATTGATTCCATACGCCTCTCAGGTGGAGTGAGGTCTGGCTTGGATGGGGGGGGCTTTAGTCCTTTCTTTTTGTAAAGTGTATTCACAACTTCTGAGGTACGACTCTACTTTTCCAAGATGGGTCTTTGACGAGTCGACTCTGAGTGGTACTTTCTCCAGATGCTGGTGGTCTCCGATCACACTAGACTCGATCGAAGGATCAGTATTAGAGAAAATGGATGCCACATTTTCAAGGTCACTTTTTTGTCTGAGAAATCTGGTGAACATTTGATAATTCATTAACTCCATAATTCCAAAAATAATTAAATTAAACTTCCTTTCAGATGAATGTTCTATGTTCTGATGGATGATTTCGGCCATTGGCTTCCATGCTTAGATGTTGAGCAGAGAGTGCTTCTGAGTATTATATATGGTTTGCGCTTGGTTGTGATGAGTTAGGTGGGTCAGCAGAGAGACTAGTGTCAGAAGCAGATGGCTTGAGATATGTAAGTCTTGGCTGTTTCGATGTGAAGAGTTGAGCACTTAGAATGGATATCTGATCAGCTAGTTGCTTGATGGTCTTTCATGGAGTTGATTGACTTTTCCTGGGCCAGGAGTTGACACTGATGGCAAAAGAAAGAGTTAGATGAGGCAGTAGCTCTTTGAAATGCTATGGTAAGACCTGCACACTTCCTATGAAGTGTTACAGGGACATTCACAGAAGATAGCATCTTGGCCATCATACTTGGGATTGAATCTTCAATCTTATCCTCACACAGGACAAATGAATTGACTTGGCGGTCCTGGGTTGGTTTCTATGTCACCAGCGAGGATTAGAAGAAGACAACCGACTGTAGATACTGGGGAAGAAAGACTTGATGCACCATAGGAATTGCAGAGACGATGGCTACGGCAACAACCATTCAAGATGAAGCATGAAGAAAGAGGTAGGCTGGACGGATGCTAACGGCTAGACAGGTATACAATAGCTAAAGCCTTACATGACGGGGCAAGGTTTGATGGGGCAAGGTTTGGCTCTGAAAAGAGCCGGTGTGATGGACTTAGCCTAAGACTGATTAGAAAGAGCAAAGGTCAGACGCCAAGCGACGAGACTTCATATCGATTATCGATAAGATACACCAGCTCTGCTGTGAATCTGTCAATATTTGCTATATAATAGAAACAAGGAGAGAGAAATGTTGGGGGGGGGGGGGGTGCAGTGCCCAACTAAATCACATTCTTGTTTGCTGGTTTTAGTCTCTGTTTTGTGGGGGTCTTTGTGTGGGATGCTACTTGGACAGATTGCATACCTGCAGTTGGTCAGGTTGCTCCCATAGCCTTTAAAAAGTGGTACATTTGGGCTCATTTCATTTAGTTTCGAGATCGTTACTCTGGAACCCAAAGCCAGAGAACATCTTGTCCAAAGTTTGCAGTGGCAGTATATATAATAGGGAAAACTGTAGAGAACCGACCTAAGCAGCACAATTATCTGGTTTGTGGTCGACAGTCCCCTCAGTCCCACCTTACATGATGGCCACACCTCCTTGAATGAAAGTCTTGAAAATAATTCTTCCATGTGAATGCCAATCCTGACTTCATTGATGCTGTGTTGAGTTGTCTAAAATTCTGGCAGAGGTATCCAAAACTACAAATCCCTTTTGCTCTCCTCAGTGTTGTTTAGCTAGACAAGAGGTTGAACTATATAGCATTAAGTCCATCATCAAATGGAACTCTTAGATTATGGAACCCTCAGACTTGGACCACAGACCCTTGCCCTACTCCATACCCTGCACTTGCACCTCACATTGAGACCCTTGCCCTGACTTCATCCATCTGTCCAGTTTTCTCACATAATTCATCTCCCGATCAATCACCTCGACCCAAGTAATTTCCCGCCCTCCCATCCCACCTCGTTAAGGTCTAATGACCGATAACTACATGGAAGACAAAGTTCTTATCTGTATGGAATCCTCGCAGCCTGAATAGCAAACTCCATGAATTCCAGTCCTTGATCTATTCATTACTGAAACTTGACTCTGTAATTCTACTCGGAGCAAAGAAGCTAGTTTATACTGTTAATCATCGTGACAGAATGGAAATGGTGTCTTGGTTGGTGTGTCTAACTCAATTCCATCTTACCCTAACATTAATTATTATCAAGATATTTCCTTCACCTCAGTGTTTGGTTGTGCTTGAATTCCACCCAACCGTGTTAACGATCTTCAAGTAGTTAGAATTCCACCCAATCGTGTTAACGATCTTCAAGTAGTTACGGACACTCTCAGGAAGCTAATGCAAGAATTCTTCTGCTTGGTGATTTCAACTAGCCCCCTCTTGACTGGCCCTCTTTATAGACCCCTTTTATAGAAGGCCGACCTTTTTGTGATATACTGAATCCTATTCAACTCATCCATGAACCAACCAACAGACAGGGGAACGTTCTAGACGTAGTTTCTACCAACTGCCTGGAGGATATCTTTGACCTCCATGTACAATCTGATTTCACTTATCCTGTCAGATCACCTCAGATCACCTTCCTATTAGCTATAATAACAGAACAGAGTGGTAAATCAGGTTTGCAAACACAAACTCATTTATAGTTATGCCTTCATGGGATTTCTAACCTTCTTTGTGATGCCAACTTCTTTAACAATAATTATAATACGGAGGAAGCTTAGCTTTGTGTCAAAAACATCGTCAAAAACATCTCACACACTGCTGGAGATTTTTTTATTCACTCTCGTGTAGTATGTAGCAATGAGCATCTCAAGTGGTTCACCCCTGAAACCAGACATCTCATCAAATGCACTCTAATGTAGCAATAAGCATCTGAAGTGGTTCACCCCTGAAACCAGATATCTCATCAAATGCACTCTACTATGTAGCAATAAGCATCCCAAGTGGTTCACCTGTGAAACCAGACATCTCATCAAATGCACTCGTTGCCAGATGTCGCCTTAACCGCCATCCTACTTCTCACCAACAAGTAAAGTTATATCAACTGGAAGACACACTAATCATTCTGCAAAGTCTCGACATAATTATAAGAGTTGTAATCCAGGGGAACTCTAATTATCTTTTGGACAAAATGACAACTCAAGATAGTTTTCTTGACTCTTAATCTCATTCTAATGACGACAAAGATGAAGCTTTATGAAGTAACTTGCTCTCCCTCCGATAGCCCATGCCACCTCTGTCTCCCCAAGCGTAGTAATATTGAAATCGCTTCCTTTGATGCTTTATCAAATCTAAACTGAAATAAATAATCTTGAAACACTATACTGGTATTTTGGCCTCTCCAACAGCAGAAATTCTCTCTCGTTGCTGAAATCTTCATACTTACATACAGAATGGAAGGAGCCAAAGATTCACCCAACTTTTAAGAAAGAGATTGAGCACTGGTAACTAATTATAGACCTACATCCTTGTTGTGTACTCTATCAAAAGTTCTTGAGTCTGTCACACATAAAAAGATCATGGAATTAATTCATCAGGCCCCTGATCTGAAAGAACAGTTTGGTTTTTTTGTCTAACAGATCGTGACTCTTTTAACTTCCTGTGAGAGAGTCTTTGACTCGATCGAAGAGAAATTCTTGTGATGTTATTTATCTGGACTTTAAGCTTTCGACTCAGCTCCACATCAGGAGTTACTTTACAAGCTCTGGGGATTTTGGTATCACAGGAACTTTGTGCTATTTGGTTGTGCTATTGCTTGTGCTATTGGTTGTGCTTGTGCCATTGGTTGTGCCATTGGTTGTGCCATTGGTTGTGCTTGTGCCATTTGCTTGTGCCACTGGTTGTGCCACTGGTTGTGCCACTGGTTGTGCCACTGGTTGTGCCACTGGTTGTGCCACTGGTTGTGCCACTGGTTGTGCCACTGGTTGTGCCACTGGTTGTGCCACTGGTTGTGCCACTGGTTGTGCCACTGGTTGTGCCACTGGTTGTGCCACTGGTTGTGCCACTGGTTGTGCCACTGGTTGTGCCACTGGTTGTGCCACTGGTTGTGCCACTGGTTGTGCCACTGGTTGTGCCACTGGTTGTGCCACTGGTTGTGCCACTGGTTGTGCCACTGGTTGTGCCACTGGTTGTGCCACTGGTTGTGCCACTGGTTGTGCCACTGGTTGTGCCACTGGTTGTGCCACTGGTTGTGCCACTGGTTGTGCCACTGGTTGTGCCACTGGTTGTGCCACTGGTTGTGCCACTGGTTGTGCCACTGGTTGTGCCACTGGTTGTGCCACTGGTTGTGCCACTGGTTGTGCCACTGGTTGTGCCACTGGTTGTGCCACTGGTTGTGCCACTGGTTGTGCCACTGGTTGTGCCACTGGTTGTGCCACTGGTTGTGCCACTGGTTGTGCCACTGGTTGTGCCACTGGTTGTGCCACTGGTTGTGCCACTGGTTGTGCCACTGGTTGTGCCACTGGTTGTGCCACTGGTTGTGCCACTGGTTGTGCCACTGGTTGTGCCACTGGTTGTGCCACTGGTTGTGCCACTGGTTGTGCCACTGGTTGTGCCACTGGTTGTGCCACTGGTTGTGCCACTGGTTGTGCCACTGGTTGTGCCACTGGTTGTGCCACTGGTTGTGCCACTGGTTGTGCCACTGGTTGTGCCACTGGTTGTGCCACTGGTTGTGCCACTGGTTGTGCCACTGGTTGTGCCACTGGTTGTGCCACTGGTTGTGCCACTGGTTGTGCCACTGGTTGTGCCACTGGTTGTGCCACTGGTTGTGCCACTGGTTGTGCCACTGGTTGTGCCACTGGTTGTGCCACTGGTTGTGCCACTGGTTGTGCCACTGGTTGTGCCACTGGTTGTGCCACTGGTTGTGCCACTGGTTGTGCCACTGGTTGTGCCACTGGTTGTGCCACTGGTTGTGCCACTGGTTGTGCCACTGGTTGTGCCACTGGTTGTGCCACTGGTTGTGCCACTGGTTGTGCCACTGGTTGTGCCACTGGTTGTGCCACTGGTTGTGCCACTGGTTGTGCCACTGGTTGTGCCACTGGTTGTGCCACTGGTTGTGCCACTGGTTGTGCCACTGGTTGTGCCACTGGTTGTGCCACTGGTTGTGCCACTGGTTGTGCCACTGGTTGTGCCACTGGTTGTGCCACTGGTTGTGCCACTGGTTGTGCCACTGGTTGTGCCACTGGTTGTGCCACTGGTTGTGCCACTGGTTGTGCCACTGGTTGTGCCACTGGTTGTGCCACTGGTTGTGCCACTGGTTGTGCCACTGGTTGTGCCACTGGTTGTGCCACTGGTTGTGCCACTGGTTGTGCCACTGGTTGTGCCACTGGTTGTGCCACTGGTTGTGCCACTGGTTGTGCCACTGGTTGTGCCACTGGTTGTGCCACTGGTTGTGCCACTGGTTGTGCCACTGGTTGTGCCACTGGTTGTGCCACTGGTTGTGCCACTGGTTGTGCCACTGGTTGTGCCACTGGTTGTGCCACTGGTTGTGCCACTGGTTGTGTAGTGAACATTGAGTGAGTGAGTGAAGCAAGGGTGCATGTAGTGAACATTGAGTGAGTGAGTGTAGCAAGGGTGCATGTAGTGAACATTGAGTGAGTGAGTGAAGTAAGGGTGCATGTGGTGAACAACATTTAGCCTGGGGCAGACAAAAGGATAACGGAAAACTTCGCCAAAACATTGAATTTCACCGCATAAAAAATTAAGTTACAATAACATTATGTCATAAAAACAGAGTTTCAAGAAGCATGATGTCATCAATACACGTGATCGTAGTTGCTGGTGGCACAACACATGAAACAGATGATGATAATTATAAAATTCTAGCTCCTAAAGATGTGGTGACCGTGCTGCTCAATGGCCCCCAAGATCGACGCTAGATCTCCAGACATAGCATTGCTCAGGTCCAATCCACTTGAAGGCTTCATATTCTGCAACAACGATGATGAGGACAGCAGAATGGTGCAGTTAGTTTCACTAGCAAGCTGGTCACTGGTGACACACACAATATTACTAGTACAATCTTCATCGTTGTTGGAAGAGACACTGGCATTGGAGCCAGTGCTATCTAACCTAAACTTCTCCACTTTTGTGTCGATCTCCTGCTTGACTCGCTGCCGAATATGCTTGAGTTCTGAATCGGTATACTTCACTGCAACTGGGATGCTTGGTTTGACGGAAGCATCTTTATGGTACAGTCTTTTGTGCCTAATGAGGTCCTTCTTGTGAACGTAGGAACGCAGGCAACCCGGGAAGTCACAGGGGAACCGCATTTGGCTCTTAATGAGGTCGTTGGAATCCTGCAGTTTTTCTCCAAGTAACCTCTTTTCAGCTTCAGGTGAACTTAGATTAACGTGGTGACATAACCTCTGGTGTCTCTTCAGGTCCTTCATGTGAAAGTAAGACCTCCGGCAGTGCTTGACCCCACAGATGTGAGGCTTTTCCGGAGTTTCAACTATCACAGCTTCAACGTTCTTAGGAGTCACTCCATGCCGTATTCTCATGTGACGAATAACATCCTTTCTATGAATGTATGCCTTGTTGCAGCTTGCCACTCTGCACGGGTATTTCTGGATTAGTCGATCATCTGATAAGAGATCACTCAGACTGCTGCTGCCAGATATGCTTGCACCTGAATGGAAGATGAAGGACAGAGCTCCACAACACTTAACACAGCTAAGCATCTATACACAGCCAAGCATACTGATCTATACACAGCCAATGTACTGATTATACACAACTAACGTACTGATCTATACACAGCCAATGTACTGATCTTATAGACAGCCAATGTACTGATCTATACACAGCCAATGCACTAATCAATACACAGCCATGTACTGATACACAGCCAAGCATACTGATCTATACACAGCCAATGTACTGATACACAGCCAAGCATACTGATCTATACATAGCAAATGCACTAATCTATACACAGCCAATGTACTGATCTATACACAGCCATGTACTGATACACAGCCAAGCATACTGATCAATACATAGCCAATGCACTGATCTATACATAGCCAATGCACTGATCTATACACAGCCAATGTACTGATCTATACACAACTAATGTACTGATCTACACACAGCCAATTTACTGATCTATACACATAGGAACAAACAAACAAAATTATAAGCAAGATATTATGGAGTAACAAACAATAAAGTTACTCCAATATTTAAAACAGGTCAAACCAACACAGGGAAGAGATACACACTCTGTTTTTCCATGAAAATGGGAAAATGGTGCAATTCAAGGCTACAAAAGAGAGAGATTTTTTTTTGGGGGGGGGGGGGGGGTTAAGCCAATCATTTTCTATGGCTAAGCCGAGTCCTGACTATCCTCCTAGAGCTAAGTAGTCAAGCAGAGTCCTGGGTATCCTCCTAGAGCTAAGTAGTCAAAGAGAGTCCTGAGTATCCTCCTAGAGCTAAGTAGTCAAGGAGAGTTCAGAGTATCCTCCTAGAGCTAAGTAGTCAAGGAGAGTCCAGAGTATCCTCCTAGAGCTAAGTAGTCAAGGAGAGTCCAGAGTATCCTCCTAGAGCTAAGTAGTCAAGGAGAGTCCAGAGTATCCTCCTTGAGCTAAGTAGTCAAGGAGAGTCCAGAGTATCCTCCTAGAGCTAAGTAGTCAAGGAGAGTCCAGAGTATCCTCCTTGAGCTAAGTAGTCAAGGAGAGTCCTGAGTATCCTCCTAGAGCTAAGTAGTCAAGCAGAGTCCTGGGTATCCTCCTAGAGCTAAGTAGTCAAGGAGAGGTCCTTCACCCATGAAGAACTGCAGAACAGATGACGATGCAGTCTCAAGACTCGTATGTCAATGGAGGCGGAGCTATTCTCATATGCCGATGGAGGCGGGGCTATTCTTCCTTGTGCTCTATCATCAGAGACCCGTTGAAACAACCCAGACTTTATAATGCAACAATAGGGAAACATACTGCACCTCCTCAAATGGAAGGGGGAAGCTGGATCTGCACCACAAATTGCCGGTCTCACTTCCAAGCAGGAAAGTCCAGAACGTCAGGATTCTAGCGACCCTTTCTCAATGATGACGACCAAGAACTGGAAACTAACGACATCCTCGGTGATGGCTGAAGAGAGCAAACCTGGTTTCCAACTTTACTTGGAATCTAGCCCTTACTTTCAATATCTCTGTGCTAGTGTTTGTTGGCTCAAGCTCAGCAGTAACTCGGAGGAGCCACTGCCCGAGGCTAAATAAGCTTGCACATGGCTAGTCGAGGCCAAACTGCTTGGTTTGGGTGTATGCACTGGAATAGTATTTGCTCCGTTAGGATGCCTGAAACTATTTGAACCGTGGGAACACTCGAGGAAATACGCTAGTTAATTATCTGGAACAACAACAGAGACGGCTAACTTTTGCCACCCCCAAAAATGTTCTTGCATAATCGTTCCTAACAAAATTATACTTATCAACAAAGAAAGTGGCTCCGTGAGAGGAAGGGATGGGGGGTCAGCCTCGCTAGCAAACTGCTTGCGTTACGAGAGCTCTAATGTAGCTAGTGTAATCTGTTGCTGCGTAATCTGTGAGCCATAGTTACCAAGATGAAGGACGCGTGCAGTTACATCACTACACACAATGACCAACAATGCCAAGTGCAATGCTTTATGGCGATGATTCTAGCAATGTTTAGACCAGGACCATTTTTGCCCCATGCCTATCCTGTCCATGGTATTTCATGAAGATCCATCAGCAAGTAATCTTGCTAACAGACAAACCACCAAACAGGATGAAACAATCTCCTTGATGGAGGTAAACTATAATTATAACAACAACCTCAGACCAGAAGACAGAAGGAAGAGCTAGAGGAGTGTCCTACATGAAAACACACTGACCACATCATGCAGAGGGTGAGAGGCCGCACCTAGAGCAGTGTCCTACATGAAAACACAGTGTGCACCACATCATGCAGAGGGTGAGAGGCCGCACCTAGAGGAGTGTCCTACATGAAAACACAGTGTGCACCACATCATGCAGAGGGTGAGAGGCCGCACCTAGAGCAGTGTCCTACATGAAAACACAGGCACCACATCATGCAGAGGGTGAGAGGCCGCACCTAGAGCAGTGTCCTACATGAAAACACAGTGTGCACCACATCATGCAGAGGGTGAGAGGCCGCACCTAGAGGAGTGTCCTACATGAAAACACACTGACCACATCATGCAGAGGGTGAGAGGCCGCACCTAGAGCAGTGTCCTACATGAAAACACAGTGTGCACCACATCATGCAGAGGGTGAGAGGCCGCACCTAGAGCAGTGTCCTACATGAAAACACAGTGTGCACCACATCATGCAGAGGATGAGAGGCCGCACCTAGAGGAGTGTCCTACATGAAAACACAGTGTGCACCACATCATGCAGAGGATGAGAGGCTGCACCTAGAGCAGTGTCCTACATGAAAACACAGTGTGCACCACATCATGCAGAAGGTGAGAGGCCGCACCTAGAGCAGTGTCCTACATGAAAACACAGTGTGCACCACATCATGCAGAGGGTGAGAGGCCGCACCTAGAGGAGTGTCCTACATGAAAACACAGTGTGCAGCACATCATGCAGAGGGTGAGAGGCCGCACCTAGAGCAGTGTCCTACATGAAAACACAGTGTGCAGCACATCATGCAGAGGGTGAGAGGCCGCACCTAGAGGAGTGTCCTACATGAAAACACAGTGTGCACCACATCATGCAGAGGGTGAGAGGCAACACCTAGAGCAGGTCCTACATGAAAACACAGTGTGCACCACATCATGCAGAGGGTGAGAGGCCGCACCTAGAGCAGTGTCCTACATGAAAACACAGTGAGCAGCACATCATGCAGAGGGTGAGGGGCCGCACCTAGAGGAGTGTCCTACATGAAAACACAGTGTGCACCACATCATGCAGAGGATGAGAGGCCGCACCTAGAGGAGTGTCCTACATGAAAACACAGTGTGCACCACATCATGCAGAGGGTGAGAGGCCGCATCTAGAGCAGTGTCCTACATGAAAACACAGTGTGCACCACATCATGCAGAGGATGAGAGGCCGCACCTAGAGGAGTGTCCTACATGAAAACACAGTGTGCACCACATCATGCAGAGGGTGAGTGGCCGCACCTAGAGGAGTGTCCTACATGAAAACACAGTGTGCAGCACATCATGCAGAGGGTGAGAGGCCGCACCTAGAGGAGTGTCCTACATGAAAACACAGTGTGCACCACATCATGCAGAGGGTGAGAGGCCGCACCTAGAGGAGTGTCCTACATGAAAATACAGTGTGCACCACATCATGCAGAGGATGAGGGGCCGCACCTAGAGGAGTGTCCTACATGAAAACACAGTGTGCACCACATCATGCAGAGGGTGAGAGGCCGCACCTAGAGCAGTGTCCTACATGAAAACACAGTGTGCGTCCTACATGAAAACACAGTGTGCACCACATCATGCAGAGGGTGAGAGGCCGCACCTAGAGGAGTGTCCTACATGAAAACACAGTGTGCAGCACATCATGCAGAGGACGCACCTAGAGGAGTGTCCTACATGAAAACACAGTGTGCACCACATCATGCAGAGGATGAGAGGCCGCACCTAGAGCAGTGTCCTACATGAAAACACAGTGTGCACCACATCATGCAGAGGGTGAGAGGCCGCACCTAGAGGAGTGTCCTACATGAAAACACAGTGTACACCACATCATGCAGAGGGCGAGAGGCCGCACCTAGAGCAGTGTCCTACATGAAAACACAGTGTGCACCACATCATGCAGAGGGTGAGAGGCCGCACCTAGAGGAGTGTCCTACATGATAACACAGTGTGCACCACATCATGCAGAGGGTCAGAGGCTGCACCTAGAGGAGTGTCCTACATGAAAACACAGTGTGCACCACATCATGCAGAGGGTGAGAGGCTGCACCTAGAGGAGTGTCCTACATGAAAACACAGTGTGCACCACATCATGCAGAGGGTGAGAGGCCGCACCTAGAGCAGTGTCCTACATGAAAACACAGTGTGCACCACATCATGCAGAGGATGAGGGGCCGCACCTAGAGCAGTGTCCTACATGAAAACACAGTGTGCACCACATCATGCAGAGGATGAGAGGCCGCACCTAGAGCAGTGTCCTACATGAAAACACAGTGTGCACCACATCATGCAGAGGATGAGGGGCCGCACCTAGAGGAGTGTCCTACATGAAAACACAGTGTGCACCACATCATGCAGAGGGTGAGAGGCCGCACCTAGAGGAGTGTCCTACATGAAAACACAGTGTGCACCACATCATGCAGAGGGTGAGAGGCTGCACCTAGAGCAGTGTCCTACATGAAAACACAGTGTGCACCACATCATGCAGAGGGTGAGAGGCCGCACCTAGAGCAGTGTCCTACATGAAAACACAGTGTGCACCACATCATGCAGAGGGTGAGAGGCCGCACCTAGAGGAGTGTCCTACATGAAAACACAGTGTGCAGCACATCATGCAGAGGGTGAGAGGCCGCACCTAGAGGAGTGTCCTACATGAAAACACAGTGTGCACCACATCATGCAGAGGGTGAGAGGCCGCACCTAGAGGAGTGTCCTACATGAAAACACAGTGTGCACCACATCATGCAGAGGGTGAGAGGCCGCACCTAGAGGAGTGTCCTACATGAAAACACAGTGTGCACCACATCATGCAGAGGATGAGAGGCCGCACCTAGAGCAGTGTCCTACATGAAAACACAGTGTGCAGCACATCATGCAGAGGGTGAGAGGCCGCACCTAGAGCAGTGTCCTACATGAAAACACAGTGTGCAGCACATCATGCAGAGGGTGAGAGGCCGCACCTAGAGGAGTGTCCTACATGAAAACACAGTGTGCACCACATCATGCAGAGGGTGAGAGGCTGCACCTAGAGCAGTGTCCTACATGAAAACACAGTGTGCACCACATCATGCAGAGGGTGAGAGGCCGCACCTAGAGGAGTGTCCTACATGAAAACACAGTGTGCACCACATCATGCAGAGGATGAGAGGCCGCACCTAGAGGAGTGTCCTACATGAAAACACAGTGTGCACCACATCATGCAGAGGGTGAGAGGCCGCACCTAGAGGAGTGTCCTACATGAAAACACAGTGTGCAGCACATCATGCAGAGGATGAGAGGCCGCACCTAGAGGAGTGTCCTACATGAAAACACAGTGTGCACCACATCATGCAGAGGATGAGAGGCCGCACCTAGAGGAGTGTCCTACATGAAAACACAGTGTGCACCACATCATGCAGAGGGTGAGAGGCCGCACCTAGAGGAGTGTCCTACATGAAAACACAGTGTGCACCACATCATGCAGAGGGTGAGAGGCCGCACCTAGAAGAGTGTCCTACATGAAAACACAGTGTGCACCACATCATGCAGAGGGTGAGAGGCCGCACCTAGAGGAGTGTCCTACATGAAAACACACTGACCACATCATGCAGAGGATGAGAGGCCGCACCTAGAGCAGTGTCCTACATGAAAACACAGTGTGCACCACATCATGCAGAGGGTGAGAGGCCGCACCTAGAGGAGTGTCCTACATGAAAACACAGTGTGCACCACATCATGCAGAGGGTGAGAGGCTGCACCTAGAGCAGTGTCCTACATGAAAACACAGTGTGCACCACATCATGCAGAGGGTGAGAGGCCGCACCTAGAGGAGTGTCCGAAAACACAGTGTGCACCACATCATGCAGAGGGTGAGAGGCCGCACCTAGAGCAGTGTCCTACATGAAAACACAGTGTGCACCACATCATGCAGAGGGTGAGAGGCTGCACCTAGAGCAGTGTCCTACATGAAAACACAGTGTGCAGCACATCATGCAGAGGGTGAGAGGCCGCACCTAGAGGAGTGTCCTACATGAAAACACAGTGTGCAGCACATCATGCAGAGGGTGAGAGGCCGCACCTAGAGGAGTGTCCTACATGAAAACACAGTGTGCACCACATCATGCAGAGGATGAGAGGCCGCACCTAGAGCAGTGTCCTACAGTGATATCTCGGTCATGCTATTAACTATCCAAGGGACACCACCACCTGTGGAAAGGAACCAAACAAAAGCTCACTACATGGACTGCATTTCCTTAAGTAGTTACTGCCCATTGCCCCTCAAATAGTGCTCACCCACTTACAAAGCCCAGATGATATAGTGCCCCTCCCCCCTCCAGTTGTGACTGTAACATGTGTTCCCACTGCACATGTGCAGCTACAGACTAGCACTCAAGGTCTATGGGATCTCAGTGGTGAGAGGTGCAGTAAAGATGGCGACGCTGCTACAGCAGTGGGTGAAGCAGCAGCAGAGGTTGCAGCTAACAATGATGGGAGGAGACAGTGCACCGGTGCACGGCAGTGGCTCAAGTCTGTTGAACACAAACTAATAATGATGGGAGGGGGCAGTGCACCGGTGCACGGCAGTGGCTCAAGTCTGTTGAACACAAACTAATAATGATGGGAGGGGGCAGTGCACCGGTGCACGGCAGTGGCTCAAGTCTGTTGAACACAAGCCAACAATGATGGGAGGGGGTAGTGCACCGGTGCACGGCAGTGGCTCAAGTCTGTTGAACACAAACTAATAATGATGGGAGGGGGCAGTGCACCGGTGCATGGCAGTGGCTCAAGTCTGTTGAACACAAGCTAACAATGATGGGAGGGGGCAGTGCACCGGTGCACGGCAGTGGCTCAGTGTGCAAGCACGTCACTAATTACAAAAGCAAGGATGACTGAGGATGCCCTCCTGTTGTGCTCACTCTTACTTAATGCTCGTTCCGTTTGGCATGAAACAGTTTGTATCTATGGTAACATTGAGGATGTACAGTATACTAGCTACAAAACTCTGTTATTATAATAATAATAATATAATAATAATAATAATAATAATAATAATAATAATAATAATAATAATAATAATAATAATAATAATAATAATAAATAATAACAAAACAATAATAATAAAAAAATTAAAAATATATAATAAATAACAATAACAAATAACAATAACAACAACAATAATAAATAAATCAGTGATAATAACAATAACAACAACAATAACAACAACAATAGTAATAACAATAAAAGTAATAATAAAAATAGTAGTAGTAGTAGTAGTGACAACATAATAATAATAACTTCATAATAATAATATCATAATAATAATAATAATAATAATAATAATAATAATAATAATAATAATAATAATAATAATAATAATAATAGTAGTAGTAATAACAACAACAACTGTAGAATCCATCTATTTAAGAACGTACCTTCTTTGGTCTGAGACAGGTCACCTGTGTCTCCCACTTCGAATCCCTCCTCCATCTCTCCTTCGTCTTCCTCCTCCTCCTCATCTTGCAGAGCAAGCAACGTTTCTGGACCCAGCTCGCACTGAATGCCAACATCTACACAAACATTCATTGCCATACTTGCTCCAGTCAACAAGTCCTTCTCTTCCTCCACAGAGTTACTTTCAGAAAGTGAGATGGCTCCAGTGAAGTGCTGAAATGGTTTTTGATCAATTGAAGAGTTCTGGTGGAGTGGATTAGATTTAGACATCATGAAGTGATTCTCTGGCACCACACAGCACTGGGAGGAATAATGACCTGTGTTGCTGTCCTGGTATGTGCAAGAGTTCAGATGAAAATTGGAATGGATTTCCCCTGCATTACTATTCATAGCAACGGACTCATAGGCATTCATGGGTTCGTATATTCCGGAAAGTGGGCCTTCATTTAGCTGTGGAGTGTTGTTGTTATAGGTCTGAAGAACAGCGTCCAATGAACACGACTGAGCATTCATACCGTCCATGGAATTAGCTCCGTAATCCATTTTCTGGACGTCACCATAGCTGTCCTGAAGTTTACCGTTCATGCTGTAGAACCTATTGGAGGCGGTGAAATTTAGGTTGGGAGTTTGGGTGGAATCATGGTAGTCATGGTTACCAGTGCTTATGAGTGAAGATGTGTAATTAGATAGGCTGTTTTGCAAGTCGAAATCTTGTGGCATTGTCGCACAGGAATTATCCAAACCCAAGTCTCCAGTGCCCTGGGAACTGGAAGTGAGGGCGCTGAGCGTACTCTGGTCTAGAAATTCAGATTGGAAAGCTGGAACGGGGAAGACGGGCACGTTATTTTGGCCTGGCAAGGAGGAGGCGCACATGGGTGTGTTCGACTTGAAGTAGTTTGTGGATGGGATGAAAAACTGCTTCTGATTGTGCGGAGACATCGAGAAGGATCCGTTGATATCCGCTATTCAAAAGAGTGACAGAGAAGGAATGGATTTCTAATGTCTGGCCAGCGAGTGGCACCCCCTCCCTCAAAACAAACAATCATATTCATTGAAGCTGCACGTTCCAACATTGCTAACCTTCTGACTCTGCCCTCCTTTAATCCCCCCCCCCCCAAAATTTACCTCTGCTTCTCTATCAAGCAAACACCCTCACCCGCCACACCCCAACACACCCCTCACCTGCCACACACCAACACCTACCACACCCCTCACCTGCCACACACCCTCACCTGCCACACACCCTCACCTGCCACACACCAACACCTACCACACACCCTCACCTGCCACACACCCTCACCTGCCACACACCCTCACCTGCCACACACCCTCACCTGCCACACACCCTCACCTGCCACACACCAACATCTGCCACACCGCAACTGAAGCTAGACTAGAAAGTGTCTATTGAAGTGAACTGCTGCACACCACAGACACCATGCCAGTGCCATATTAAGAACAAGCCTTCAGTTACTCTTCCATTTTACTTCTGTGCTGTCGTATGGCACACCATGGTGTTCATGGCACACCCTAGTGTTCATGGAACACTTTAGCGGTCACTTTAGTACCTCCATAAAGGGGAAGCGATTTTAATGGGAACATATCTTTTTTTGCTGGTGCCAAAATTTCTTATAAGGGACAAAGGACAACTTAGTACCCAGTGTTTGCATTTTACCCGGGTAAAACCTATTTAACCCAACCCAGTGGGTAAAACCTGTGTTTTAGGTATTTTACCCGGGTTTTACCCAGGTATTACCCAGTGATATAAAACACTTATTTATAGCCCTGTCACAGCCCTGTCCCAGAGCCACAAGTGTCTGGGTGGTGGTGGACACCAGGGCTATTTAAAAGGCAAGCAAATACCACAGGTATCATTCACTGTTTACAGTTTAGTAAGTGTACTGCAATTACAAAAATGAGAAAGCCCAGAAACTTGTCTTCTGCCACAGGCTGCTGCAAGGACCTCAGGAGATTGACTATTAAATCTGTTTAACTTGCATATCAATTGGACTTTTAATCCCATGAATCTTGTTTAAAATCTTGTTTAAATATTTAAATAAATCATTAAATAAAAAATATATACTCTAGTAGACAACCTTGTCATTGGTAAATAAATGCTGAGTGAAACACACTGTGTTTGTCTAGTTCTTTACAGTTGCCATTTATTGAATGTCTTACTTCCTGATTACAGAGTTAATTTCTTATAATATCTTTACAGTTTATAATAAATCTATTGTGTCTATTATTTTATCCTGGGTTGTATCCATGTTCGAGTAAAACCTGGGTAAAACCCGGGTAAAAGGTTTTTAACCCAACCCAGGTTACACCCAAGCCCTGGGTAAAACCTGCGAACTCTGTTAGTACCTGACACTTCATAATAGGTAGCTGTCATTTTAAAGTAAGTCATGTGACTATACACTATATCCCCCTCCCCTCCCTAATACTCTAACATAGAACACCAGTACAGTCACAATGCCAAGCAAACACTTAGTTACTGCACTGCCTGTTGCCTATTCATGATCATCCCTATGCAGCTGCATGAGGCTTGGCAAGACCTTCAGCTCACTCACAACACTTGCCCTCACTTTAGTTGAATGTACAGATACCCTGAGCTCCACAGCAAGATTTGTTGGTGCATGTGCATGTGTAAGTGTGAGATGGCATGTGTATGTATGGGAGTGTGTGCATGTGATACATGTGTGCATGCGTATATCTGGTATAAATGGTGTGTGTGTGTGTATGTTGTTATTTGACCTACTAGTATGTGTACAGCACAGCCACTACCTAGCAACTCTTCCCCACCAGGTGTCTGGATATATGTACAGCACAACCACTACCTAGCAACTCTTCCCCACCAGGTGTCTGGATATATGTACAGCACATCCACTACCTAGCAACTCTTCCCCACCAGGTGTCTGGATATATGTACAGCACATCCACTACCTAGCAACTCTTCCCCACCAGGTGTCTGGATATATGTACAGCACAGCCATTACCTAGCAACTCTTCCCTACCAGGTGTCTGGATATATGTACAGCACACAGCCACTACCTAGCAACTCTTCCCTACCAGGTGTCTGGATATATGTACAGCACAACCACTACCGAGCAACTCTTCCCCACCAGGTGTCTGGATATATGTACAGCACAACCACTACCTAGCAACTCTTCCCCACCAGGTGTCTGGATATATGTACAGCACATCCACTACCTAGCAACTCTTCCCCACCAGGTGTCTGGATATATGTACAGCACAACCACTACCTAGCAACTCTTCCCCACCAGGTGTCTGGATATATGTACAGCACATCCACTACCTAGCAACTCTTCCCCACCAGGTGTCTGGATATATGTACAGCACATCCACTACCTAGCAACTCTTCCCCACCAGGTGTCTGGATATATGTACAGCATAGCCATTACCTAGCAACTCTTCCCTACCAGGTGTCTGGATATATGTACAGCATAGCCACTACCTAGCAACTCTTCCCTACCAGGTGTCTGGATATATGTACAGCATAGCCATTACCTAGCAACTCTTCCCCACCAGGTGTCTGGATATATGTACGGCACAGCCATTACCTAGCAACTCTTCCCTACCAGGTGTCTGGATATATGTACAGCACACAGCCACTACCTAGCAACTCTTCCCTACCAGGTGTCTGGATATATGTATGTACAGCCACTACCTAGCAACTCTTCCCCACCAGGTGTCTGGATATATGTACAGCGCAGCCATTACCTAGCAACTCTTCCCTACCAGGTGTCTGGATATATGTACAGCATAGCCATTACCTAGCAACTCTTCCCTACCAGGTGTCTGGATATATGTACAGCACAACCACTACCTAGCAACTCTTCCCCACCAGGTGTCTGGATATATGTACAGCATAGCCATTACCTAGCAACTCTTCCCCACCAGGTATCTGGATATATGTACAGCACAACCACTACCTAGCAACTCTTCCCTACCAGGTGTCTGGATATATGTACAGCATAGCCATTACCTAGCAACTCTTCCCTACCAGGTGTCTGGATATATGTACAGCATAGCCATTACCTAGCAACTCTTCCCTACCAGGTGTCTGGATATATGTACAGCACAACCACTACCTAGCAACTCTTCCCTACCAGGTGTCTGGATATATGTACAGCACAGCCATTACCTAGCAACTCTTCCCTACCAGGTGTCTGGATATATGTACAGCATAGCCATTACCTAGCAACTCTTCCCCACCAGGTGTCTGGATATATGTACAGCACAGCCATTACCTAGCAACTCTTCCCTACCGGGTGTCTGGATATATGTACAGCATAGCCATTACCTAGCAACTCTTCCCCACCAGGTGTCTGGATATATGTACAGCACAACCACTACCTAGCAACTCTTCCCTACCGGGTGTCTGGCACGGGAGGCTAGCACAGAACTGCCCACGTTGTTCCTGAGGGACAGCAGTCGTGTAGCTAGTGGAGCAGAGGCCCGAGTGGTACGTAGCAACACCGCAGCTGGCGTATGTGTTGTTCAGAGACACACAGCCACCATCAGAAGGGTGGGCATTATAACAAGATGGCTCTTGCTGGCTTCCATACGACATGTCTTGTCCGCCATGAGCCGCCTGCATGTCAGCATCTTCCTGGTCAGCCAAGCCATCGAGGGAATCGTCGGAGTCCAGGTTCTCTGCGTCCATATCCACGCCCACGCTGACACTGTGCTTCAGGGGACCACACCTACTCTCCTCCTTCACACATAATGTCAGGAATCAACAATGATGACAACAACAACAATAATAGCAACAACAATCCGAGAGGCTAGTGGAGGGGAGAGGTAAGGGAGGAGGTAAGGGAGGAGGTGAGGGAGGAGGTGAGGGAGGAGGTAAGGGAGGAGGTGAGGGAGGAGGTGAGGGAGGAGGGACAGGAGGAGGTAAGGGAGGAGGTAAGGGAGGAGGTAAGGGAGGAGGTGAGGGAGGAGGTGAGGGAGGAGGTAAGGGAGGAGGTAAGGGAGGAGGTGAGGGAGGAGGTGAGGGAGGAGGTAAGGGAGGAGGTAAGGGAGGAGGTAAGGGAGGAGGTAAGGGAGGAGGTGAGGGAGGAGGTAAGGGAGGAGGTAAGGGAGGAGGTAAGGGAGGAGGTAAGGGAGGAGGTGAGGGAGGAGGTGAGGGAGGAGGTAAGGGAGGAGGTAAGGGAGGAGGTAAGGGAGGAGGTGAGGGAGGTGGTAAGGGAGGAGGTGAGGGAGGAGGTAAGGGAGGAGGTGAGGGAGGAGGTAAGGGAGGAGGTGAGGGAGGAGGTAAGGGAGGAGGTAAGGGAGGAGAGGAGGTAAGGGAGAAGGTAAGTGAGGAGGTGAGGGAGAAGGTAAGGGAGGAGGTGAGGGAGGAGGTAAGGGAGGAGGTAAGGGAGGAGGTAAGGGAGGAGGTGAGGGAGGAGGTGAGGGAGGAGGTGAGGGAGGAGGTGAGGGAGGAGGTGAGGGAGGAGGTAAGGGAGGAGGTAAGGGAGGAGGTAAGGGAGGAGCTAAGGGAGGAGGTAATGGAGGAGGAAGGGAGGAGGTAAGGGAGGAGGTAAGGGAGGAGGTAATGGAGGAGGAAGGGAGGAGGTAAGGGAGGAGATAAGGGAGGAGGTAATGGAGGAGGAAGGGAGGAGGTAAGGGAGGAGGTGAGGGAGGAGGTAAGGGAGGAGGTAAGGGAGGAGGTAAGGAAGGAGGTAAGGGAGGAGGTAAGGGAGGAGGTAAGGGAGAAGGTAAGGGAGGAGGTAAGGGAGGAGCTAAGGAAGGAGGTAAGGGAGGTGAGGGAGGAGGTAAGGGAGGAGAGGAGGTAAGGGAGGAGGTAAGGGAGGAGGTAAAAGAAGCTGGCACTGTTAGAGCAGAGCCTTGCAAAGCATTGGGTGGGGCCTTATATATAATCTAATAACGAACTAGAAAAATAAAATGTGCGTTTTAGGAATGCATTGGAAATAGCTGTGGGACTGGACCCCAAGGGCTGGGTCACGATATGCCATGCCCACTACTGCTGCAACATGTTGCAGTGCATTAGAATAGAAATTTATTCTAATCAGATGTGTCTGGAATGTGACTCAGTTTTCTCATAATGTGGACCTGTCATACTGGAGTGGGGGCATGTTATGTACATATAGTACCACTACAGTTGCAGGCCAAACATCTTGAGAGGTATACAAAACCTTTCCCCAAGGGCACCCCAGGATTCATACGATACTTGAGGCAATCCCTGGATGTCCCTAACCCTAGACAACCCTGACCCCAGCTCTAGAAATATCCAGCACCAAAATTCCTTTAGCCCATAGCCCTAGAATATTTCTAGCCCTGGCCCTAGATTAGCCCTAGCCCTGGTCCTGTAGATTAGCCCTAGCCCTGGCCCTAGATTAGTCCTAGCCCTGGTCCTGTAGATTAGCCCTAGCCCTGGTCCTGTAGATTAGCCCTAGCCCTGGTCCTGTAGATTAGCCCTGCCCTGGCCCTAGACCTGGTCCTGTAGATTAGCCCTAGCCCTGGTCCTGTAGATTAGCCCTGCCCTGGCCCTAGATTAGCCCTAGCCATAGCGTTTATTCTGGAATCCAGGACTGCCAGTTACCTTTTCTAGGGACATCACAGGATGGTCCAAGTACCTCGGAATGTCTTAAGAAATGTTGTGGCAGTACTGGCCATGGATGTGTTCTAACTACTAGCACTACTGTAGCTGCACACACCGAATGGTTGGCTCTCACTAGTCCTAGCCACATGTATATATAAATGCACACACTGAATGGTTGGCTCTCAGATCCTCTTGCCCTCCTTCCTCCAATCACACTGCGAGCAAATGTACCTTGACACTTTCACACGCCTCCTTCGCTGACTGAGCTCCTCCCACTTCACTCTCCTTCTCAAAACTGTCTTTTTGACAAGCTGGCTCTTCAGAACAGCAAGTGCCTACATAGGAATGAGGCAAGACCAGGCCAGGTACCATATAGCAGCTGACTTGACAAGAGGGACATTAATACCCATGGGTGGGTCATCGTGAACACTCGGCAATTAGGTAGGATGTAGAGCAACACAGCTGGGTGTGGCTTACTGTGAATGCTACGCATTTCCTCAATAAATTCTTCCCATAGTCACCATCAGTGAGTATTTAATCCTAAGGTAATATCCGGCTCTATGATCTGTTTATCACTACCTCATCGTCACCATCACTACAACTATCCATCATCATCATCACCATCCATCATCACCACACCACCTTCACCATCACCACACACACTTACCTGAAGCCACTGCATCCTTCTCCTTCAGGAGAGGCGACAGTGCCATTGTGTGCTCCTTGGCAGTACATCTTGAACTGCACTTGCTTCCCTTATTAGTGATCTTTGTAGGCAAGGTCAGCTTCACTCCCAGTGCAACCACATCTGAACAGAATATAGAGAAGGATTAAAGACTCCACTACAAGGTCTTGGATCAAACCTGTGCAAAGATACTGGGGGGTGGGGGGGAAGCGAGATATAATATTACATATATATTGGGAAGGGGGTAGCACTCCAGCCCTCTTTTAAAATGGTGGATGCTCCCCCCCCCCCCCCCCCCCCCCCCCCCCAAAAAAAACACCCCCCACCAGAGTTGTTAAAACTCACTCTGAGCTTCCTGGTATCCATGCCATGGTTTCGGCCAACTTCTACCCAGCCTTGAATCTTAGTTGACATGCAGTAGATCACAACAACTTCCTCAGCAATCAAGTGCTTCTCCATATTTTGGCTAGGTGCTCGAGCCTTCATCAGCACCATGCCAGATTTTGTATCTATCCATCTATCTATCTATTACTATATCTATCACTATATATCACCATTTACTCTTCCCCCATACAAGGACCCTCCATTACAATTTTACAGAAGACATCAATTGCAGAAGATTTGGTAAAGGTCATCAGAACAATAAACACACTTGTGGGTGTACAATATAGGTCTCAGGTCGCAGCACATTGTGAGTGTAAACAACAATAGCTAGCTCACGAGGTGTATTACTATAAGATGCACTATCTGCTAGCAGAGAAGTGAGCAGCCAGTGGCTGAGCAGAGATATTTGTTCCAAGAAAAAGGTGAAATCTTCGGCAGGTGCAAATTTTTGTTCGTGCAGTACCAAACTGGAAATATTCGAATATTTATAAAGTTCAAAGTTCATTAACCTTGTGATCCCTAGCGACCCAGTCAGCCATGTCTCTATTCATTAACCTTGTGATCCCTAGCATCCCAGTCAGTCATGTCTCTATTCATTAACCTTGTGATCCCTAGCATCCCAGTCAGCCATGTCTCTATTCATTAACCTTGTGATCCCTAGTGACCCAGTCAGCCATGTCTCTATTCATTAACCTTGTGATCCCTAGCGTCCCAGTCAGCCATGTCTCTATTCATTAACCTTGTGATCCCTAGCATCCCAGTCAGCCATGTCTCTATTCATTAACCTTGTCATCCCTAGCATCCCAGTCAGCCATGTCTCTATTCATTAACCTTGTGATCCCTAGCATCCCAGTCAGCCATGTGTCTCTATTCATTAACCTTGTGATCCCTAGCATCCCAGCCAGCCATGTCTCTATTCATTAACCTTGTGATCCCTAGCATCCCAGTCAGCCATGTCTCTATTCATTAACCTTGTGATCCCTAGCATCCCAGTCAGCCATGTCTCTATTCATTAACCTTGTGATCCCTAGCATCCCAGTCAGCCATGTCTCTATTCATTAACCTTGTCATCCCTAGCATCCCAGTCAGCCATGTCTCTATTCATTAACCTTGTGATCCCTAGTATCCCAGTCAGCCATGTCTCTATTCATTAACCTTGTGATCCCTAGCATCCCAGTCAGCCATGTCTCTATTCATTAACCTTGTGATCCCTAGCATCCCAGTCAGCCATGTCTCTATTCATTAACCTTGTGATCCCTAGCATCCCAGTCAGCCATGTCTCTATTCATTAACCTTGTGATCCCTAGCATCCCAGTCAGCCATGTCTCTATTCATTAACCTTGTGATCCCTAGCATCCCAGTCAGCCATGTCTCTATTCATTAACCTTGTGATCCCTAGCATCCCAGTCAGCCATGTCTCTATTCATTAACCTTGTGATCCCTAGCGACCCAGTCAGCCATGTCTCTATTCATTAACCTTGTGATCCCTAGCGTCCCAGTCAGCCATGTCTCTATTCATTAACCTTGTGATCTCTAGCATCCCAGTCAGCCATGTCTCTATTCATTAACCTTGTGATCCCTAGCATCCCAGTCAGCCATGTCTCTATTCATTAACCTTGTGATCCCTAGCATCCCAGTCAGCCATGTCTCTATTCATTAACCTTGTGATCCCTAGCATCCCAGTCAGCCATGTCTCTATTCATTAACCTTGTGATCCCTAGCATCCCAGTCAGCCATGTCTCTATTCATTAACCTTGTGATCCCTAGCATCCCAGTCAGCCATGTCTCTATTCATTAACCTTGTGATCCCTAGTGACCCAGTCAGCCATGTCTCGATACAATAACCTTCACAACTGGCCCGACCTAGCTCCGGTGGCCCCATAGCTGAGATCCTGCATCCAGCTACAGTACCATCTAAGCCACAACTGAAGCGACCCTCACTGCATTCTCCACTGAAGCGACCCTCGCAGCATTCTCCACCGAAGCAAAGCACTTGGACTGTAGTCCAAGAAGAGTGGGAAATTGCTTCTTCAATATTTCTTGCACACTGTCCAAGACAACATCATCCAGCATTTCTCCCCTGCTGACACCAGCGCCTACAGGAGGAAGGCTGCACAGGCACCAGCGCCTACAGGAGGAAGGCTGCACAGGCACCAGTGCCTACCTGAGGAAGACTGTACAGGCACCAGTGCCTACCTGAGGAAGACTGTACAGGCACCAGTGCCTACCCGAGGAAGACTGCACAGACACCAGTGCCTACCTGAGGAAGACTGCACAGGCACCAGTGCCTGCCTGAGGAAGACTGCTCAGGCACCAGTGCTTACTGTTAAATACCTTTCTCTTTCTTAGAGAAAGAAGGCACTCCAGGAGGAATATGTTTGCTGCGAGTTTTGCTCCAGACCTAGTACGGCAGGTTTCCTTACTTCGATGCAGCTGAAATGAGAGAGGTCTTAATAATGGAGGGGAAAAGTTCTACCTAAATAGTCTTGCTCCACTGGCTATAAATCTTGATGCAGTCACACTCGTAGGTGCAATTACTATTAGAGGTGTGGTTCTTATAATCAAAGCTATATGTCTAATTGGAGGAGTGGTCACAACCAGAGGGGCAGCCCCTAACAGTTATGGCACGAAAATAAATGTTTTTTTATTATCACAAACGTCGCCAAAAAAAGAAGAAGGAATGAAACAACTCTGTACCCACATAGACAACAAGTTAGATGACCCTTTACCATTAAAAATCATGCATACCAATCATTATACAAATTAATCGACTATTCAGGGGTTCTTTCATAATGGAGGGGGCTAAAGGGACTGTTTGAATATTTTGAGGAGAGAGGACTCCAAGCGCATGCAGGACGCCCTCTTGACGCCCTCTTAAGGGGATCCGGGTGAGAACATGCTCATTGGAGCAATGAAGGTTTCTTTCAGCCTGTGTGCAGACTGTGTCTCCTAAACATGGGAATGCATCGGACAATGCCTGGAAACAGGTGATAGGTCAAGTTGACAGTGTTACACATCTGGACGGTAGTTTTCCAGCTGATACAGCGAGCTGGTGGCTTTGCAACAAGATCTGACTGGAGCACTGGACAGCTAGTGGTGTGATAAGTACTGTTACTAGCCTGTACTGGAGCTGTCTACCTAGGTCATTAGTTCTTAACCTGGGGTCCATGGATGGGATTTAGGGGGTCCATGAACTAGGTACACAACATAACTAAAATATATAGATTTAATGCTCACAATTTGTGGTGGAGGTGAAGCCCAGGAGTAAGAAATATCTAATTTCCACAAAGTGGTATCAAACTTGAGTATTACCACCTGTTTAAATTAAATATGGTGGTGACCAAACTTACTGATACTTTGCTAAATTGTTATGTGTCAGACATCACACTTCCTTCAAGGTTCCATTTACTGCAGCCCTGCATGATTTACTGCACTTTCACTAGCTTTTTATAGCAAGACTTCTAGCTCAGTTTGAACAAAAAAATGTCAAAGAAAAGGAAGTACAATGAAGACTATGTAGCCTTTGGTTTTACTTGCATCACTGAGCGTGATGGGACACAAAAGCCAGTATTTCTTGTGTGGCAAAGTTCTTGCCAATGGAAGCATGAAGCCAACAAAGTTGAAGGAGCACCTCATGTCTGTACATCCTGAAAATGTATCAGAGAGTGCAGATACATTTCATGCAAAGAAGGCTCGATTTGAGAAGGCTGGGACTTTGCCAAAACTTGGATTTGCCCCAAAGCAAAAGCCTTGTCTTGAAGCTTCTCTTACAAGGTTGCTTATCAGATTGGCAAAGAAAAGAAGCCGCACAGAATTGGGGAGACTTTAGTGAAGCCATGTGCAGTGGATATGGTTGAGCTGGTTTGTGGATTGGAGCAGAGGAAGAAAATCGAAGCAATCCCTTTGTCAAATGACATCATACATTCCAGAATAGTTTATGTCTTCTAATATTTTGAAGCAAGTCATGGAAGAGTTGGCAGCTACACCATTTCAATTCAGTATGCAACTGGATGAAAGTACTGACATTTTTCAGTGTAGTCAACTACTTGCTTTTGTCCGTTATGTTCATGCTGATGCCTTTAAAGAGGAGTTCCTATTTTGTGAGCCACTATTGGAAACAAAAAAATCCATTGACATATTTGATATGGTGAAAAGTTTCTTTGCCAAGCAAGGTTTTGACTGGAAGAAACATTTGGGTACTTTATGCACAGATGGAGCACCTGTAATGCTTGGTAACACATCTGGTTTGGCTGCTTTAGTGAAGAAAGAAGCTCCTCACGTCATTGTCACTCACTGTTTTCTACATCACCATACACTGGCATCAAAAACTCTGCCAACAATCCTGAAAGAAGTATTGTCCACTGCAGTGAAAGTTGTCAGCCTAAGCCTCCTTCATGAGTCAGCCAGGGATCAGCTACAGCCTCCTTCATGAGTCAGCCAGGGATCAGCTACACCCTCCTTCATGAGTCAGCCAGGGATCAGCTACAGCCTCCTTCATGAGTCAGCCAGGGATCAGCTACAGCCTCCTTCATGAGTCAGCCAGGGATCAGCTACACCCTCCTTCATGAGTCAGCCAGGGATCAGCTACAGCCTCCTTCATGAGTCAGCCAGGGATCAGCTACAGCCTCCTTCATGAGTCAGCCAGGGATCAGCTACAGCCTCCTTCATGAGTCAGCCAGGGATCAGCTACACCCTCCTTCATGAGTCAGCCAGGGAATCAGCTACAGCCTCCTTCATGAGTCAGCCAGGGATCAGCTGCAGCCTCCTTCATGAGTCAGCCAGGGATCAGCTACAGCCTCCTTCATGAGTCAGCCAGGGATCAGCTACATGCTCCTTCATGAGTCAGCCAGGGATCAGCTACATGCTCCTTCATGAGTCAGCCAGGGATCAGCTACAGCCTCCTTCATGAGTCAGCCAGGGATCAGCTACAGGCTCCTTCATGAGTCAGCCAGGGAATCAGCTACAGCCTCCTTCATGAGTCAGCCAGGAATCAGCTACAGCCTCCTTCATGAGTCAGCCAGGGATCAGCTGCAGCCTCCTTCATGAGTCTGCCAGGGATCAGCTACAGCCTCCTTAATGAGTCAGCCAGGGATCAGCTACACCCTCCTTCATGAGTCAGCCAGGGATCAGCTACATGCTCCTTCATGAGTCAGCCAGGGTGCTACAGCCTCCTTCATGAGTCAGCCAGGGATCAGCTACATGCTCCTTCATGAGTCAGCCAGGGATCAGCTACAGCCTCCTTCATGAGTCTGCCAGGGATCAGCTACAGCCTCCTTCATGAGTCAGCCAGGGATCAGCTACATGCTCCTTCATGAGTCAGCCAGGGTGCTACAGCCTCCTTCATGAGTCAGCCAGGGATCAGCTACATGCTCCTTCATGAGTCAGCCAGGGATCAGCTACAGCCTCCTTCATGAGTCTGCCAGGGATCAGCTACAGCCTCCTTCATGAGTCAGCCAGGGATCAGCTACATGCTCCTTCATGAGTCAGCCAGGGTGCTACAGCCTCCTTCATGAGTCAGCCAGGGATCAGCTACATGCTCCTTCATGAGTCAGCCAGGGATCAGCTACAGCCTCCTTCATGAGTCAGCCAGGGATCAGCTACAGTGTCCTTCATGAGCCAGCCAGGGATCAGCTACAGGCTCCTTCATGAGTCAGCCAGGGATCAGCTACATGCTCCTTCATGAGTCAGCCAGGGATCAGCTACAGCCTCCTTCATGAGTCAGCCAGGGATCAGCTACAGTGTCCTTCATGAGCCAGCCAGGGATCAGCTACAGGCTCCTTCATGAGTCAGCCAGGGATCAGCTACAGCCTCCTTCATGAGTCAGCTAGGGATCAGCTACAGGCTCCTTCACGAGTCTGCCAGGGGTCAACTACAGCCTCCTTCATGAGTCAGCCAGGGATCAGCGACAGCCTCCTTCATGAGTCAGCGAGGGATCAGCTACAGCCTCCTTCATGAGTCAGCTAGGGATCAGCTACAGGCTCCTTCATGAGTCTGCCAGGGGTCAACTACAGCCTCCTTCATGAGTCAGCCAGGGATCAGCTACAGCCTCCTTCATGGGTCAGCCAGGGATCAGCTACAGGCTCCTTCATGAGTCTGCCAGGGGTCAACTACAGCCTCCTTCATGAGTCAGCCAGGGATCAGCTGCAGCCTCCTTCATGAGTCAGCCAGGGATCAGCGACAGCCTCCTTCATGAGTCAGCCAGGGATCAGCTACAGCCTCCTTCATGAGTCAGCCAGGGATCAGCTACAGCCTCCTACATGAGTCAGCCAGGGGTCAGCCACACCCACCTTCATGAGTCAGCCAGGGATCAGCTACAGCCTCCTTCATGAGTCAGCAGGGATCAGCTACAGCCTCCTTCATGAGTCAGCCAGGGGTCAGCAACAGCCTCCTTCATGAGTCAGCTAGGGATCAGCTACATCCTCTTTCAAGGACTTGGCAAGAGAACTCCAGCACTAGCACAGAGCAGATGTTATTCTAAGCCATGCTTATTGCTAAAAAGTACACACACGTATAATACATAGTTGGCTGCTTACTTTTGCTAAACATTTTGTTAGAAGATTAGTCATCTGTACCCAGTTCATATTCAGTTGTATAACTTGGCATAGCTTGGGACCAGAGTAAGAGCACAAGCTCGCAATGGCCATCTGCACTCAGTTCTTCCTAGAGCATGTGGGCAGGCACCAGGCCTTTGAATGCAACCATGTACATGTATCCATGAGCTGTGGCTGTGCATTGGAGTCTTCCAGTTGTATATTTATGAATGGCCCTATTCTTCGCAAGTTTTGTGGAGCAGAAAGAGATGGAACCAAACACGCATAAATATGATCCTTGAAGATGAATGTCAAGTGCCCCCCCCCCCACACTTTCCACGGTTATTTTGTTGCTGGTTTACTACTCTAGCGAAGGATTCTAGGCATGCTGGGAGTCTAGGCACATGCCGGGAGTCTAGGCACGTCGGGAGTCTAGGCACGCCGGGAGTCTAGGAATGCCGGGAGTCTAGGCATGCCGGGAGTCTAGGCACATGCCGGGAGTCTAGGCATGCCGGGAGTCTAGGCACGCCGGGATTCTAGGCACATGCTGGGAGTCTAGGCACGCCGGGAGTCTAGGCACATGCCGGGAGTCTAGGCATGCCAGGAGTCTATGCATGCCGGGAGTCTAGGCATGCCGGGAGTCTAGGCGTGCTGGGAGTCTTTTCAGAGCAAATAGCAGGCAAACCACAATATAGGTAGCTAAGAAGCTGCTGGTGTCAGTTTCAGCTGAGATATGGGTTTGGATATTTTGGAGAGCTGGTTGTCACCTGCCATTTGGAAATAGGGGGTCAAACAAAGATAGGGAGTGACACTGCGCTCCCTTATTTAAAAGAGCTGCCCTTTACCTTTAGTGGCCGCAGAATGCTGCTGCCTCATGTGTTTCTGCAGGTACTCGGTCCACTTGAAGGTCCTCCCGCAGATCCCACAGGGGAAGGGCCGCTCCTCGGAGTGGGTGGACAAGTGCCGCTTGAGTTTGTGCTTGCTGGGGCACTCCCGCCCACACATGTCACACTTGTAACGAAGCAAAGATCGTCGGGCCACAAAGTCGACTTTGCAGGAAACTGACATGGTAAGGGGTTGGTCAGGAGAGGTGTTTGGGCTAAGAGAATCCGTTGTTCTATCGTCAGTCTCTCCACTGCTCTTGCTGTGAGTAACAGTATGAAGAGAGCCACCACTACTGCCGCTGCTACTTCTAGGAGTAGTAGTAGTAATACTGGTGCTATTAGAGGTCGAACTCTGCACTCCATGATAGAGGGGTTGGACTACTACAGCCGAGTTCTGAGCCAAGAACTGCCGGCATGCTTTGGCTTCGTCAGACATTGGAACTGTGGGTGGATTTGATGGTTCACTTTCAGAGGTCACTTCAATCTTGTTCTCAGATACGCTATAGCAACTATAACAAACAACAAGCCACACATACAGTGCTATCAACAAGCAACACATCACACAGTGCTATCAACAAGCAACACATCACACAGTGCTATCAACAAGCAACGCATCATACAGTGCTATCAACAAGCAACACATCACACAGTGCTATCAACAAGCAACACATCATACAGTGCTATCAACCAGCAACACATCATAGTGCTAACAACAAGCAACACATCATACAGTGCTATCAACAAGCAACACATCACACAGTGCTATCAACAAGCAACGCATCATACAGTGCTATCAACAAGCAACACATCACACAGTGCTATCAACAAGCAACACATCATACAGTGCTATCAACCAGCAACACATCATAGTGCTAACAACAAGCAACACATCATACAGTGCTATCAACAAGCAACACATCATACAGTTCTATCAACAAGCAACACATCATACAGTGCTATCAACAAGCAACATATCATAGTGCTATCAACAAGCAACACATCATACAGTGCTATCAACCAGCAACACCTTATACAGTGCTAACAACAAGCAACACATCATACAGTGCTGACAAGAAACACATCATACAGTGCTATCAACAAGCAACACATCATACAGTGCTAACAAGCAACACATCATACAGTGCTATCAACAAGCAACACATCATACAGTTCTATCAACAAGCAACACATCATACAGTTCTATCAACAAGCAACACATCATACAGTGCTATCAACAAGCAACACATCATACAGTTCTATCAACAAGCAACACATCATACAGTTCTATCAACAAGCAACACATCATACAGTGCTATCAACAAGCAACACCTTATACAGTGCTAACAACAAGCAACACATCATACAGTGCTGACAAGAAACACATCATACAGTGCTATCAACAAGCAACACATCATACAGTGCTAACAAGCAACACATCATACAGTGCTATCAACAAGCAACACATCATACAGTTCTATCAACAAGCAACACATCATACAGTGCTATCAACAAGCAACACATCATACAGTGCTATCAACAAGCAACACATCATACAGTGATATCAACAAGCAACACATCATACAGTGCTATCAACACATCATACAGTGCATCAACAAGCAACACATCATACAGTGCTATCAACAAGCAACAAATCATACAGTGCTATCAACAAGCAACACATCATACAGTGCTATCAACAAGCAACACATCGTACAGTGCTATCAACAAGCAACACATCACACACACGTCATACAGTGCTAACAAGCAACACATGATAGTGCTATCAACAAGCAACACATCATACAGTGCTAACAACAGCAACACGCTATACAGTGCTAACAAGCAACACATCATAGTGCTATCAACAAGCAACAAATCATACAGTGCTATCAACAAGCAACACATCATACAGTGATATCAACAAGCAACACATCATACAGTGCTATCAACACATCATACAGTGCTATCAACAAGCAACACTTCATACAGTGCTATCAACAAGCAACACATCATACAGTTCTATCAACAAGCAACACAGCTAACAAGAAACACATCATACAGTGCTATCAACAAGCAACACATCATACAGTGCTATCAACAAGCAACACATCATACAGTTCTATCAACAAGCAACACATCATAAAGTTCTATCAACAAGCAACACATCATACAGTGCTATCAACCAGCAACACATTATACAGTGCTAACAACAAGAAACACATCATACAGTGCTAACAAGCAACACATCATACAGTGCTAACAACAGCAACACGCCATACAGTGCTAACAAGCAACACATCATAGTGCTATCAGCAAGCAACACATCAGACAGTGCTATCAACAAGCAACACAGCTAGTATAACAACATGCCTACTCAGCTGAGCTGTTCCTGACATTGGCATACAATGCCCTCGAAGTGTTGAGAACACATTCACAGAATGTATACTCAACATTTCATGACTGTATACAGGTACCAGAAATGGGTGGAGCTACAATTCACTATAACAACATGAAAATGTCCTAAATGTTTTTTGTGGGTAAGACAGACCCATAATCGAGGCAAAAATTAGGAACTTCATGATTCCTTGACACATACTCACACTACTTCACACAATGTGACACAGCATGATCACAATCAATTCATACTTCACACTATGTGACAGCATAATCACAACCAACTCATACTTCACACAATGTGACATGGCATGATCACAACCAACTCATACTTCACACAATGTGACACGGCATGATCACAACCAACTCATACTTCACACAATGTGACACGGCATGATCACAACCAATTCATACTTTACACAATGTGACACAGCATAGCCACAACCGACTACTGGTTGTTAAGTGAGGTGCTCTAGTAAATGCGGGTTGTTAAGTGAGGTTAGTAAATGCTGGTTGTTAACTCATTCACTGGTGAAAGCGTATATATACGCCAAAAGCTTTTTTTTAAATCGATCATTGGGTTCAAAAATATCCCAATAAGGTTTAAAAAATAGCTACATTGTTGCTCTACTTGCCTACCGAATATAAAGGCTATAGACGTTCAGTAACTAAGGGGAAAATATTAAAAAATGCGGCCCATTCAGAATTCGAGCAGCTTTTTCACTGCGAACAAGATGTTTGCTCATCTAACCTTGGAGGATTGTGCTTTCTCGACGATGATTTTGGACTCTCTGATGGGGAAAGCAGCAATGAAGAAGGTGATGGTATCTCATCCTACCTTGGCCAGACCAGTGTTGACCCTGAAGCTCTGCTATCACTCGGCAAAGTAGTCGGGCCGGACTTACTTTCAAGCAAGCCTAGTGCTCTCATTCGAGCTGACGATTTGGAAGAAGATGAGAGTGCTTAGCGATGAAGAAGGCATTGACTGTGAATTTATCTGCTTAGCGATGAAGAAGGCATTGACTGTGAATTTATCTATAGTTAGCTGTGCACTGAGTAAGAAGCATGAACTGCAAAGGCTGTTTTAGTTTCCTTGTTTGTGGGTAGTCCACGAAAAAATGTTAATTTTTTCCAGTACCTCTGTGTGTCACAAAGAAGGACTTTTTTTTACAAACATCAAACCATGGAACATCAAACCATGGAACATCAAACCATGGTAGACTTCACCATGGTAGTTTCCTGAAACTACTCAATCTGTTGTTGTTTGTTGCAATTATTGGGTTCTGCAGGTATTTTCTCTCTCCTCTCTGTTATATTGTGTCCATATTCATGTGATTCATTGCGATGGTCATGTATTGCGCTAGCATGCATATATGTATTCACACTTCTGAAATGTTATAATTCAGATCAAAATGTCGAATTATGGTACACATACACATCTGACGTAAAGTAATATGTTTTCATTGTTATGAGGACACATTCCAAACACTCATTCCTGTGATAGGGCACTTCGTTTCAGAGTCCTGAAACCTATTTCAACATAATTGCCTACGGTATTAGTGTATTCATGATACATTGTGTATTTTTCTTTTCCTTGTAACCTAAAATAACTAAAATATCATTTGTGCATGAAGGTGCTTCCAATAAAACCACATCAAAACAAGAATGACCAAGTTCAAATGAGATTCACCTCACTGTGGTATGTTTCTATGGCAACAAACACTAGCCACAATGTGCTAGTGAAGAGGCACTGTACAGCAGCTAATAGGCAGGTGCTAGTGACTATACAGCAGCTAATAAGCAGGTGCTAGTGAAGAGGCACTATACAGCAGCTAATAAGCAGGTGCTAGTGAAGAGGCACTGCACAGCTAATAAGCAGGTGCTAGTGAAGAGGCACTATACAGCAGCTAATTAGCAGGTGCTAATGAAGAGGCACTATACAGCAGCTAATAAGCAGGTGCTAGTGAAGAGGCACTATACTGCAGCTAATAAGCAGGTGCTAGTGAAGAGGCACTATACAGCAGCAGGTGCTAGTGAAGAGGCACTATACAGCAGCTAATAAGCAGGTGCTAGTGAAGAGGCACTATACAGCAGCAGGTGCTAGTGAAGAGGCACTATACAGCAGCTAATAAGCAGGTGCTAGTGAAGAGGCACTATACAAGCTAATAAGCAGGTGCTAGTGAAGAGGCACTATACAGCAGCTAATAAGCAGGTGCTAGTGAAGAGGCACTATACAGCAGCTAATAAGCAGGTGCTAGTGAAGAGGCACTATACAGCAGCTAATAAGCAGGTGCTAGTGAAGAGGCACTATACAGCAGCTATACAGCAGCTAATAAGCAGGTGCTAGTGAAGAGGCACTATACAGCAGCTAATAAGCAGGTGCCAGTGAAGAGGCACTATACAGCAGCTAATAAGCAGGTGCCAGTGAAGAGGCACTATACAGCAGCTAATAAGCAGGTGCCAGTGAAGAGGCACTATACAGCAGCTAATAAGCAGGTGCCAGTGAAGAGGCACTGTACAGCAGCTAATAAGCAGGTGCCAGTGAAGAGGCACTGTACAGCAGCTAATAAGCAGGTGCCAGTGAAGAGGCACTATACAGCAGCTAATAAGCAGGTGCCAGTGAAGAGGCACTATACAGCAGCTGCCAGTGAAGAGGCACTGTACAGCAGCTAATAAGCAGGTGCTAGTGAAGAGGCACTGTACAGCAGCTAATAAGCAGGTGCCAGTGAAGAGGCACTATACAGCAGCTAATAAGCAGGTGCCAGTGAAGAGGCACTATACAGCAGCTAATAAGCAGGTGCCAGTGAAGAGGCACTATACAGCAGCTAATAAGCAGGTGCCAGTGAAGAGGCACTATACAGCAGCTAATAAGCAGGTGCTAGTGAAGAGGCACTATACAGCAGCTAATAAGCAGGTGCTAGTGAAGAGGCACTATACAGCAGCTAATAAGCAGGTGCTAGTGAAGAGGCACTATACAGCAGCTAATAAGCAGGTGCTAGTGAAGAGGTGGGTGGCCACTCTCAAGAGCGTGAAGCCATGACCTCTTTCATGGCAATGTTTCCCCCTCAATTTCCACCAACATTTCCTTCATTATAGTCTTCTGCTACATCCTGTCATGTGCATAGCACGTGCCATGAAGGGTGTGGTCTCATCACACCATGTGGTGGAGAGCTAACGACATTACCTCATGTCATTGTCATTTCCACAGTAAAAAAAGACTATAGCATCTATCTGAAATGTCCAAGGGTTAAAAATATCAAGGTGATGGAGAAAGTTCTTTGAGCTCTATGTCAGGCGAGGATTTGTCGAGAGCATAACTCGAAGGGTTGAGAATAAATAAAATATTTTGGGTTTCAGAGAGTCACGGAAAGTCATCACACCTGAAGAAACAACTCCTTGTTGCATCCTCCCATCACGCTGAAGCTGAAGATGAGAAAGAGTTGTTGTATTTGGGGTTAAACCGTCTACAAGCTAAGCTAGCCAGAGGCAGAGTAAAGAAAGGTGTACCGACCTACATGTTAGGTGCAAACCTATATTCTTCAACCCAACAACTAGGTAGTGGTGGGCCTGCAAGTGAAGCAGCAATGGAACAAGCCTCGGGAGCAGGTCAGGGTTCATATAGGAGAGGGAGAGAGTGTTTGGCATTCCCTTCATCCTTTTCTCTGGCCACCCACAAGAACAAAATGTTTAGGAAAGAAAACAAGATTGTAACCATAGAGACCACAACCAGTTGATGACCCTTTACCATTTAAAATCATATACAACAAAGTGTAATATTGGTGTATACGAGTCATTTAATTAGTTGTGGTCTACAAGAAAACGAGATTGTAACCACAGAGACCACAAACAGTTGAAGACCCTTTACCATTTAAAATCATATACATATACGGGCAGTGCAATATCGGTGTATATGATAGTCATTTAATTAGTTGTGGTGGTCTACAAGAAAATGAGATTGTAACCATAGAGACCACAAACAGTTGACGACCCTTTACCATTTAAAATCATATACACCAATCATTATACGGGCAGTACAATATTGGTGTATATGATAGTCATTTAATTAGTTGTGGTGGTCTACATGGGCGAGACTGGTTTCCTTTTTTATCTTTTCTTTTCTTTTAAAAACAAATAGTTGTAATTATTTTTGTTCGTGGCTCTATTTTTGGGGGTTGCTTAAATGATATTGTGGGCAATGGGGGCTATATTAAGTCAGAGTTCCAAGTGAGAGCTTCAGGGTCTCCAGGGGTTTTAAATATTCCAACTTGTTTATTGTTCTCTATGAACTCTCAGTTGACATAATAACATTATAATAACCTTCTCGAACTTGAAATTGTATTCTCTCGAAATATTCCTGATGAAGGCTAGAGTGTCTAGTCGAAATGTTGAGAGAATACAATTTGAAGTTGATTATTGAGGTTACTTTAATGTTGTGTACCGCACATGTTGACACATACCATCTCTGCCATGACCCATTCTCTAGTCTAACTTGACACATACCATCTCTGTCATGACCCATTCTCTAGTCTAACTTGACACATACCATCTCTGCCATGACCCATTCTCTAGTCTAACTTGACACATACCATCTCTGTCATGACCCATTCTCTAGTCTAACTCGACACATGTCATCTCTGCCATGACCCATTCCTATAAACACTAGTCTAACTTGACACATGTCATCTCTGCCATGACCCACTCCTATAAACACTAGTCTAACTTGACACATTTCATCTCTGCCATGACCCACTCCTATAAACACTAGTCTAACTTGACGCCAGTCAGCACATACCATACCTTGCATATTGAGTCAGCCAGGGATCAGCTACAGCCTCTTCAAGGTCTTGTCAAAGAGAACTCGACAACTAGCCAAACCTAGATGCTATTCTATAGCATGCTTATTGCTAAAATACACACGCACTATTGCTGTAGAGTTGCTTGCTTTTGCTTGCTTATTGCTACAAGTAAATTATTCCTCAGTAAACCAACTGATGGCTCACTACACTCTCAGCTGCATAGAACACAGCTCAGCTTGAGGCATGTTCTGGAGAACAACGATATTCACTCAATTCTAATTATAAACGCTACGCGAGCTAGCTTGATTGCATCATCGATGGGAGGCCTTATAGTCGTGGAATGCATTGCGACATTTGTAGTCTTGTGGTAGTAAAGCATTAAGTATTAGTGGATGGCATTAAGTATTAGTGGATGGCATTAAGTATTAGTGGATGGCATTAAGTATTAGTGGATGGCATTAAGTATTAGTGGACGGCATTAAGTATTAGTGGATGGCATTAAGTATTAGTGGATGGCATTAAGTATTAATGGATGGCATTAAGTATTAGTGGATGGCATTAAGTATTAGTGGATGGCATTAAGATGGCATTAAGTATTAGTGGATGTCATTAAGTATTAGTGGATGGCATTAAGATGGCATTAAGTATTAGTGGATGGCATTAAGATGGCATTAAGTATTAGTGGATGGCATTAGGATGGCATTAAGTATTAGTGGATGGCATTAAGTATTAGTGGATGGCATTAAGTATTAGTGGATGGACCTGTTGCATGCAAGTATGCAGCGAGATGGACACAAACACACACAGGTAGCCCTTGAAGATGAAGGTCAAGGTTCTTTCACACTTTTAGCCCTATGAAGGTCAAGGTTCTTTCACACTTGAGCCCTTGAAGGTGAATTTCACACTTTCTACAGTTCCTTGGTCAGCTGGCCCATTACTGTACCATAGTGAAGGATTCAAGGCACACAGGGAGTATTTTTGGAGCCAATATCAGCTGAAGCCACTTTAGTAATTATATATATATAAATATATTAAAAAATTAAAATTAAAAATAAATGGGGGGGGGGGGGGGGGGGGGGGGGGGGGGAGTTTCTGTCTGCCATTTTTAAATAGGTTAAACCAATGAAGCCCATTTCTGTTGGGGGGATATTCCCCCCCTCCCCGAATCTGGTCTTAGTTTTGCCTACCACACACACACACATACACACAGATGCGTACTTAAGTATCGTTTTCATTGTTGAAAGACTGCTATTTATCCCCTTAAATTTTTTTAGTGAAGTATTTTCGTGGATAACTTCCACCCCTGAAAACCATCGAAGGAAACAATTCCAGCCTGCAGGATTTCCCACAGCCTCTAATGACCACACACAAGCGAAACCTCCAAGGTGTAATTAATGATCATCTGAAGTGGATGGAGAGTGGCCATGATAATATCTCGTGTTACATTACGCTACGCTGGCATTGATAAACAACCCTGTCAGTATCATTAACTTAGGGCCATGATAATATCTCGTGTTACATTACGCTACGCTGGCATTGATAAACAACCCTGTCAGTATCATTAACTTAGGGCCATGATAATATCTCCTGTTACATTACGCTACGCTGGCATTGATAACAACCCTATCAGTATCATTAACTTAGGAGCTCCTTTGAGACGAGCTTCAAACTGTACCCTATCTAATTGTAGCACACCAAACTGTACCCTTTCTAATTGCAGCACACCAAACCATACTGATTTCTAATAATTGTAGAAACTAACTGTACCCCTTTTACGCACTAAACCTCTTTTGCGCACTAAACCTCTTTCTAAACTGTAGCACACTAACTGTACCCCTTTCTAAACTGTAAGCACACATACTGTACTTGGATACAAGCCATGAAAGACTCCCTGCGCATGCCTACAGAAACAGCAAGACCATCTCATTTCTTCCATGTCCTCACACATAAGGCAATAGGAAAACTATCGTAGAAAAACACACCAGTACATAGCAGCTCTAGTGTAGAAATATGTACTCTAACATGCAACTGATTTGATACTGGGAAAAACTGCTCGAGAGTCACAAAATGTAAAGGCACATTCATTCGTATGTGTGTAGTTTGCAAGCATGTCTTTACATCATCATGGCATGGCTGCACCCACATTTTCTATGAGGCTTCAGCCGTGCAAAAAAAGACAATTAAGAAGACCAGGCTCTATGTACACTCCCCCACCCTCTACCTTCAAAACATGGTTGTGAAGCTTGGTGTAGCCTGCTGTTGCAGTGCAAGCAAAGTTGGCCAAAGCTGGTATCTAGAGATAGGAAGTTGTCATGTAACAAGTCTGCAGATTAATTGTCGAGTGCAGGCAACCCCCCTTCCCTTCCCCCCCCCCCCCCCCCCCCCCCACCCACACACACACACAAGAAGGTTTCAACCACCTCTGGGCTAAGGACACAGAATATTATATGAACATAACAAACAACTCCGGATCAGAGTGTAGACACGTGCATTAGCTTTACACAAGACATAACAAAAATGCAGCCAACCAACTGCACGGACACATACACAACAACGAACCTGACAGCTTGGCCAGTGCAATCCGTAGAGGCCTTACAGGGGTGCATGGGTTCGCTACTAGGAGAAATAGTGTCGTTACCACCTCTAGCCGAAGCCTCCATTCTATGCAACCTGACGGCCTTTGTCTACATGCACTCGACTATTGTTGATGACGTCACCAATTCGGCGACCGCGAGTGCTATTTTGAGATTATCATGTGGCAGTAATAATGGCCAAAGAGATATCATATTACAGTCAAGACCCGAAGAAAACTATCATCAACCAGTCTAGACCTCTTTGTTTGGCTTCATCTTCAGCAAGTGTGGAATCCCAAATTGTCTGACTGGTCAACTGTGATTTATGGATGCGCAAGTGCCTTCAAATGCTCCTGAAAGTGAGTGGCGCCTCTATGTAGCTATGTAGCTGAGGGATAGATTGGAACGCAGATCTCCAAGTGTTATCAAATATGTGGGATGGTTTTAGACCTTCCTCTGTGAGGTCTGGGAACACGAGCCAATTGTTCTGCTGAAATGTAATTACCAGCTGTACTGAATAGGATGTCAACGATGTCATGTCAACGATGTCAACGTTGGATAGGCAATATAGCTGATGCAATGACGGAGATGTGATAATATGGCTGACTGCATGTATTGGAGTGATGCAGAATGTACCATAAGAAGCTCCCCTCACCTGCATGGACATATACCGAAAAGCCACTGCCAATAGAGTGGCGGCAGAACAATGTGTTCCGGGTCATTCCATATGAATTCAACCAAAATCAAGAAATTTTCCCAGGTCATATGCTCAGATTTGGCTCAAAATATTTCTGTGGTAACCTCTATATGAATAACGAACACATGCAAAATTTTAGGCTTCAACTCGGAAGTGTTGCCGAGATATAGCTCTCCAAAAATTGGAGGCCACGCCCACTTTTGAGTCCCGGCCGTTCATTTATAGAAGTTTTGGGAGGCCGATATCTTGGAAATGATTCAGGGTTTGGGACTGAAAATTGCTACCCAGGGTAATTTGGACCCAGTCTTTCATAATCTGTCATCACAATTAGTCTATATCATCTGATTTCAGAGTTATTGAAGGATTCAGGCCAAAAAAGGGGACGTTATTTTTCCAATTTTTGGCTGGCAAGTTCACCATGTGGGCAGTTACCTATGGTAATGAAACTTTTTCCACATAATTGTACCTATCTTTTCTTTATTTCTTCAAAGTTTCAACTTTGATTCTCACCTCCTTCACTGTTAATTATTTTTCAAAAGACACCCCATATATCCTTTATGTTCTGCTATCAAAAGTTGTCACTGTGTTAAAATAGACGTTTAATTGTACAATAATGGTAAATGATGACTGTTCATAAGTTCAGGGTAAGGTTCATACAAATGATGGCAACTTCTTCTGAACAAGGGCAGTGTCTTGAGGTGAAATCTTATAAAACCTTGCACTCTGTCCTTGAGGTTCGGGGCAGAAACAAAGCATATTATGTTATGGAATGGCACCCAGCAGGCATTCTTACGAATAGAAGATACTGACAGCTTTTTGGCGTGTCCAACTTTCCGGCACCAGTGTCAGTAGCTTGATCTTTTCCTGCCTTGTTGAAAGTTCAAGTTTTTCCTTCAGGAGTAACATCAGCCGGTCAAGGTCTTCACAAGAATCCCGAATGTCCTCCTCGTCAGTGGAATCAAGATCTTTTGCTTGAAGGTCAAGAACCCGTGCAAATTTGGTTTTGACAGAACTCTTGATCTGTCGAATTTTTCGCTTTCCATATGGCACTGCATCTCTACTCACTCGAAACATATTTAACTGGTCTACAAGCCAGAGGTTGAATAACTTGTTCTATAGATGTCCGATCAATTTCTGGCGAATGAAATTCACTCCCACTGACACTTTCACAATCCATCTTGATATGCTGCTGCTCTCCACATCGGTGGCTACAGTTGACACAGAGCTTCTGTCCTGGCTTCAATTTGAACTTGGTAGCCATATCTTCGTCAACAGTTCTCAAGGATTCTAAAAGTCAAGTAGATTGAGATCGAAAGTGAATGAATTTTACACACAAAGGTATGTATAACTATTACTCACTTGTAATATGCTTCATGTGAAGGGTAAATGGATCAGCACAAGACTTTTGAAGGCTTTCAAACCTTGACAAATACGTCTTTTCATGATGAAAACAGATCTGGTCTTCTTCATTGAATGAGACACCACACCGCCAAGACAAAAGTCTTTTATCAGCAAGTTTAAGGTCACTAATTGTGAAGAGTCCAGCTTTTCTACTGAAGGTTAGTTTGCGACATTCTTCATTCAAAGAAATTCCAATTTTACAGTTACACATCTCAGAAGCCATGCTGATGCTGGAATGAAAGCTTTGCTCAACCTTCTTGTTTTTATATCCAAAGATGATGCAACACCAGAAAGCTGTGAAGATGATGCAATGGAATACCTGAAGTTGTGAAGATGATGCAATGGAATACCTGAAGTTGTGAAATGGTTATGATCCAATACCTGATGAAGTTGTGAAGATGATGGATGATACAACATTTGGTTATGATCCAATAAACAACATCTCCCACTCACCATACCTCCTTACTCCTACCTTGTAGTCAAACACACACAAAAACTATTTAAAAAAGAAACAAACACTAATCAAATCAAGCTTTGATATTACCAAGACAACTGACAGTTATTTAGTCTGTTTATGATCAAATGATACTTATGTAAGGAAAAACAATGATAGCAAAACCTCAGTGATTGATCTGGATGGGAATATGTCAGTATTTTACAAAAAATAATTAACAGTGAAGGAGATGAGAATCAAAGTTGAAACTTTGAAGAAACAAAGAAAAGATAGGGACAATTATGTGGAAAAGGTTTCATTACCATAGGTAACTGCCCACATGGTGAACTTGACTGCCAAAAATTGGAAAAATAACGTCCCCTTTTTTGACCTGAATCATTCAATAACTCTGAAATGAGAAGGGATAGACTAATTGTGATGACAGATTATGAAAGACTGGGTCCAAATTACCCTGGGTAGCAATTTTCAGTCCCAAACCCTGAATCATTTCCAAGATATCGGCCTCCCAAAACTTCTATAAATGAACGGCCGGGACTCAAAAGTGGGCGTGGCCTCCAATTTTTGGAGAGCTATATCTCGGCAACACTTCCGAGTTGAAGCCTAAAATTTTGCATGTGTTCTTTATTCATATAGAGGTTACCACAGAAATATTATGAGCCAAATCTGAGGTGGTCACCTGGGGACCTCTGGTTGAGTTCATATGGAATGACCCTTCCCAGACTTCTTCCCGCCGCAAGGGAATTAAAGGTTGGTGGCTGTATGAGACTAGGATAATGAATGTTGCTGACGAGTTGCATGCAGTAGGTCAAGGTTGTCAAGGTTCATTGTGACCCTTGTAAAAGGCAATATCTAAGAATGCTACAGCAATAAAATTTGTTTCTTAGCACGATTTAAATGACCCTTTACCAGTTTTAGCTGCATTTGTTATTCTGTGGATATGCACCTATCAAGATATGCTTCTAACCAAGATATGCTCCTAACCAAGATATGCTCCTAACCAAGATATGCTCTAACCAAGACATGCTCGTAACCAAGACATGCTCCTAATCAAGATATGCTTCTAACCGAGATATGCTCCTAATCAAGATACGCTCCTAACCAAGACATTCTCCTAACCAAGACATGCTTCTAACCAAGACATGCTCCTAACCAAGACATGCTCCTAACCAAGACATGCTCCTAACCAAGACATGCTCCTAACCAAGACATGCTCCTAACCAAGACATGCTTCTAACCAAGACATGCTCCTAACCAAGATATGCTCCTAACCAAGATATGCTCCTAACCAAGATATGCACCTATCAAGATATGCTCCTAACCAAGATATGTTCCTAACCAAGATATGCTCCTAACCAAGACATGCTTCTAACCAAGATATGTATGCTCCTAACCGAGATATGATCTAACCAAGATATGCTCCTAACCGAGATATGCTCTAACCAAGATATGTCCCTAACCAAGATATGCACCTAACCGAGATATGCTCCTAATCAAGACATGCTCCTAACCAAGATACGCTCCTAACCAAGATACGCTCCTAACCAAGACATGCTCCTAACCAAGACATGCTCCTAACCAAGACATGCTCCTAACCAAGACATGCTCCTAACCAAGACATGCTCCTAACCAAGACATGCTCCTAACCAAGACATGCTCCTAACAAAGACATGCTCCTAACAAAGACATGCTCCTAACCAAGACATGCTCCTAACCAAGACATGCTCCTAACCAAGACATGCTCCTAACCAAGACATGCTCCTAACCAAGACAGGCTCCTAACCAAGACAGGCTCCTAACCAAGACAGGCTCCTAACCAAGACATGCTCCTAATCAAGACACGCTCCTAACCAAAACATGCTCCTAGCCAAGACATGCTCCTAATCAAGACATGCTCCTAACCAAGACATGCTCCTAATCAAGACATGCTCCTAACCAAGAAATTCTCCTAACCAAGACATTCTCCTAACCAAGACATGCTCCTAACCAAGACATGCTCCTAACCAAGACATGCTCCTAACCAAGACAGGCTCCTAACCAAGACAGGCTCCTAACCAAGACATGCTCCTAATCAAGATATGCTCCTAACCAAGATATGCTCCTAACCAAGATATGCTCCTAACCAAGACATGCTCCTAACCAAGACATGCTCCTAACCAAGATATGCTCCTAACCAAGATATGCTCCTAACCAAGACAGGCTCCTAACCAAGACAGGCTCCTAACCAAGACATGCTCCTAATCAAGACACGCTCCTAACCAAGACATGCTCCTAACCAAGACATGCTCCTAATCAAGACATGCACCTAACCAAGACATGCTCCTAATCAAGACATGCTCCTAACCAAGACATTCTCCTAACCAAGACATGCTCCTAACCAAGACATGCTCCTAACCAAGACATGCTCCTAACCAAGACAGGCTCCTAACCAAGACAGGCTCCTAACCAAGACATGCTCCTAATCAAGATATGCTCCTAACCAAGATATGCTCCTAACCAAGATATGCTCCTAACCAAGATACGCTCCTAACCAAGACATGCTCCTAACCAAGACATGCTCCTAATCAAGATATGCTCCTAACCAAGACACGCACCTATCAAGATATGCTCCTAACCAAGATATGCTTCTAACCAAGACATGCTCCTAACCAAGATACGCTCCTAACCAAGATACGCTCCTAACCAAGATATGCTTCTAACCAAGACATGCTCCTAACCAAGACATTCTCCTAACCAAGACATGCTCCTAACCAAGACATGCTCCTAACCAAGACATGCTCCTAACCGAGATATGCTCCTAAAACACTGAGTGCCTATATGATGTAGAGGAGACTATGCTGGTCAATTGAGTTCATAACCTGCAGTGTGTTTGCAATGATGAGCAAGGGGTGTAACCTGGAGAGGGTGTGGTTTAGATCATGATGGTGTGCTTTATTTAATGGAAGTACAAGTGTAAATTTTAATTTTTACCCCACCCTCACCCTCACCCCACCTCCTCACCCCACCCCCTCACCCCCCACCACCTCCTCACCCCACCCTCACCCCACTCCCCACCCTCACCCTCACCCCCCACCACCTCCCCACCCTCACCCTCACCTCCCCACCACCTCCCCACCCTCACCCTCACCTCCCCACCCTCACCCGACCAACTCGTGCACATCCATGAAGTATGAAAGTAACCTTGTTTCTAAACTTATGTTGCCACAAAAGATGGTGGCAACATTCTCTTGGATTCGTAACATGGTTTTGCGTATCTAAGTCTCGTAGCTGTTGTATGATAAGTGGCCACACTCTTCAGAGGCTACAGAAGGTGCTGGTGGCCTGGCTGATGGTGGCCTGGCTGACGGTGGCCTGGCTGGTGGTGGCCTGGCTGATGGTGGTCTGGCTGACGGTGGCCTGGCTGGTGGTGACTTTGCTGATGGTGGCCAGGCTGACGGTGGCCTGACTGCTGCTGGTGGCCTGACTGCTGGTGGCCCGGCTGGTGATGGCCCGGCTGCTGGTGGCCTGGCTGGTGATGGTGGCCTGGCTGATGGTGGCCTGGCTGATGGTGGCCCGGGTGATAGTAGCCTGGCTGATGGTGGCCTGGCTGGTGTTGGCCTGGCTGGTGGTGGCCTGGCTGCTGGTGGCCTGGCTGGTGGTGGCCTGGCTGACGGTGGCCTGGCTGGTGGTGGCCAGGCTGATGGTGGCCTGGCTGGAAGTGGCCTGACTGCTGGTGGCCTGGCTGATGGTGGGCTGGCTGGTGGTGGGCTGGCTGCTGGTGGCCTGACTGGTGGTGGCCTGGCTGGTGATGGCTGGCTGATGGTGGCCTGGCTGGTGGTGGCTGGCTGAGGGTGGCCTGGCTGATGGTGGCCTGGCTGGTGGTGGCTGGCTGACGGTGGCCTGGCTGATGGTGGCCTGGCTGGTGGTGGCTGGCTGAGGGTGGCCTGGCTGATGGTGGCCTGGCTGGTGGTGGCTGGCTGACGGTGGCCTGGCTGATGGTGGCCTGGCTGGTGGTGGCTGGCTGACGGTGGCCTGGCTGATGGTACGGGTTCTCTTCTTGTCATGCTCATCAATAAGAGAGATGTGGACAACAATTATTTACACGCGTTTATTTGGATGGTGTCATTGGCAAGCCCTGAGACCAACTACATGTATGCACCCAACAAATCTTCTTGCCCCTATTAATATTGTATAGGGCTAGGATTATGGCTAGGGCTCTGGCAGCTCTGGGCCTGGACATGCATGGATGCTCCTCGGATTGCCCACTGCACCGATGGACTTCACTGGATTTCATGCTCGGGTGGCATTGGCCAAGAGGGCATTGTATAGATTGCTGTGGTGGGAGCAACAGTGTGTGATGATAATGTTGCAGTGGTGGTGGTGGTGGAATTGTGACGAAGAAATGATATATCTCTCCTGTCTCTCCTCCCTCTCTCCACCCCACCCCCTCTCTTTCTCGCCCTGCCCCTCTCTTTCTCGTCCTGCCCCTCTCTCCACCCCACCCCCTCACTTTCTCGCCACACCCCTCTCTCCACCCCACCCCCTCTCTCCACCCTGCCCCTCTCTTTCTCGCCCTGCCCCTCTCTCTACCATGCCCCCTCTCTTTCTTGCCACGCCCCTCTCTCCGCCACACCCCCTCTCTTTCTTGCCACGCCCCTCTCTTTCTCACCCCGCCCCTCTCTCCACCCCACCCCCTCTCTTTCTCCCCTCCTCTCTCTCCCTCTCTAGACTGTCCAGGAACAAGCAGTGTGGATGCTGGTAAAGTATCGGCATGTGAGGGTTGTCCCAACCAGAATGTCTGTTCCTCAGGTTTACCCATGTCTCCCGACCCTGGTGCGTACGAGAAGTTTGTTACAAAGTCGACTTTCCTTCTCTAATGGTGATTCTTTCTGCAGCCATAGAAGAAGTGGGAGAGAGAATGTCGAAGATTAAACACAAGATCTTAGTTCTTTCTGGGAAAGGAGGAGTTGGAAAGAGCACATTTACAGCACAGTTGGCCTTCTCCCTGGCTTCCGATGAGAAGATTCAGGTATGTAAGTGCATCGGCAGGTTTGTTAGTGTTGTGTGTCCACTGGCGTCATGAACTATCTGGCTGGGCTGGGATTAGGCTAGTGGTAGAATAGGGCTAGAATAGGGTTAAGGCTGTGGCTAAGGTTAGGATTGAGTTAAAGCTAGGCCTAGGATAGGGTTAAGGCAAGGTGTAGGGCTAGATAAGGCTAGGACAAGGTTAAGGCTAGGGTAGGGTTAGGCAAGGGCAAAGGCTGGGGCTAGAATAAGTCTAGGATAGGGTTAAGGCTAGGCCTAGGGTTAGGCTAAGGCTAGGGTAGGGTTAAGGCTGGGGCTAGCGGGGTTAATCCTGGGGTAGAATTAGGCTAGGGCAAGGATAGGGTTAGGCTAGGGCTGGTTCATTAAGGCTGGGGCTAGGGCTGGATGATCCCTGGCTGGTATACTGGCTCCAGTGGACAGAGTCTGCCAAAGTTCCCACACACTTGCATAATGTCAGCTTGTAGGTACACGCCAATTATTTTGCTGTTGTTGTGCTATTATTATTGAATAGGTTTTGCTGTTATTATTGAATAGGTGGCTGTGCTGGATGTGGACATTTGTGGGCCGTCTATGCCTCTGATGATGGGCGTGGCAGGGGAACAGGTCCACCAGAGTGGCTCCGGGTGGTCTCCTATAGTAAGTAGACCCTCGTCTGTATACTGGTGGGAACAAAGAACTAATTGGTGAACCAGGTTCTGACTGAGTCAGTGCTGCAATCCTGGGGCCCAAAGTTCGAAGCTGTCAATCCACTGTCTCCTAGCCCTAGCCCCAGCCCTAGCCCTAGCCAGTATTAGGCAGGCACGCAGGAACTTGAGACGTGCATGATTATCCCTGGGCCACTGCAGCCCTAGCCAGTGTTAGGCAGACAAGCATAATGATCTGGTTGGCCACTGCATCATTGGGCAGGTATGCATGCAAAGGTTTGCTGCAGCTGTCATGGTGTGTGTGTGTGTGTGTGTGTGTGTGTGTGTGTGTGTGTGTGTGTGTCCTTTCTTTACTGCAGTATGTGGAGGAGAACCTGGGAGTGATGTCTATAGGCTTCCTCCTGGCCTCACCTGACAGTGCCGTCATCTGGAGAGGACCCAAGAAGAATGGTGTGCACTGAGTGTGTAAGATTACAATGTCTCTTCCTGTTCACATTGCACTCCGTATTGGAGTCTCCTCCTGTTCACACTGCACTCCATAGTGGAGTCTCCTCCTGTTCACACTGCACTCCATAGTGGAGTCTCCTCCTGTTCACATTGCACTCCGTAGTGGAGTCTCCTCCTGTTCACACTGCACTCCGTAGTGGAGTCTCCTCCTGTTCACACTGCACTCCGTAGTGGAGTCTCCTCCTGTTCACACTGCACTCTGTAGTGGAGTCTCCTCCTGTTCACACTGCACTCCGTAGTGGAGTCTCCTCCTGTTCGTTTCTTACCTTGTATGGTAATTCTGCTCTTGCTAGTGAATGCCTTTCTCTGTCAGCTCTCTCCGGACGTATCTTTCCTTGTATGGTAATGCTCTGTCCCTCCCGTTACCTATCGACATTCGACATTCATCTAATTAGCCTTTCTCTGCCTCTGTAGTAGCTCACTGAGGTATTTCACAGGTTGATGACAGTTTCTTCATTTTGCTCTGTGCATGCTCAGTAGTGACATGCATGCACGTGCATGCAGGCACATTATTATAAACATATCAACTAATAAATATTTTAAAAACAAGACCTATTTCACGCTAATAATAATTGATTGCCTGCCTGGTCTGGGAGTGTGACCTATCCTCCTCCTTGTACGAGACACTGTTTGTTATTATAGCCTGCAATGGTGCTACTGACTGTGACTGGCCACACAGAGATACCGCTGGACCAGAGTCATAGTTGAGGGTCTTGTAGTCTGCAATGGTGCAAGTGACTGACCACACAGAGACACCGCTGGACCAGAGGTGAAGTTGAGGGTCTTGTAGCCTGCAATGGTGCTAGTGACTAGCCACACAGAGACACCGCTGGACCAGAGGTGAAGTTGAGGGTCTTGTAGCATGCAATGGTGCAAGTGACTAGCCACACAGAGATGACACTGGACCAGAGTCACAGTTGAGGGTATTGGAGGGAGAATATTTGGCAGTTGATGTAATGTGCATACCACTCTCCGCTGGAAATGTTGACGGAGAAATATATTTGATGCATTAATAATCAAATCCTACAATAACTGCAAATTAAATAACCCCTAACAGGGTTTCATTTAGGGGGAGGGGGGCAACTGGAGGAATCTAGATATTAAGGGGTGGCATGATATCAAGCACTTATCAACATCAATAAGAATTTTAATAATACAATTTCCAAGGGGGAGCAGTCGCCCCCCCCCCCCCCCCCCCCCCCAAAATGAAACCCTAATATTAAAAAACACCCTCCAAGAATATCCATGGCAACCATAGCTGCCAAGTTTTAACTGTTAAATGTCACTATCTCTGATTCATTTTGGCTGTCGAGAGGCTGACTCTGCGCTACTCCATTCATGAATTATTTCAGGTATTATCAAGCAGTTTCTACGGGATGTGGATTGGGGTGACGTCGATTACCTGCTGGTGGACACACCTCCTGGTACCTCGGACGAGCACCTGTCCCTGGTGCAGTACCTGAGCACCTCCCACGTTGACGGAGCCATCATCATCACCACTCCACAGGAGGTCTCGCTCATGGATGTCAGGAGGGAGATCAACTTTTGTCGGAAGGTCAATCTGCCGATTTTGGGCGTGGTGGAGAATATGAGCAGTTTCATTTGCCCGAAATGTGAGGTAGGACCATATTTAGGAACCGTGCATGCAATTTTTTAAATGGCAGTGGTTGCCGTGTGAGAAATCTGTCCATCTATAGTCGTTCATTGTTACATATTCCCCCCCCCCCCCCCCCCCCACCCCATGTGAAAATATTTTTTCGGTCCCACTTTCCCCCCCCGTGCGAAACTATCTACGAGGAATGTAATTAAAGGAATGTAATTAAAGGAATGTAATTAAAGCAAATGGTTTAATTTCGATCATTAAGACATCTAGTCGAAATGTCGAGCGAGTATAATTCAAGTTGATTATTGAGAAGGTCATTGTAATTGGGTTATGTAAACTGAGAGTTCGTGTAATCGATGTTCAGTTGAGATGATGTGGTGTCAAGTGGTGTCAGCTGCTCTTTGATCGTGCACACACTGGGGTGGAGGAGAGAAGTTAGCCTTGAGGAGAGGACTGCAGGACCTAGCAGTCATGCCTGCTTGGCTGGTTTCTCTTTGAGGAGAGGAATATAGGACCTAGCAGTCATGCCTGCTTGACTGGTTTCTCTTTGAGGAGAAGGCATGGCCTAGCAGTCATGCCTGCTTGACTGGTTTCTCTTTGAGGAGAAGGCATGGCCTAGCAGTTATGCCTGCTTGACTGGTTTCTCTTTGAGGAGAAGGCATGGCCTAGCAGTTATGCCTGCTTGACTGGTTTCTCTTTGAGGAGAGGATGCAGGGCCTAGCAGTCATGCGCCTGCTTGACAAGTTTCTCTTTGATCCAGTGTGGCAAAAACTGTACACAACAACATGTACGCCCACACACAGACAGCTATAAATACTTAGCAGTGTGGAGGGCACAGAGTGCAGTGTGGAGGGCACAGAGTGCAGTGTGGAGGGCACAGAGTGCAGTGTGGAGGGCACAGAGTGCAGTGTGGAGGGCACAGAGTGCAGTGTGGAGGGTACAGAGTGCAGTGTGGAGGGTACAGAGTGCAGTGTGGAGGGTACAGAGTGCAGTGTGGAGGGCACAGAGTGCAGTGTGGAGGGCACAGAGTGCAGTGTGGAGGGCACAGAGTGCAGTGTGGAGGGTACAGAGTGCAGTGTGGAGGACACAGAGTGGAGGGTACAGAGTGCAGTGTGGAGGACACAGAGTGCAGTGTGGAGGGTACAGAGTACAGTGTGGAGGGCACAGAGTGCAGTGTGGAGGGTACAGAGTGCAGTGTGGAGGGTACAGAGTGCAGTGTGGAGGGCACAGAGTGCAGTGTGGAGGGTACAGATGCAGTGTGGAGGGTACAGAGTGCAGTGTGGAGGGCACAGAGTGCAGTGTGGAGGGCACAGAGTGCAGTGTGGAGGGCACAGAGTGCAGTGTGGAGGGCACAGAGTGCAGTGTGGAGGGCACAGAGTGCAGTGTGGTTGAGTATTGGCTGATTTGTAGCTGCGTGTAGAGGGGTCCAGTGTTGTCATCGTCAACCCCATGCCATCCATGGATGACCAAGTTAAGCAGGGTTCATCCCTGTATGAACTAGGATATTCCCAGTAACTTGGTCATATGGATGGCAATACCGGACACATGTGTGAGTTTGGCTTGAGAGACTAGTACTGGCCAGAGAGTGTGCTTCATGAGATGCTGCCCGGGAGTGTGGATGGCATGGCCATTTTCAATACTGACCACCAGGCAGGATCATGTGACAGATTCTGACCACCAGGCAGGATCATGACCAGGCAGGATCATGTGACAGATTCTGACCACCAGGCAGGATCATGTGACATATTCTGACCACCAGGCAGGATCATGTGACATATTCTGACCAGGCAGGATCATGTGACATATTCTGACCACCAGGCAGGATCATGTGACATATTCTGACCACCAGATAGATCATGTGACGGATTCCAACCACAAGGTAGGATCGTGTGACAATTAGGATCCTGCGACAATTAGCTATGTAAATGGGAGGATCGGATGTCAGTAAATACTCATTTGTTTCTACCTATTTGCCTGTCTAATATTGCCCCCTGCCATGCCTGGCTGTCTCCCCTGCCCCCTGCCATGCCTGGCTGTCTCCCCTGCCCCCTGCCATGCCTGGCTGTCTCCCCTGCCCCCTGCCATGCCTGGCTGTCTCCCCTGCCCCCTGCCATGCCTGGCTGTCTCCCTGCCATGCCTGGCTGTCTCCCCTGCCCCCTGCCATGCCTGGCTGTCTCCCCTGTCCCCTGCCATGCCTGGCTGTCTCCCCTGCCATGCCTGGCTGTCTCCCCTGCCCCCTGCCATGCCTGGCTGTCTCCTCTGTCCCCTGCCATGCCTGGCTGTCTCCCCTGTCCCCTGCCATGCCTGGCTGTCTCCCCTGTCCCCTGCCATGCCTGGCTGTCTCTCTGTCCCCTGCCATGCCTGGCTGTCTCCCTCTGTCCCCTGCCATGCCTGGCTGTCTCCCTGTGCCTCCTGCCATGCCTGGCTGTCTCCCCCTGTCCCCTGCCATGCCTGGCTGTCTCCTGCCATGCCTGGCTGTCTCCCTCTGTCCCTGCCATGCCTGGCTGTCTCCCTCTGTCCCCTGCCATGCCTGGCTGTCTCCCTCTGTCTCCTGCCATGCCTGGCTGTCTCCCTCCGTCCCCTGCCATGCCTGGCTGTCTCCCTCTGTCCCCTGCCATGCCTGGCTGTCTCCCTCTGTCTCCTGCCATGCCTGGCTGTCTCCCTCTGCCCCCTGCCATGCCTGGCTGTCTCCCTCTGTCCCTGCCATGCCTGGCTGTCTCCCCCTGCCATGCCTCTGTCCCCTGCCATGCCTGGCTGTCCCCCTCTGTCTCCCTGCCATGCCTGGCTGTCTCCCTCTGTCCCCCTGCCATGCCTGGCTGTCTCCCTCTGTCCCCTGCCATGCCTGGCTGTCTCCCTGTCCCCTGCCATGCCTGGCTGTCTCCCTCTGTCTCCCTCTGCCCCCTGCCATGCCTGGCTGTCTCCCTCTGTGCCTGCCATGCCTGGCTGTCTCCCTCTGTCCCCTGCCATGCCTGGCTGTCTCCCTCTGTCCCCTGCCATGCCTGGCTGTCTCCCTCTGCCTCCTGCCATGCCTGGCTGTCTCCCTCTGCCCCCTGCCATGCCTGGTTGTCTCCCTCTGTCCCCTGCCATGCATGGCTGTCTCCCTCCGTCCCCTGCCATGCCTGGCTGTCTCCCTGTTCCCTGCCATGCCTGGCTGTCTCCCTATGTCTCCTGCCATGCCTGGCTGTCTCCCTCTGTCCCCTGCCATGCCTGGCTGCCTCCCTCTGTCCCTGCCATGCCTGGCTGTCTCTCTGTCCCCTGCCATGCCTGGCTGTCTCCCTCTGTCCCCTGCCATGCCTGGCTGTCTCCCTCTGCCCCCTGCCATGCCTGGCTGTCTGCCTCTGTCCCCTGCCATGCCTGGCTGTCTCCCTCTGTCCCCTGCCATGCCTGGCTGTCTCCCTCTGTCTCCCTCTGCCCCCTGCCATGCCTGGCTGTCTCCTCTGTCCCCTGCCATGCCTGGCTGTCTCCCTCTGTCTCCTGCCATGCCTGGCTGTCTCCCCTGTCCCCTGCCATGCCTGGCTGTCTCCCTCTGTCCCCTGCCATGCCTGGCTGTCTCCCTCTGTCCCCTGCCATGCCTGGCTGTCTCCCTGTCCCCTGCCATGCCTGGCTGTCTCCTCTGTCCCCTGCCATGCCTGGCTGTCTCCCTCTGTCCCCTGCCATGCCTGGCTGTCTCCCCTGTCCCCTGCCATGCCTGGCTGTCTCCCTCTGTCCCCTGCCATGCCTGGCTGTCTCCCTCTGTCCCCTGCCATGCCTGGCTGTCTCCCCTGTCCCCTGCCATGCCTGGCTGTCTCCCCCTGCCATGCCTGGCTGTCTCCCTCTGTCCCCTGCCATGCCTGGCTGTCTCCCTGTCCCCTGCCATGCCTGGCTGTCTCCCCTGTCCCCTGCCATGCCTGGCTGTCTCCCTCGGCTGTCTCCCTGTCCCCTGCCATGCCTGGCTGTCTCCCCCTGTCCCCTGCCATGCCTGGCTGTCTCTCTCTGTCCCCTGCCATGCCTGGCTGTCTCCCCTGTCCCCTGCCATGCCTGGCTGTCTCCCTCGGCTGTCTCCCTCAGCCCCCTGCCATGCCTGGCTGTCTCCCTCTGTCCCCTGCCATGCCTGGCTGTCTCCCTCTGTCCCTGCCATGCCTGGCTGTCTCCCTCTGTCCCTGCCATGCCTGGCTGTCTCCCTCTGTCCCCTGCCATGCCTGGCTGTCTCCCTCTGTCCCCTGCCATGCCCTCTGTTCCCTGCCATGCCTGGCTGTCTCCCCCTGCCATGCCTGGCTGCCTCCCTCTGTCCCTGCCATGCCTGGCTGTCTCCCTCTGTCCCCTGCCATGCCTGGCTGTCTCCCTCTGTCCCCTGCCATGCCTGTCTGTCCCTGCCATGCCTGGCTGTCTCCTCTGCCCCCTGCCATGCCTGGCTGTCTCCCTCTGTTCCCTGCCATGCCTGGCTGTCTCCCTCTGTCCCCTGCCATGCCTGGCCATCTCCTTCTGTCCCCTGCCATGCCTGGCTGTCTCCCTCTGTCTCCTGCCATGCCTGGCTGTCTCCCTCTGTCCCCTGCCATGCCTGGCTGTCTCCCTCTGTCCCCTGCCATGCCTGGCTGTCTCCCTCTGTCTCCTGCCATGCCTGGCTGTCTCCCTCTGTCCCTGCCATGCCTGGCTGTCTCCCCCTGCCATGCCTCTGTCCCCTGCCATGCCTGGCTGTCCCCCTCTGTCTCCCTGCCATGCCTGGCTGTCTCCCTCTGTCCCCCTGCCATGCCTGGCTGTCTCCCTCTGTCCCCTGCCATGCCTGGCTGTCTCCCTCTGTCTCCTGCCATGCCTGGCTGTCTCCCTCTGTCCCCTGCCATGCCTGGCTGTCTCCCGCTGTCTCCCTGCCATGCCTGGCTGTCTCCCCCTGTCCCCTGCCATGCCTGGCTGTCTCCCCCTGTCCCTGCCATGCCTGGCTGTCTCTCTGTCTCCTGCCGTGCCTGGCTGTCTCCCCTGCCCCCTGCCATGCCTGGCTGTCTCCCTCTGCCCCCTGCCATGCCTGGCTGTCTCCCTCTGTCCCCTGCCATGCATGGCTGCCTCCCTCTGTCCCCTGCCATGCCTGCCATGCTCCCTCTGTCCCCTGCCATGCCTGGCTGCCTCTCTCTGTCCCCTGCCATGCCTGGCTGTCTCCCCCTGCCATGCCTGCCATGCTCCCTCTGTCCCCTGCCATGCCTGGCTGTCTCCTTTGTCCCCTGCCATGCCTGGCTGTCTCTCCCTGTCTCCTGCCATGCCTGGCTGTCCCCTGCCATGCCTGGCTGTCTCCCCTGCCATGCCTGGCTGTCTCCCTGCCCCCTGCCATGCCTGGCTGTCTCCCCTGTCCCCTGCCATGCCTGGCTGCCTCCCTCTGTCCCCTGCCATGCCTGGCTGTCTCCCTCTGTCCCCTGCCATGCCTGGCTGTCTCCCTGTCCCCTGCCATGCCTGGCTATCTCCCTCTGTCCCCTGCCATGCCTGGCTGTCTCCCTCTGTCCCCTGGCCGGTGGAGTTGCTGTGTTATCCACACCCTTTCATACAGAGCAATTTGCCTCATGACAACACACAGGATGTGTTTCTCTTGATTTTGCCCCCTGGACTAAACTTTACTGGAGGGGGGTGTAAACGTGTTAAAGACCTACATGTAGTGGGCTAGACAGGGACACTTGTGGACGGGCAACTTTAGCCAAGAATGGGAGTGGAGATACTTGCCTGAACTCAAAGTTCAAACTTCTATCTATCTTCCTTACAATTAGAACGTGCGCCATCTGCTGCCTTCACTGATTTCTTAGCTCAAGTGACTGGTGCATGTGACAGTATAAGTTTATGCCAGCACATTTCTTCTAGTGCTAAAAGGAAGCGCTCTCAGCTAGAGCTATTCAGATACCTGCCTAGCCCTGGCCCTAGCCCTGGCTTGCTATGAAGATGTTGGGGCTACAGAGCTGTTAAGAAGGAAAGTCCTTCTTTAAAAAAATTATGTTATTATTAATAATATTATTATTATTATTATTATTATTATTATTATTATTATTATTACTACTACTACTACTACTACTACTACTACTATTATTATTTTTTTTATTTTTTATATTTTATTATTACTATTACTATTACTACTACTACTACTACTACTACTACTATTATTACTACTACTATTATTAAATCTGACGCCTCTTATTTCACTCCTCTTTGCTAGACTGTTTCCAAGATCTTCCCTCCTTCCACCGGAGGGGCCAGACAGATGTCCTCTGAAATGGGGGTGCGGTTCCTGGGCGAGATAGAACTGGATCCTCGTCTAGGCGAGTGTTGTGACACAGGAAAGTCATTCCTGCAGCACTTCCCGGAGGCAAGAGTGACCAAAGCTTACAAAAAGATCTGCGCTGGTGAGTCTATAGCACGTCCAGTTATTGGTATACATGGCAAATATCACCGACCTATTTATGTACCTACAGAATGGAACTTGAAATCATCTCTAAATACATCTGAACAAAATACTAAAGTTTTCAGTGTGGGTTTTCTCAGATCCGGTTCCATTCAAAACCGTATAATAACCTTGGTAACACACTATTACCATATCATGCTGTATATAACCTTAACACACTATTAACATACTGTATCATGCGGTGCCTAGCTCCACCCTGTTCATGGACTTGCTCTATTATTCCGCCATGCAGTATATGCACACGCCTAATATGTAGATCACCTGATCTTGATCGGCAAACAGTAGTGTTTGTTTGATTATTCATAGTCTGCTAGCTTCTTCTTCCAGGTCATTTAACTTCCTCTTCCAGGTCTGCTGTAGCTTCCTCTTCCAGGTCAGCTAGCTTCCTCTTCCAGCTTCCTCTTCCAGGTCATCTCTCTTCCTCTTCTAGGTCATCTCTCTTCCTCTTCCAGGTCATCTCTCTTCCTCTTCCAGGTCGGCTAGCTTCCTCTTCCAGGTCTGCTGTAGCTTCCTCTTCCAGGTCAGCTAGCTTCCTCTTCCAGGTCGGCTAACTTCCTCTTCCAGGTCATCTCTCTTCCTCTTCCAGGTCATCTCTCTTCTTCTCCAGGTCATCTCTCTTCCTCTTCCAGGTCTGCTAGCTTCCTCTTCCAGGTCATCTCTCTTCCTCTTCCAGGTCTGCTGTAGCTTCCTCTTCCAGGTCTGCTAGCGGGGCCTACTAGCTTCCTCTTCCAGGTCAGATAGCTTCTCTTCCAGCTCACAGCTTCATTGCTTGGCAAGAGACCACCACCACTCTCTCCATATCTTCTCGGTATAGTTTGGCCAGCCCACCACTGCTGGCAGCTAGTACTGTGGTAGTGATTGCTACCTGCCTAGACTGCAGTAGGTAGGGCGTCTTCTGAACCACATCTCCCCAAAATGCCACGACTTGGATGACCACTCCATTGGTCGTTGGAGAGCAGCCATTCTTCCCACAGGTTACAGTTCAAGATATGCTTGTGCTGTGTGCTTCACAGAAATACCAAGCTTGTTTTCTTCATGGGCAGTGCAATGGAAATAATAGCTTTTAATCACACATGTGCTCTATCATTGCATGAGCTCTCGAGGCAGCACTCGTACTTGTCAAGAACATACTTATAAAATATAATAAATGCTGGTTGTTAGGTAGATGAGTTTATAACACTAATTGGTAAGAAAACTTCCACCTAACGAGCATGCACCTAACAACAAGTGTGTGCCTAACAACAAGTGTGTGCCTAACAACAAGTGTGTGCCTAACAACAAGTGTGTGCCTAACAACAAGTGTGTGCCTAACACAACAAGTGTGCGCCTAACAACAAGTGTGTGCCTAACAACAAGTGTGTGCCTAACACAACAAGTGTGTGCCTAACAACAAGTGTGTGCCTAACACAACAAGTGTGTGCCTAACAACAAGTGTGTGCCTAACAACAAGTGTGCGCCTAACAACAAGTGTGTGCCTAACAAGTGTGTGCCTAACAACAAGCGTGTGCCTAACACAAGTGTGTGCCTAACAACAAGCATGTGCCTAACAACAAGTGTGTGCCTAACAACAAGTGTGTGCCTAACAACAAGCGTGTGCCTAACAACAAGTGTGTGCCTAACAACGAGCATGCACCTAACAAATAGCTCATGCTCATAAACATGTGAGCAGTGTGTGCAAAACTTACCGTCACTTGTTTAGTTGGGCTAGAGAGGTCTGGTGCTAGTGGTGGGCTCTCAAACCACAGCAGTTTTTTGTTCGAGGGCATCATCTGATAGGACGATCTGGAAGACCTTCAACAGAGAAAAGCTACTAGTAATGAAAGACGAAGGAAATATTTTAAATTGACTGGATCTTGCGCCATTTCAGAGCAACTTCACCGCCTGGCCTGCCAACAGCTTCCCTCCCTCTCTCATGTTGGTCAGCGAGCCGAGTAAGGTTTGCTTGTGGGGGCGTAGGTTCAATTAAGAGTGACTCACATACAGTATGCGCCTTGTAACGAGCGTTGGAATCAACATTAGGATCTGCACCTAACAACTTGTTTTACTGCAAGTCATTTATAAGATGTGTCTATGTTGCCATGGGGACTGCAGGATCATCTGTGGGTGGTGCCCAAGGTTGTTGCCCACCTAATTAATACTGGCTAAGGTTGGGTAACCTTGGCGGCAATGCTTGCTGGGGTAACCTTGATGGCAATGCTTGCTAAGGTAACCTTGGTGGCAATGCTTGCTAGGAATGTCTGAAACCCTTTTCCTGGGTAACCTTGGTGCAATGCTTGTTGGGGTAACCTTGGTGGCAGTGGTTGCTGGGGTAACCTTGATGGCAATGCTTGCTAGGGTAACCTTGATGGCAATGCTTGCTAGGGTAACCTTGATGGCAATGCTTGCTAGGGTAACCTTGATGGCAATGCTTGCTAGGGTAGCCTTGGTGGCAATGCTTGCTAGGGTAGTCTTGGTGGCAATGCTTGCTAGGGTAACCTTGATGGCAATGCTTGCTAAGGTAGCCTTGGTGGCAATGCTTGCTGGGGTAGCCTTGGTGGCAATGCTTGCTGGGGTAGCCTTGGTGGCAATGCTTGCTAAGGTAGCCTTGGTGGCAATGCTTGCTAGGGTAACCTTGATGGCAATGCTTGCTAGGGTAACCTTGGTGGCAATGCTTGCTAGGGTAGTCTTGGTGGCAATGCTTGCTAGGGTAACCTTGATGGCAATGCTTGCTAAGGTAGCCTTGGTGGCAATGCTTGCTAGGGTAACCTTGGTGGCAATGCTTGCTAGGGTAACCTTGGTGGCAATGCTTGCTAGGAATGTCTGAAACCCTTTTCCTGGGTAACCTTGGTGCAATGCTTGTTGGGGTAACCTTGGTGCAATGCTTGTTGGGGTAACCTTGGTGGCAGTGGTTGCTGGGGTAACCTTGGTGCCAGTGGTTGCTGGGGTAACCTTGGTGGGAGTGGTTGCTGGGGTAACCTTGGTGGGAGTGGTTGCTGGGGTAACCTTGGTGGCAGTGGTTGCTGGGGTAACCTTGGTGGGAGTGGTTGCTGGGGTAACCTTGGTGGGAGTGGTTGCTGGGGTAACCTTGGTGGCAGTGGTTGCTGTGGTTGCTGGGGTAACCTTGGTGGCAGTGGTTGCTGGGGTAACCTTGGTGGCAGTGGTTGCTGGGATAACCTTGGTGCCAGTGGTTGTTAGGACAACCTTACTGGCAGTGCAGCAGGGTTAGCTTAAAGCAATCTTGAGTGAGGGTGTTCGGGGGAAATACGGTTAGTATTGGGAGGGCAACAACCTTGGACATCATATGATCCCAGACGAGCAAAGATCTCACATGAACACACACACGTTGGCTGTTGCACATGTCAACAACTTCACACCCTTCCCCCCCCCCCCCCCCCCCCCAAATCACACCGTTGTAACATTACCACATGTGCCATTTCCTTCTTCAGGTATTCTTGATGTCATCTCCAGCAAGAATGCTAGCAATGGCAGCCAAGAACTCAAGTGCTAGTTAGCATACTGTATCTAATCATATCCGTCTGTTAATATTGGAATATTTGGTGTTCAATATATACCTGCCCCAAATAAAAATTAGATATTCATAAAAGAACTTCATAAATAACAAGTCATTTATGCATTTATGTACAAAAAAATCCAAATATAGCTCACATATGTATATATATATATATATGCACACATAATATTTCCACCTGAAGTAATAGGTTACATATTTTGTCTAAAATGGGGTCCTGCTTTGCAGGTGCACCAGAAATCAGTGATGAACAATGCCCTTAGTTGTACTCGAGAATCTTCTTGTGGTAGAAGAGTAAATACCTGTGCGGAGAAGAACAGACAACATCAACACTTCCTCGCGGTGTGCATCACCACCCTGTCGTGCAAGCCATGGATAGGGGGACTCACCCTTCGCTTGAGAGCACTTCATCCAGACTGGCCTTAGTGATCCAGGCATCATCACACTTGAACCACTGCAAGGAATGGCCAGAGGAGTTGAAAGAGAAGGAAATATTAGAAGGGCAAGCTATTCAAATTTGGTTACAAAGAAACAGGCCTGTATCTCGGTGTATAATACTACATTCACAGCATGAAGATTCACACCATAAAGATTCACACAACATCATTATTCACACCATAATTATTCACACCATAAAGATTCACACCATAAATATTCACACCATAAAGATTGTCTGGTCTATACAGCTTCTCTACGTGTAGATGGATGGCCTTATAACCAGCGGCCTCTAAAACACACCCAGAAGATGGCCATCTATTACGACTACTCTTCTTCTTTGTTGTTGCTGAACCTCGCAGACGATGCTGCACTTTATAAATGTTGCCATTTCAGCAACTAATAGAGTGAGGCTAGAGGCAGCATTACTGACATGGTTCCCGGGTAATGCAGCCTTCTCGGGTAATGCAGCCTTCCCGGGTAATTCGGTCCTATTACCTATTGTTGGGAATGTGGTAAATCCATGCATGGGTAGAGATATCACTAAACACAAGGCCGGTGATCTTGGAGTCTCGTGTCACCTAATGCAATACAGTCCATGTGTGTCCCAGGGTAGAAGTCAATGGTCACTTCCAGTGAGTGAGCTTGGAGTTTAAAGTCACCTACATGTAATGCAACAGCCCATGTCTGTCCCAGGGTAGAAGCAAAGTTTGAGCTTCCCAACTTCAAAGCTGAGGCCATGCATAAAGGACAACACAGACAGCCTAGGTCCCATTTATACGATGATCCCTGACAAACAGTACTCGGACATCCTGCATCATGTATATATAGGACGCATGTTTGGAGGAGGAGGTCCCTGCGATGGGGGAGGTCTCTTCGATGGCCTCACACAAACTGTTGACCGCAAAGTGTTGTTTGAGGGTGTCTGTAATACTGGTCAGTCTTCAACAAGAAAGACACATTTTCAAAACATGGCTAAGGAACGAGGTCAATTTCCCGTGGCATAGTCCTGGCATACCATCAAGATGACATCATCAACACTGAACAGATCAGCATTGGATTCGGGCTTCAGCTAGGGTTAGGGCAATGGCTAGGGCTAATGCAATGGCTAAGGACCAGGGGGCTAGTGCTCGTGGTGTCACATGATGAGATGCTGTTTGTTGCTATCCCACAGCTATGGAGGAACACCCACAACTAAGCATCTGTACAGAGTCCACAGAACAGCAACAAGACCAGCGTCTGCCATGAATGAACACAGCAAGGGATGGGCACAGCCAGGGGTGGGCACACAGCGAGGGGTGGGCACAGCAAGGGGTGCTAAACAGCCGGGCTAGAAAGTACTCTAATTTGTCACAATCTGATACGTTTTTCTGTGAGAGTGGCCTTCAGGAATCTGGAGCATGATCGTGAGCTTGCTGCTCAGAACTTATTGCCAGGTGGCAGGCAGTTCGCAGGTTTGTCCAAGGGGAAGAGGAGGTTGCCAGAGCATCACGAACAGGCACGAAGGTCACTCCATGCAGGTGAGCTAAGCACTGGTTAAGTGCCAAGGTGCTGCAATAACTGCAGAGATGCTGTTTCATCTCGTCTGCCAGACACTTCTGCACTTCAGGGGGAACAAAGCTAATAAATAGAAGTTGCTATCCCAGTCGCCCATCCATCCATCCCTAGGTTTCTCCTCCTTCCCTGTGGCACTAACAATGGAGGCTACTGTTACCCTTGGGGGTTGACTTTTCTTCCTCCCTTTGCACTCGTTTCCCTTTTCATTAAGCCCGTGATTAGGTAGAGCCTGCCAACAACAACCCGTCTCATCTAGATGCATGACATCCTCTTTCTTATAGAATTTCTGGTAGCCTTTCTTTCCAAGAATCGATTGTCGCCCTCTCACATCACCAGATTGACCAGATACTGTAAATTGATGTTATAGTGGGAGTTTTCCATTTTTGGAGCCAACCATTAGTCCCCTTGAATCCTACCTTTCAGAGAGTAGCAGTTATCTGTTTTCCTTTCTCTGCAATCTGTGGCCCCCCGGGATAAACATTCTTAGAAGAGGCAAGAGAATGCCACTCATATAATGCGTTCTTAACTTCATTATGTACTCTGAAATACCAGCAATCACAAAGTGTGGTCTTTGACATATTTGCCTCATACACAAAATAGTGTCCTTATTCTAATATTAATCTTGCATATTGGGTCTTACCACAACAAAACATTTGGGCAAGATTATGCATCTTCATCCCAAGATTCTTCTCAAGGTCTTGATAACCTCAACCTTTTAAGAATTCCTCTTCTTGGCAGTAGACATGATTGACAGCCTACAGGTCAAGCTAGCTGATGACCCTACAGGTCAAGCTAGCTGATAAGCCTACAGGTCAAGCTAGCTCATGAGCCTACAGGTCAAGCTAGCTCATGAGCCTACAGGTCAAGCTAGCTGATGAGCCTACAGGTCAAGCTAGCTGATGAGCCTACAGGTCAAGCTCGCTGATGAGCCTACAGGTCAAGCTCGCTGATGAGCCTACAGGTCAAGCTAGCCGATGAGCCTACCGGTCAAGCTCGCCGATGAGCCTACAGGTCAAGCTAGCTGATGAGCCTATAGGTCAAGCTAGCTGATGAGCCCACAGGTCAAGCTAGCTGATGATCCCACAGGTCAAGCTAGCTGATGAGCCCACAGGTCAAGCTAGCTGATGAGCCCACAGGTCAAGCTAGCTGATGAGCCCACAGGTCAAGCTAGCTGATGAGCCCACAGGTCAAGCTAGCTGATGAGCCCACAGGTCAGCCTACAGGTCAAGCTAGCTGATGAGCCTACAGGTCAAGCTAGCTGATGAGCGTACAGGTCAAGCTAGCTGATGAGCCTACAGGTCAAGCTAGCTGATGAGCCCACAGGTCAAGCTATCCGATGAGCCTACAGGTCAAGCTAGCTGATGAGCCTACAGGTCAAGCTAGCTGATGAGCCTACAGGTCAAGCTAGCTGATGAGCCTACAGGTCAAGCTAGCTGATGAGCCTACAGGTCAAGCTAGCTGATGAGCCTACAGGTCAAGCTAGCTGATGAAATTTAGTCACAATAGCCACATGGCCAAGGTGGTGGGGTTACTGTAAGAAGCTCGAAGTTGAGGATGGCTAGTCAAGTCGCTGCTACCGATCTAGAAGTTGTTGCTTTTGTGAGAGGCTCCCATGCCTGTATGGACATTTGGGATGCAGTAGTTGGCCACTGTTGCTGCTGACACGAGAACCACACAACAGTGAGAGGTGATTGCTTTTGGGGGTAAGCTGCTATTCATTTTGTATATTTGGTCTGTTCACTACAAGGGGTCATTCTCTATTTGGAGGGTCTGCTATCTGAGCTTCCACTAGTGCAGTCAGCTTTTGTTTGGTTGTTTTGTTGCCATGTTTCAACCGATGCTTCGGTCTTCAACATGGCGACCATTTCCCCTGATGAAGACCAAAACATTCGGTTGAAATGTTGGCAAAACATCAACATCAACAACAACAACAACAACAACAACAACAACAACAACACTGATTGAAAGGAAAAGCTAAGAGGGATAGACAGACACCTTCAATGTTCCTATCTATCTGGTCGTACCTGGTCTTGCTGCTGCCTGATGTAGCAGGTGTAGTGTCCATTGCACAGGTTGCCACTGTGATTCACCACAGAGAACAAGGAGTACCTGAGCACAAAGAAAGTTTAAACTGGTCATATATACTTAGCAGGTTCAATATTGGTATATAGCCACAGCCTAGATGGACCATCTCTGGCCTCGGGAGGAGACTGACTGGCCTCAGGAACACTAATAGGCCAAACTAGAGTGGACCAAAAATATATATAATTAAAATATATATAATTATATCTAATAATTATATCTAATAATTATATCTAATAATTAAAAAAATAACAATTTTTTTTTTTAATTAGCAAAAAATAATAAAGAAGGAATATTGACGACCCTTTCCATCTTTCAGCCCAACAATGTTTGTTTTTAAACTCCACTACCGACCAATCCCGGACTCCAGCACTTCTACCTGTTTCTTCTTGTTCATTACACATGCATAGCTTGTTGTTATTCTTGACTGCACCATGACTACATAACTGGGGCACAGGAGAATTTCACAAACCAAACAGCTGCCGGTTATAATATACCTAAGCGTATTTATTGCATTGATGACCTTTACCAGCTTTGTTTGGTAGTAACATTTATGGCACTCCATTTATGGCACTCCATTTATGGGATGCTATGAATGGACTTATGAGAGTTATGGGGTTGTGAATGGACTTATGAGTTATGGAATGGACTTATGAGAGTTATGGGGTTGTGAATGGACTTATGAGAGTTATGGGATTGCTATGAATGGACTGTACCTCCGGGTTGCTATGAATGGACTTATGAGAGTTATGGGATTGCTATGAATGGACTTATGGTACTCCCAATAATGATATATAATATACATACACATATTGTATTTCCTTGAATGGTTACCATAGATACAAACTATTTCATGTATCCAAATGGAGCGAGCATTAAGTAAGAGTGAGCACAACAGGAGGGCATCCTCAGTCATCCTCGCTTTGATAAGGGACGTGCTTGCACATTGAGTCACTGCCGTGCACCGGTGCACTGCCCCCTCCCATCATTATTAGCTTGTATTCAACACACTTGAGTCACTGCCATGCACCGGTGCACTGTCTCCTCCCGTCATTGTTAGCCTGGGAACTAAACAAGGTTTGCTAGTCCTCATCTGTAGTAGTTTGCTGGCTTCCAGTTCTCCTTCGTCATCGTCGAGCTCAGAGAAAGGATGACTGGAATCCTCTAAAGAAAGGGTTACTGGAATCTCCTTGACCTTCTCTGTCAGAAGTAAGCCGTGCAACTTCTGCTGCTGCTTCACCCACTGCTGGTAGCTACGTCACCATCTTCACTGCGCCTCTCACCACTGAGATACCATAGACCTTGAGTGCTAGACCAATTAGCGAGCGAAGTGAGCCCTCAGTGGGGGGAGTTGGGTGGAACTTGGCATTACCTTGCATGGCGTATCTATCTATCGATCTATCTATCTATCTATGTATCCGTGCAACATACGATCACCACCCGTACAAAATGTGAAGGGGTCGGCCTCCTTAAATACGGCTGGAGCACGCACAAGAAAAGTGCTTGCCTCAATTTTGTTGAAATACGTTGTCTAGGCAATGCATGCACATAACCAGCACCTTTTCAACGACTTGCATATTGAGGGCTTCCCAGAGAGATACCTTAAGGGCACCAGCTAAGGCTATTTGTAGCGACAAGGAAATGGGCATTTCACAACGTTGTGCGATAATCATCGAGAGGCTTAGCAACTCGAGTTTACTGGACAAGCTAAATCTATTGTTTTAGTCTGTAGAGTAATCGCACTGCGTGTGTGTGGTGTGTTGTGTGTATGTGTGTGTGTATGTGTGCGTGTGTGTTGTACGTGTGCGTGTGTATGTGTGGGTGTTTAAAGTAGTATTTCTTCATTAGGTGCTGAAGTTCTCCCTGGCTCACTGTACACAACAGCACGCACACACACACACACACGCCAGATAACTCCCAGGTCCTGGCACTCGCAGTGATGGGTGGTTAGAGTGCAACTACCCAATGGCTTCAGGGGGAAATATGGCCACCTAGGCTCGGGCACATTTCAGTGTAACCACACCTTACCTGTTATCACAAGTGGAGGAGCGGGACATGTACGGGGTTAAATCGAGGTCGCGAGGAAATTTAATGAGGTGGCTGATCTTCCTCGAGCGCATTGAATGCTCGAACCTCTTCAGGTGGAAGCAAGTGACAATGGGTAGTTTCTTCACCATCAGACGTTTGGTGGATTCCTGCAGCAAATATGCAGCAAATAAGGTTTTATGGACACAGATGCTTCGTATTGGAACTGTTCATGAGGTTCAATGAGGAGCAGCACCCTGACTCCTCCCCTATTCTCACCTGACTCCTCCCCCTCCCTGACTCCTCCCTATCCCTTCCCCTTACCTGACTACTCCCCATCCTCTCCCCCACCCATTCTCTGCTTCCTCTAAATCAGCAAGACAACCAATACTGCCATCTGCCGGTCACCACAGAGAGAGCAGCTACACACAGTGAGAGCAGCTACACACAGAGAGAGCAGCTACACACAGTGAGAGCAGCTACACACAGAGAGAGCAGCTACACACAGTGAGAGCAGCTACACACAGTGAGAGGAGTATCTAACAAAGAGTCTTTGCCACCACAGAGAGAGCAGCTACACACAGTGAGAGCAGCTACACACAGTGAGAGGAGTATCTAACAAAGAGTCTTTGCCACCACAGTGAGAGCAGCTATGAGAGCAGCTACACACAGTGAGAGGAGTATCTAACAAAGAGCCTTTGCAACAAAATCGTCTCTTGTTTCATTGTGCATTGTGTTGCCATTTTGAAGCAGCTGTCAAACCAATGAGGTAATCACTCCCCAATATATACACACAATACATGCACACATATACACATACATACACACATACATGCATACACACACATACACATGCGTGCATGCACACATATACACATACACACATACATACATGTACACATACATACACATACATGCATGCATACACACACATACATGCATACATACACAAACATGAATGCATACACACATACATACACACATACATACACACATACATACATGTACACATACATACACATGCATGCATACACACATACACGCATACACACACACATACACATGCATGCATACATGTACGTACACATGCATGAATACATACACACACACATACATACACATGCATGCATACATGCATGCATACATGCACGCATACACAGCATGCATACACACACATACATACATACACATGCATGCATACATACACACACACATACACATATGCATACACACACACATACATACCTGATAACTCCTACATCTGTTGCACTTTATCTTACTCTCGCTTCCAAGGTTCTCCGGACGTGTGAACCTGCACACGCACGCACACACACACACGCACACACACATGCACATGCACACATACACACACACATGCACACACGCAGGGTATCAAGAACTTGTGCACGGGTGCGTGCATATCTACAGTAGGTAATACCTGTCCAGGCATTCGTGCAACGTGGTGGGCACGCTGTTAATGAGCGTCTCCCCAGAGAGGGATGACAGGGGAGAGTCTGTCTCTCCCGTCAGTTCTGTGTGTGTGCATGGACATGACGAGAGAGAAAGATAGACATAAAAGGAACGCACCATAGAGCTGCAGGCAAAAATAATGCAATATTTAGTTCATTACAAACGAGTGCAGGAGTACACACCATCTATAGCAGTTTAGTACGGCCTCTCACATGTTTCAGGAGTACACACCATCTATAGTAGTTTAGTACGGCCTCTCACATGTTTCAGGAGTACACACCATCTATAGCAGTTTAGTACGGCCTCTCACATGTTTCAGGAGTGCACACCATCTATAGCAGTTTAGTACGGCCTCTCACATGTTTCAGGAGTACACACCATCTATAGCAGTTTAGTAAGGCCTCTCACATGTTTCAGGAGTACACACCATCTATAGCAGTTTAGGACGGCCTCTCACATGTTTCAGGAGTACACACCATCTATAGCAGTTTAGTACAGCCTCTCACATGTTTCAGGAGTACACACCATCTATAGCAGTTTAGTACGGCCTCTCACATGTTTCAGGAGTGCACACCATCTATAGCAGTTTAGTACGGCCTCTCACATGTTTCAGGAGTACACACCATCTATAGCAGTTTAGTACAGCCTCTCACATGTTTCAGGAGTACACACCATCTATAGCAGTTTAGTACGGCCTCTCACATGTTTCAGGAGTACACACCATCTATAGCAGTTTAGTACGGCCTCTCACATGTTTCAGAAGTACACACCATCTATAGCAGTTTAGTAAGGCCTCTAACATGTTTCAGGAGTACACACCATCTATAGCAGTTTAGTACAGCCTCTCACATGTTTCAGGAGTACACACCATCTATAGCAGTTTAGTATGGCCTCTCACATGTTTCAGGAGTACACATCATCTATAGCAGTTTAGTACGGCCTCTCACATGTTTCAGGAGTACACACCATCTATAGCAGTTTAGTACGGCCTCTCACATGTTTCAGGAGTACACACCATCTATAGCAGTTTAGTACGGCCTCTCACATGTTTCAGGAGTACACACCATCTATAGCAGTTTAGTACGGCCTCTCACATGTTTCAGGAGTGCACACCATCTATAGCAGTTTAGTAAGGCCTCTCACATGTTTCAGGAGTACACACCATCTATATAGCAGTTTAGTACGGCCTCTCACATGTTTCAGGAGTACACACCATCTATAGCAGTTTAGTACAGCCTCTGGAGTACACAACATCTATAGCAGTTTAGTACGGCCTCTCACATGTTTCAGCAGTGCACACCATCTATAGCAGTTTAGTATGGCCTCTCACATGTTTCAGGAGTACACACCATCTATAGCAGTTTAGTATGGCCTCTCACATGTTTCAGGAGTGCACACCATCTATAGCAGTTTAGTACAGCCTCTCACATGTTTCAGGAGTACACACCATATATAGCAGTTTAGTACGGCCTCTCACATGTTTCAGGAGTACACACCATCTATAGCAGTTTAGTACGGCCTCTCACATGTTTCAGGAGTACACACCATCTATAGCAGTTTAGTAAGGCCTCTCACATGTTTCAGGAGTACACACCATCTATAGCAGTTTAGTAAGCCTCTCACATGTTTCAGGAGTGCAGACCATCTATAGCAGTTTAGTACGGCCTCTCACATGTTTCAGGAGTACACACCATCTATAGCAGTTTAGTACAGCCTCTCACATGTTTCAGGAGTACATACCATCTATAGCAGTTTAGTAAGGCCTCTCACATGTTTCAGGAGTACACACCATCTATAGTAGTTTAGTACGGCCTCTCACATGTTTCAGGAGTACACACCATCTATAGCAGTTTAGTAAGGCCTCTCACATGTTTCAGAAGTACACACCATCTATAGCAGTTTAGTACGGCCTCTCACATGTTTCAGGAGTACACACCATCTATAGCAGTTTAGTACAGCCTCTCACATGTTTCAGGAGTACACACCATCTATAGCAGTTTAGTACAGCCTCTCACATGTTTCAGGAGTACACACCATCTATAGCAGTTTAGTACAGCCTCTCACATGTTTCAGGAGTGCACACCATCTATAGCAGTTTAGTATGGCCTCTCACATGTTTCAGGAGTACACACCATCTATAGCAGTTTAGTACGGCCTCTCACATGTTTCAGGAGTACACACCATCTATAGCAGTTTAGTACGGCCTCTCACATGTTTCAGGAGTGCACACCATCTATAGCAGTTTAGTACGGCCTCTCACATGTTTCAGGAGTACACACCATCTATAGCAGTTTAGTAAGGCCTCTCACATGTTTCAGGAGTACACACCATCTATAGCAGTTTAGGACGGCCTCTCACATGTTTCAGGAGTACACACCATCTATAGCAGTTTAGTACAGCCTCTCACATGTTTCAGGAGTACACACCATCTATAGCAGTTTAGTACGGCCTCTCACATGTTTCAGGAGTGCACACCATCTATAGCAGTTTAGTACGGCCTCTCACATGTTTCAGGAGTGCACACCATCTATAGCAGTTTAGTACAGCCTCTCACATGTTTCAGGAGTACACACCATCTATAGCAGTTTAGTACGGCCTCTCACATGTTTCAGGAGTGCACACCATCTATATCAGTTTAGTACGGCCTCTCACATGTTTCAGGAGTACACACCATCTATAGCAGTTTAGTACGGCCTCTCACATGTTTCAGGAGTACACACCATCTATAGCAGTTTAGTACGGCCTCTCACATGTTTCAGAAGTACACACCATCTATAGCAGTTTAGTACAGCCTCTCACATGTTTCAGGAGTACACACCATCTATAGCAGTTTAGTATGGCCTCTCACATGTTTCAGGAGTACACATCATCTATAGCAGTTTAGTACGGCCTCTCACATGTTTCAGGAGTACACACCATCTATAGCAGTTTAGTACGGCCTCTCACATGTTTCAGGAGTACACACCATCTATAGCAGTTTAGTACGGCCTCTCACATGTTTCAGGAGTACACACCATCTATAGCAGTTTAGTACGGCCTCTCACATGTTTCAGGAGTGCACACCATCTATAGCAGTTTAGTAAGGCCTCTCACATGTTTCAGGAGTACACACCATCTATATAGGAGTTTAGTACGGCCTCTCACATGTTTCAGGAGTACACACCATCTATAGCAGTTTAGTACAGCCTCTGGAGTACACAACATCTATAGCAGTTTAGTACGGCCTCTCACATGTTTCAGCAGTGCACACCATCTATAGCAGTTTAGTATGGCCTCTCACATGTTTCAGGAGTACACACCATCTATAGCAGTTTAGTATGGCCTCTCACATGTTTCAGGAGTGCACACCATCTATAGCAGTTTAGTACAGCCTCTCACATGTTTCAGGAGTACACACCATATATAGCAGTTTAGTACGGCCTCTCACATGTTTCAGGAGTACACACCATCTATAGCAGTTTAGTACGGCCTCTCACATGTTTCAGGAGTACACACCATCTATAGCAGTTTAGTAAGGCCTCTCACATGTTTCAGGAGTACACACCATATATAGCAGTTTAGTACGGCCTCTCACATGTTTCAGGAGTGCACACATCTATAGCAGTTTAGTACGGCCTCTCACATGTTTCAGGAGTGCACACCATCTATAGCATTTAGTACGGCCTCTCACATGTTTCAGGAGTACACACCATCTATAGCAGTTTAGTATGGCCTCTCACATGTTTCAGGAGTACACACCATCTATAGCAGTTTAGTAAGCCTCTCACATGTTTCAGGAGTACACACCATCTGTAGTAGTTTAGTACGGCCTCTCACATGTTTCAGGAGTACACACCATCTATAGCAGTTTAGTACAGCCTCTCTCATGTTTCAGGAGTACACACCATCTATAGCAGTTTAGTAAGGCCTCTCACATGTTTCAGGAGTACACACCATCTATAGCAGTTTAGTACGGCCTCTCACATGTTTCAGGAGTACACACCATCTATAGCAGTTTAGTACGGCCTCTCACATGTTTCAGGAGTACACACCATCTATAGCAGTTTAGTAAGCCTCTCACATGTTTCAGGAGTACACACCATCTATAGCAGTTTAGTACGACCTCTCACATGTTTCAGGAGTACACACCATCTATAGCAGTTTAGTACGGCCTCTCACATGTTTCAGGAGTACACACCATCTATAGCAGTTTAGTACGGCCTCTCACATGTTTCAGGAGTACACACCATCTATAGCAGTTTAGTACGGCCTCTCACATGTTTCAGGAGTACACACCATCTATAGCAGTTTAGTACGGCCTCTCACATGTTTCATGAGTGCACACCATCTATAGCAGTTTAGTATGGCCTCTCACATGTTTCAGGAGTACACACCATATATAGCAGTTTAGTACGGCCTCTCACATGTTTCAGGAGTGCACACATCTATAGCAGTTTAGTACAGCCTCTCACATGTTTCAGGAGTGCACACCATCTATAGCAGTTTAGTACGGCCTCTCACATGTTTCAGGAGTACACACCATCTATATCAGTTTAGTACGGCCTCTCACATGTTTCAGGAGTGCACACCATCTATAGCAGTTTAGTATGTGGCCCACCATTGATCTCCACAGGTGTTGAGGTCCGGTTTGTGACACTGCTAGCGGCCAAGTCCAGGGAGATGTCTCGGAATGGATCCACAGTTGTAGACACAGCACTACACAAAACAAAGCAGCAAATATTTCACACATGCATCACATACCAAATGATCTTGCAATACATTTTGCATAGAGACATCAACAACAACATCATTGGGAGAATAATAATCTCTAATAATACGCCTAGTCCATCCTTCCGTCTGTTAGTGTATCACGGACGAATGCACGGATAAATCCTTCGTTTTCACTACGGGGAATCCTACAAAGCCGTCCGTCCGTCTGTGTGTGCATCACGTGTTACACGCATGTGCACCAATACGGAATCCTGAAGAACGTGACTGCATAATGGCTACTCTGCGAGCTGCACGACGTAGAACAAGACCTATACAGCAGAAAGCAGGAGAGAGGAGAGACAGAAAAGATGACTGGGAGAGACTAATGGAGTGCAGAGTTCAACTGCAACAAAGAAACTTCAGAGAACAAACGATACATCACAGAGCGGAGGTCTTAGTTAGGACATGTCACAGAGCGGAGGTCTTAGTGAGGACACATCACAGAGCGGAGGTCTTAGTGAGGACACATCACAGAGCGGAGATCTTGGTGAGGACATGTCACAGAGTGGAGATCTTAGTGGGGAACATCACAGAGCGGAGGTCTTGGTGAGGACACATCACAGAGCGGAGGTCTTAATGAGGACACATCACAGAGCGGAGGTCTTGGTGAGGACATGTCACAGAGCGGAGGTCTTAGTGAGGACACATCACAGAGCGGAGGTCTTAGTGAGGACACATCACAGAGCGGAGGTCTTAGTGAGGACACATCACAGAGCGGAGGTCTTAGTGAGGACACATCACAGAGCGGAGGTCTTAGTGAGGACACATCACAGAGCGGAGGTCTTAGTGAGGACACATCACAGAGCGGAGGTCTTAGTGAGGACACATCACAGAGCGGAGATCTTGGTGAGGACATGTCACAGAGTGGAGATCTTAGTGGGGAACATCACAGAGCGGAGGTCTTGGTGAGGACACATCACAGAGTGGAGGTCTTAATGAGGACACATCACAGAGCGGAGGTCTTGGTGAGGACATGTCACAGAGCGGAGGTCTTAGTGAGGACACATCACAGAGCGGAGGTCTTAGTGAGGACACAGAGCGGAGGTCTTAGTGAGGACACATCACAGAGCAGAGGTCTTAGTGAGGACACATCACAGAGTGGAGATCTTAGTGGGGAACATCACAGAGCGGAGGTCTTGGTGAGGACACATCACAGAGCGGAGGTCTTAATGAGGACAAATCACAGAGCGGAGGTCTTGGTGAGGACATGTCACAGAGCGGAGGTCTTAGTGAGGACACATCACAGAGCGGAGGTCTTAGTGAGGACACATCACAGAGCGGAGGTCTTAATGAGGACACATCACAGAGCGGAGGTCTTGGTGAGGACATTTTACAGCGCAGAGGTCTTAGTGAGGACACATCACAGAGCGGAGGTCTTAGTGAGGACACGTCACGGAGCGGAGGTCTTAATGAGGACACATCACAGAGCAGAGGTCTTAGTGAGGACACATCACAGAGTGGAGATCTTAGTGGGGAACATCACAGAGCGGAGGTCTTGGTGAGGACACATCACAGAGCGGAGGTCTTGGTGAGGACATGTCACAGAGCGGAGGTCTTAGTGAGGACACATCACAGAGCGGAGGTCTTAGTGAGGACACATCACAGAGCGGAGGTATTAGTGAGGACACATCACAGAGTGGAGATCTTAGTGGGGAACATCACAGAGCGGAGGTCTTAGTGAGGACACGTCACAGAGCGGAGGTCTTAATGAGGACACATCACAGAGCAGAGGTCTTAGTGAGGACACATCACAGAGTGGAGATCTTAGTGGGGAACATCACAGAGCGGAGGTCTTGGTGAGGACACATCACAGAGCGGAGGTCTTAATGAGGACACATCACAGAGCGGAGGTCTTGGTGAGGACATGTCACAGAGCGGAGGTCTTAGTGAGGACACATCACAGAGCGGAGGTCTTAGTGAGGACACATCACAGAGCGGAGGTATTAGTGAGGACACATCACAGAGTGGAGATCTTAGTGGGGAACATCACAGAGCGGAGGTCTTAATGAGGACACATCACAGAGCGGAGGTCTTGGTGAGGACACGTCACAGAGCGGAGGTCTTAGTGGGAACTTATCACAGAGTGGAGGTCTTAGTAAGGACACATCTCAGAGCGGAGGTCTTAGTGAGGACACATCACAGAGCGGAGGTCTTAGTGAGGACACATCACAGAGCGGAGGTCTTAGTGAGGACATGTCACAGAGCGGAGGTCTTAGTGAGGACACGTCACAGAGCGGAGGTCTTGGTGAGGACACGTCACAGAGCGGAGGTCTTAGTGAGGACACATCACAGAGCGGAGGTCTTAGTGGGGACACATCACAGAGCGGAGGTCTTAGTAAGGACATGTCACAGAGCGGAGGTCTTAGTGAGGACACATCACAGAGCGGAGGTCTTAGTGAGGACACATCACAGAGCGGAGATCTTAGTGGGGATACATCACAGAGCGGAGGTCTTAGTGAGGACACATCACAGAGCGGAGGTCTTAGTGGGGACACATCACAGAGCGGAGGTCTTAGTGAGGACATGTCACAGAGCGGTGGTCTTAGTGAGGACATGTCACAGAGCGGAGGTCTTAGTGAGGACATGTCACAGAGCGGAGGTCTTAGTGAGGACATGTCACAGAGCGGAGGTCTTAGTAAGGACATGTCACAGAGCGCAGGTCTTAGTGAGGACACATCACAGAGCGGAGGTCTTAGTGAGGACATGTCACAGAGCGGAGGTCTTAGTGAGGGCACATCACAGAGCGGAGGTCTTAGTGAGGACACATTACAGAGCGGAGGTCTTGGTGAGGACATGTCACAGAGCGGAGGTCTTAGTGAGGACACATCACAGAGCGGAGGTCTTAGTGAGGACACATCACAGAGCGGATCAGGTAGCAGGAAGAGAGTTGGAGCAACAGGAAGAGAGTTGGAGCGGCAGGAAGAGAGTTGGAGCAACAGGAAGAGAGTTGGAGCAACAGGAAGAGAGTTGGAGCAACAGGAAGAGAGTTGGAGCAACAGGAAGATAGTTGGAGCAACAGGAAGAGAGTTGAAGCAGCAGGAAGAGAGTTGGAGCAACAGGAAGAGAGTTGGAGCAGCAGGAAGAGAGTTGGAGCAACTGGAAGAGAGTTGGAGCAGCAGGAAGAGAGTTGGAGCAACAGGAAGAGAGTTGGAGCAACAGGAAGGGAGTTGAAGCAACAGGAAGAGAGTTGGAGCAACTGGAAGAGAGTTGGAGCAGCAGGAAGAGAGTTGAAGCAGCAGGAAGAGAGTTGGAGCAACAGGAAGAGAGTTGGAGCAACAGGAGGAGAGTTGGAGCAACAGGAGGAGAGTTTGAGCAACAGGAAGAGAGTTGGAGCAACAGGAAGAGAGTTGGAGTAACAGGAGGAGAGTTGGAGCAACAGGAAGAGAGTTGGAGCAACAGGAAGAGAGTTGGAGCAACAGGAAGGGAGTTGAAGCAGCAGGAAGAGAGTTGGAGCAACAGGAAGAGAGTTGGAGCAACAGGAAGAGAGTTGGAGCAGCAGGAAGAGAGTTGGAGCAACAGGAAGAGAGTTGGAGCAACTGGAAGAGAGTTGGAGCAACAGGAAGAGAGTTGGAGCAGTAGGAAGAGAGTTGAAGCAGCAGGAAGAGAGTTGGAGCAGCAGGAAGAGAGTTAGAGCAGCAGGAAGAGAGTTGGAGCAACAGGAAGGGAGTTGAAGCAACAGGAAGAGAGTTGGAGCAACTGGAAGAGAGTTGGAGCAGCAGGAAGAGAGTTGAAGCAGCAGGAAGAGAGTTGGAGCAACAGGAAGAGAGTTGGAGCAACAGGAGGAGAGTTGGAGCAACAGGAGGAGAGTTGGAGCAACAGGAAGAGAGTTGGAGCAACAGGAAGAGAGTTGGAGCAACAGGAGGAGAGTTGGAGCAACAGGAAGAGAGTTGGAGCAACAGGAAGAGAGTTGGAGCAACAGGAAGGGAGTTGAAGCAGCAGGAAGAGAGTTGGAGCAACAGGAAGAGAGTTGGAGCAACAGGAAGAGAGTTGGAGCAACTGGAAGAGAGTTGAAGCAGCAGGAAGAGAGTTGGAGCAACAGGAAGAGAGTTGGAGCAACTGGAAGAGAGTTGGAGCAACAGGAAGAGAGTTGGAGCAGTAGGAAGAGAGTTGGAGCAACAGGAAGAGAGTTGGAGCAACTGGAAGAGAGTTGAAGCAGCAGGAAGAGAGTTGGAGCAGCAGGAAGAGAGTTGGAGCAGCAGGAAGAGAGTTGGAGCAGCAGGAATGGAGCAACAGGAAGAGAGTTGGAGCAACAGGAAGAGAATCACAATCCAGTGAGTATCTGGATTAGTGATGGTCTCCTGTAATAACAATCAACCACAACCTACTCTTGCAGACAATTACAAGGTGATGTTCCATGCCCCTTGCACCATCACCCCTTCAATTAATAATTAATTAACTGATTATCACATTTATATGATTATCACATTTATAATTATTTTTAATTATTATTTATTTTTAATTATTATTAGTTTTTAAATTGATCAAATTGATCTAACAAACTATTACAAACTATTTATTTTAATTTTATTTTATTGTTATCATGTTAAAAACATTATATATTTATTATTTCATTTATTTGCTTATAGAACTATCCTCTGCTCTTGTGCAAGTAACAATAAATAAATAAATATATAATTATTTTTTGTAATAATATAGGGGCTGAGGTGGGCCTAGGCTTCAGTGGCATGTGAGGACTGCTCCTTAACCCTCTCACAGCACTTTATATAGGGGCTGAGGTGGGCCAAGGCCCAGTGGCAGGTGGAGGATGGAGTTCCTTAACCCTCTCACCACCCAGGCACCACTAGCACCATTGAAAATGGAACAATTGCAAGAAGCAATAGGGGTTAATGTACGAGGGGTTAAATCTACATGGAGAATGCCTAACAGAAGAATCCACAGGGGGAGTGGAGTGGGCTATAAGCCACTCCCTCCTCTGCTGACCTTCATCCGGCCTCTTCGTGAATTGGATTCTAGTTGTAAAAACCAAGAATATTAAATGCCTCGAAAATATCATACTTGCATGCTTGGCAGGTCACGTCTGATTGGAGCCTTCCTCCGAAAGTCCTGTCTATGATGCAACTACAGTGGGAGGTGTTGTCCAGAGTGGGCGTCTGACCGCCGGAGTGATGGTGAAGCACGTCCAGGGCAGCGATGAAGAACTCGTGGGCATCTTGCTGCTCATAACCGGCCAAGTGTCGGGCGTGAGTCCATACAAGATGGAGGAGTTTGAAGGGAATGAAGGGGGCTGCGGACCCTGTGTAGAACTACGAGGCAGAGTTAATAACAACAACAATAATAATAACAACAACTATTATTATTATCTCAATGAACTCTCAGTTGACAGTAGATTCAACGACTTCCGCTTTATTGGGAAAGCTATTATTATTATTATTACTATTGTTATTAATGCCATCATCATCATCTCATTATCATTATTATTATTACTAATATTACTATTACTATTATTATTATTGTTGTTAATATTATTATTAGTATTATTATTACTATTATTATTATTATTGTTGTTGTTATTATTACTATTATTATTATTGCTATTTAAAAAAAATTAATATCAGCATCATCATCATCATCATCATCATTACTATTAATAATAATTATTGTTGTTGTTGTTGTTATTATTATTATTATTATTGTTATTAATTTCAGCATCATCATCATCATCATCATCATCATCATGTTATTGTTATTGTTATTAATAATATTATTATTATTATTGTTATTGTCATCATCATCATCATCATCATCATCATCATTATTATCACTCATCATCATCATCATTATTATTATTATCACAATTATCATTATTATTATTATTATTATTATTATTATCATTATCATTATCATTATCATTATCATTATTATTATTATTATTATTATTATTATCATTATTATTATTATTAGGGTGTGTGCCAGCATTCCCTATATTTGGTTTATCTCAGAATGGCTGCAGCAAACCACACCCTAAATCCCAGAGCACATCTGTAGCTTCTTAGCAGCCTAAATTGGTTTCAGCCGATATTAGGACTCCCAGTGTACCTTGAACCCTTCACTATTAAACCGCCACACAAAAAACCCTTAGTCATGTTGTAATCATAAGATACAAATGTTCCAATACATGCCCACCACCAGACTGTCTCTTAGTGAAGAATAAAGCCAGGCAATAATGGCTCTTGCAGTCCTGCCAGTCTAAGGCCAGGCAATAATGGCTCTTGCAGGTCTCCTGCCAGTCTAAAGGCAGGCAATAAATGGCTCTTGCAGTCGTGCCAGTCTAAGGCCAGGCAATAATGGCGGTCTCCTGTGAATCTAAGGCAGGCAATAATGGCTCTTGCAGTCCTGCCAGTCTAAGGCCAGGCAATAATGGCTCTTGCAGGTCTCTGCCAGTCTAAGGCCAGGCAATAATGGCTCTTACTAAGCAATGCATTTCACTGTCCTAGCTAATGCATCATATTACACGTCAAACACCACACCAAACACCACAGTCATAATTACATTGTGTTACACGCCTGTCACAGTTATACTGTATTATTACTAAACAAGAGTTAAATCATGTTACATGCACACTCCATTGTTACATTGTGCTATCAATCAGAGTTACACCATGTTACATAAGAGACTGCACTGTGTTACTGCACAGTCCATAGTTAGTTACATGGGAAGCTGTGTTGTGTTACATGCCTAAATTAGAGTTACACATGCTACATGCCTATTCCATTATTACATTGTGTCACATGTCTTAACCAGAGTTACACCATGTTACATGAAGTTAAGCTCTGTTACAAGCCTAAATATCATGCATGCTCACTTCCTGGAAGACGTTGCCCATCTCACAGACGACACAGTTTCCTTGGACAATCTCCGAGTAGCATCTGTGTCCATCCGACAGGAAGTAATCTCGCAAGACAGGGGTGTGCACTAATGATTGCACGATGCAGTTCATGAAGCACGTGTTGCCAAGGTTATGCAGACCTCGGAGTCCTAATCACAGCAAAACAGAACACATAGAAGATGCACGTGTGCTCTAGATGTTGCCCTAGCCCTAGCCCTAGATATTTAGCCCTAGCAATAGTTATTCATCCCTAGCAATAGTTATTTATCCCTAGCAATAGTCATTTATCCCTGGCAATAGTTATTTATCCCTAGCAATAGTTATTTATCCCTAGCCCTAGATATTTATCCCTAGCAATAGTTATTTATCCCTAGCAATAGTTATTCATCCCTGGCAATAGTTATTTATCCCTAGCAATAGTTATTCATCCCTAGCAATAGTTATTTATCCCTGGCAATAGTTATTTATCCCTAGCAATAGTTATTTATCCCTAGCAATATTTATTTATCCCTAGCAATAGTTATTCATCCCTAGCAATAGTTATTCATCCCTAGCAATAGTTATTCATCCCTAGCAATAGTTATTTATCCCTAGGAATAGTTATTTATCCGTAGCAATAGTTATTCATCCCTAGCAATAGTTATTTATCCCTAGCAATAGTCATTTATCCCTGGCAATAGTTATTTATCCCTAGCAATAGTTATTTATCCCTAGCCCTAGATATTTATCCCTAGCAATAGTTATTTATCCCTAGCAATAGTTATTCATCCCTGGCAATAGTTATTTATCCCTAGCAATAGTTATTCATCCCCAGCAATAGTTATTTATCCCTGGCAATAGTTATTTATCCCTAGCAATAGTTATTTATCCCTAGCAATATTTATTTATCCCTAGCAATAGTTATTCATCCCTAGCAATAGTTATTCATCCCTAGCAATAGTTATTCATCCCTAGCAATAGTTATTTATCCCTAGGAATAGTTATTTATCCGTAGCAATAGTTATTTATCCCTAGCAATAGTTATTTATCCCTAGCAATAGTTATTTATCCCTAGCAATAGTTATTCATCCCTAGCAATAGTCATTCATCCCTAGCAATAGTTATTTATCCCTAGCAATAGTTATTCATCCCTAGCAATAGTTATTTATCCCTAGCAATATTTATTTATCCCTAGCAATAGTTATTCATCCCTAGCAATAGTTATTTATTCCTAGCAATAGTTATTTATCCCTAGCAATAGTTATTCATCCCTAGCAATAGTTATTTATCCCTAGCAATAGTTATTTATCCCTAGTAATAGTCATTCATCCCTAGCAATACTTATTTATCCCTAGCAATAGTTATTTATCCCTAGCAATAGTCATTCATCCCTAGCAATACTTATTTATCCCTAGCAATAGTTATTTATCCCTAGCAATAGTCATTCATCCCTAGCAATACTTATTTATCCCTAGCAATACTTATTTATCCCTAGCAATAGTTATTTATCCCTAGCAATAGTCATTCATCCCTAGCAATACTTATTTATCCCTAGCAATAGTTATTCATCCCTAGCAGTAGTTATTTATCCTAGCAATTTAGTTATTTATCCCTAGCAATAGTCATTCATCCCTAGCAATACTTATTTATCCCTAGCAATAGTTATTCATCCCTAGCAATAGTTATTTATCCCTAGCAATACTTATTTATCCCTAGCCCTAGATATTTATCCTTAGCCCTTAGGTGGGAAAGAACATTGAACTTTGGACCTCAACCATGATCCCAGACTGTCCGTAGTATCACCAGTCATGTGCACCACACCCACACACGAACCTAGTGTTGATCCTGGTTCCAGCTTCCTCCTGTGAGGGTTTTGCTTGAGCAGGTTCATCTCGTCCTGAGAGGGCTCCCAGGACACATAGGCCACGGGCTGACGGGAGATGTGGAACCGGCTGTGTGCCAACTGCTGCTCGATGTTCCGGCTAATCTCGTCCAACGAACAGTCGTAGACATAATCGCAGCACTTGAAGCAGTATACACTGCCATACATCAACTCCACCGCTGCAAGACCAACCAGCATAACAGTATTCATGGCCCTCACAGGACCACTCCTGTAACACTATTCATTACTCCTCACTACCAATAGGCCATACTCCTCTCACTATTATAATAGTATTCATTACTCAACACTCGGCTATCACTATTATAATAATATTCATTCCTCTCACTATAATAAGAGATTCATTACTCAACACTCCTCTAGACTCAACACTCCTCTAGAACTATAATAATATTCATTACTCAACATTCCTCTCACTATAATAAGATTCATTACTCAACACTCCTCTTTAACTATAATAATATTCATTACTCAACATTCCTCTCACTATAATAAGATTCATTACTCAACACTCCTCTATAACTATAATAATATTCATTACTCAACATTCCTCTCACTAATTTCTCATTTACTCCACACGCATTATAATAGTATTCATTATTCTGCACTCCTTTTCTTATAATAGTATTCATTACTCCACACCGTAAGTAAGTCCCTACTAATATTTATAACCTCAATGAACTCTCAGTTGTCTTAATTAAGAACATTACAAAAACTAATCGACTTGAAATTGTATTCTCTCGACATTTCGTCTAGATTCATCAGGAATGATAAGATGCTAAGAGCTAGTTATATACAGGTAGCTAGTTATTCACCACATGCTACAAAACAACACCCCAAACAACACCCCATCACACGTGTCCGGCATGCAAACCTGATACCAAAAATAAAATATATAAAAATAAAATAAATTTTTTAATAAATAATGTCCGATAAGACTGACGAGGTTACGTATGGAATTTGTAGCGGGTGCCTTAGGGGCTTCTCTCTGACAGCTGCTGGACTGGTTCATTCGAGTGGACCTGTGGAGAAGTGCTGCTCTAGTTCTCGTAAACAGCCAGTGGCTAGGCCAGAGCAGACTCCAGAAGCAAGCCAGTCAGTACCATGTGACACAACCAATCAGTGCCATGTGACACAGCCAGTCATGTGACACAGCCAGTCAGTACCATGTAACACAGCCAGTCAGTACCATGTGACACAGCCAGTCATGTGACACAGCCACTCAGTACCATGTGACACAGCCAGTCAGTACCATGTAACACAGCCAGTCAGTGCCATGTGACACAGCCAGTCAGTACCATGTGACCCAGCCAGTCAGTACCATGTGACACAGCCAGTCAGTACCATGTGACACAGCCAGTCAGTACCATGTGACCCAGCCAATCAGTACCATGTGACACAACCAATCAGTGCCATGTGACACAGCCAATCAGTACCATGTGACACAACCAATCAGTGCCATGTGACACAGCCAATCAGTATACCATGTGACACAACCAGTCAGTACTATGTGACACAGCCAATCAGTACCATGTGACACAGCCAATCAGTACCATGTGACACAAGCCATGTGACACAGCCACTCAGTCCCATGTGACACAGCCACTCAGTCCCATGTGACACAGCCAATCAGTACCATGTGACACAGCCAGTCAGTACCATGTGACACAGCCAATCAGTACCATGTGACACAGCCAATCAGTACCATGTGACACAGCCAATCAGTACCATGTGACACAGCCAATCAGTACTATGTGACACAGCCAGTCAGTACCATGTGACCCAGCCAGTCAGTACCATGTGACACAGCCAGTCAGTACCATGTGACACAGCCAATCAGTACCATGTGATACAACCAATCAGTGCCATGTGACACAGCCAATCAGTACCATGTGACACAACCAATCAGTGCCATGTGACACAGCCAGTCAGTACCATGTGACACAGCCAGTCAGTACTATGTGACCCAGCCAGTCAGTACCATGTGACCCAGCCAGTCAGTACCATGTGACACAGCCAGTCAGTACCATGTGACACAGCCAGTCAGTACCATGTGACACAGCCAGTCAGTACCATGTGACACAGCCAGTCAGTACCATGTGACACAGCCAGTCAGTACCATGTGACACAGCCAGTCAGTACCATGTGACACAGCCAGTCAGTACCATGTGACACAGCCAGTCAGTACCATGTGACACAGCCAGTCAGTACCATGTGACACAGCCAGTCAGTACCATGTGACACAGCCAGTCAGTAGTACCATGTGACACAGCCAGTCAGTACCATGTGACACAGCCAATCAGTACCATGTGACACAGCCAGTCAGTACCATGTGACACAGTCAGTCATTACCATGTGACACAGCCAGTCAGTACCATGTGACACAGCCAGTCAGTACCATGTGACACAGCCAGTCAGTACCATGTGACACGGACCTTGCCCCTTGTTCTGCCTCTCCTGGTTACTCCATTAGGCCAACCTCCCCTCAGCCTCCTCCAAGGTTCATACCTCCAGTGAAGGTTCTGAAGAGGACTCCTAGGGCTTCCAGGGATCAAGCAGGTTCATGTATGAAATTGGCCACTATTTTGGAGGGTGTAGTTAGCATGAACAATGTCACTGCTTGGGAGAGGTTGTTACACTTTAGTACACAATGCCTGAAGGTACCTACTTGCTGTGGCCGGAAATGGTCCTTGGCTGCCATGGTCAACGGACAGCTGAGAGAGGAGGAGGATCCCTGTATCACTACCCTTTCCACCAAGAGGGGTTGGGGAAAACTGAAGGATCCAATGGAGTCCTTAGGCAGCAGGGTGTCAGAGAAGTTGGAAAAGGAGATTTCAAGGGAGTAGTTTGCCTTGCGTGTTCTGAGGACTCTATGGCAGACAGAAGTGCTGAAACCTTCATGGCCTTGAAAGAGCAGCACCCACCTCCTCATCCAGACTCTTATATCCCACCAGCCCCAAATATCAACGTGCTGCCGCTATCCGTATCCGCATAGGATGTGGCACAGGCTATCAAGACATTTCCAAATGGGTCTGCTGGGAGGCCAGATGGGTTGAGACCACAGCACCAACTGGCCCAATGCTGAGATCTCCTTCCTCCTCAATGCTCTGGCCTCCTTTGCTTTTCTGGTTTTGGAAGGGAAAACTCCATTAAGTATCCACGCATTCTTTTTTGAAGCTACCCTTGTTGCCCTGGAGAAGAAAGGAGGTGGGGTCAGGCCCATTGTAGTGGGTTGTATCCTCCGCAGGTTGGCGGCAAAGATCGCTGGGAACAAGGTGATGGAGCAACATGGTAACCTTTTTGGCTCCCAAGCAGCTGGTTATGGGATTAGTGGAGGTGCAGAAGCAGCAGTCCTTGCTGCCAGACAATACCTCAGTCTACAGCTAAGCCCTGATCAAACTTGATTTCAAGAATGCCTTTAATTGGGACAAGATGTTGGAGCTGTTGAAGCTCTAGCCCCTAGCATCTACCCTTTTGTACACTCTGTATACTCGACACCATCTTCTCTTCTCTGGGGGGGGAGGGGGGGGGGGGGGAACTATCGATTCATCAGAAGTGTGCTATCTCCACCACCACTGCACTCTCCTATCTTCTGAGTTTTGTGTGATGTACTTCATACTAGGGGGCCCTCGGAGGAGATTCTGTGAGACTTGGAAATCATCGAGTCATTGTCGGAGATTGGCTTGAGCTTGAACAATCAGAAGTCTAAGATTAGCTGTAATGACCCAGTGACGAGAGGCACATCATCATGACTCTGCCTGGAGCTAGAGTTGTTGACCTGTCATGTGCTACCTTACTGGACCATCATCATGACTCTGCCTGGAGCTAACCTATCATGTGCTACCTTACTGGACCATCATCACGACTCTGCCTGAAGCTAGAGTTGTTGACTTGTCATGTGCTACCTTACTGGACCATCATCATGACTCTGCCTGGAGCTAGAGTTGTTGACCTGTCATGTGCTACCTTACTGGACCATCATCATGACTCTGCCTGGAGCTAACCTATCATGTGCTACCTTACTGCCCTTCAAGAGCTCTCCTTCAAGAGCTCTCCTTCAAGAGCTCTCCTTCAAGAACTCTCCTTCAAGAACTCTCCTTCAAGAACTCTCCTTCAAGAGCTCTCCTTCAAGAACTCTCCTTCAAGAACTCTCCTTCAAGAGCTCTCCTTCAAGAGCTCTCCTTCAAGAACTCTCCTTCAAGAACTCTCCTTCAAGAACTCTCCTTCAAGAACTCTCCTTCAAGAACTCTCCTTCAAGAGTTCTCCTTCAAGAGCTCTCCTTCAAGAACTCTCCTTCAAGAACTCTCCTTCAAGAGCTCTCCTTCAAGAGCTCTCCTTCAAGAGCTCTCCTTCAAGAACTCTCCTTCAAGAACTCTCCTTCAAGAGCTCTCCTTCAAGAGCTCTCCTTCAAGAGCTCTCCTTCAAGAACTCTCCTTCAAGAACTCTCCTTCAAGACCTCTCCTTCAAGAGCTCTCCTTCAAGAGCTCTCCTTCAAGAGCTCTCCTTCAAGAACTCTCCTTCAAGAGCTCTCCCTCATGAACTCTCCTTCAAGAGCTCTCCTTCAAGAACTACTCTCCTTCAAGAGCTCTCCTTCAAGAGCTCTCCTTCAAGAACTCTCCTTCAAGAACTCCCTTTCAAGAGCTCTCCTTCAAGAGCTCTCCTTCAAGAACTCTCCTTCAAGACCTCTCCTTCAAGACCTCTCCTTCAAGAGCTCTCCTCTCCTTCAAGAACTCTCCTTCAAGAACTCTCCTTCAAGAACTCTCCTTCAAGAGCTGTCCTTCAAGAGCTCTCCTTTAAGAACTCTCCTTCAAGAGCTCTCCTTCAAGAACTCACCTTCAAGAACTCTCCTTCAAGAGCTCTCCTTCAAGAACTCTCCTTCAAGAGCTCTCCTGCAAGAGCTCTCCTTCAAGAACTCACCTTCAAGAACTACTCTCCTTCAAGAACTCACCTTCAAGAACTACTCTCCTTCAAGAACTCTCCTTCAAGAGCTCTCCTTCAAGAGCTCTCCTTCAAGAACTCTCCTTCAAGAACTCTCCTTCAAGAACTCCCCTTCAAAAACTCTCCTTCAAGAACTCCCTTTCAAGAGCTCTCCTTCAAGAACTCTCCTTCAAGAACTCTCCTTCAAGAGTTCTCCTTCAAGAGCTCTCCTTCAAGAGCTCTCCTTCAAGAGCTCTCCTTCAAGAGCTCTCCTTCAAGAGCTCTCCTTCAAGAACTCTCCTTCAAGAGCTCTCCTTCAAGAGCTCTCCTTCAAGAGCTCTCCTTCAAGAACTCTCCTTCAAGAGCTCTCCTTCAAGAACTCTCCTTCAAGAACTCTCCTTCAAGAGCTCTCCTTCAAGAACTCTCCTTCAAGAACTCTCCTTCAAGAACTAACCTCTCCTTCAAGAACTCTCCTTCAAGAACTATCCTTCAAGAACTCTCCTTCAAGAGCTCTCCTTCAAGAGCTCTCCTTCAAGAGCTCTCCTTCAAGAACTCTCCTTCAAGAACTCTCCTTCAAGAGCTCTCCTTCAAGAGCTCTCCTTCAAGAGCTCTCCTTCAAGAACTCTCCTTCAAGAACTAACCTTCAAGAGCTCTCCTTCAAGAACTCTCCTTCAAGAACTAACCTTCAAGAGCTCTCCTTCAAGAGCTCTCCTTCAAGAACTCTCCTTCAAGAGCTCTCCTTCAAGAGCTCTCCTTCAAGAGCTCTCCTTCAAGAGCTCTCCTTCAAGAGCTCTCCTTCAAGAACTCTCCTTCAAGAACTCTCCTTCAAGAACTCTCCTTCAAGAGTTCTCCTTCAAGAGCTCTCCTTCAAGAACTCTCCTTCAAGAACTACTCTCCTTCAAGAACTCTCCTTCAAGAACTAACCTTCAAGAGCTCTCCTTCAAGAACTCTCCTTCAAGAACTAACCTTCAAGAGCTCTCCTTCAAGAGCTCTCCTTCAAGAGCTCTCCTTCAAGAGCTCTCCTTCAAGAACTCTCCTTCAAGAACTCTCCTTCAAGAGCTCTCCTTCAAGAGCTCTCCTTCAAGAACTACTCTCCTTCAAGAACTCTCCTTCAAGAACTCTCCTTCAAGAGCTCTCCTTCAAGAACTCTCCATCCTTCAAGAACTCTCCTTCAAGAACTCTCCTTCAAGAACTCTCCTTCAAGAACTCTCCTTCAAGAGCTCTCCTTCAAGAACTCTCCTTCAAGAGCTCTCCTTCAAGAACTCTCCTTCAAGAACTCTCCTTCAAGAGCTCTCCTTCAAGAACTCTCCTTCAAGAGCTCTCCTTCAACAACTCTCTTTCAAGAGCTCTCCTTCAAGAACTACACTCCTTCAAGAGCTCTCCTTCAAGAGCTCTCCTTCACGAACTCCCATTCAAGAACTCTCCTTCAAGAACTCCCTTTCAAGAGCTCTCCTTCAAGAGCTCTCCTTCAAGAACTTGATGTGTAACAGTTCCTCAGGGTAACTCCAGAATTAACCAATCATAGGAGATGTTTTCCATGTTTATTAACAAACACACATACACACATACACACATAGAGATGAGTAGTTTACTATGTTTGGTGAAGGTCTGCTGAGAGAGGAAGCGCCTCACTACACCAACTGATCATTCACTTCTTTGCTGTGGCAACTTTTGTGAAGGAGATTCCAAAACATTTTGGAAGTGTTTTTGAAACTAGAAGTGGCCAAAACCAAAAGACGTTAAGTCTGAGATATGAGTGGGTGTGGTCTGAGATATGAGGGTGTGGGGGGTGTGAGATATGAGGGTGTGGGGGGTGTGAGATATGAGGGTGTGGGGGGGGTGAGGTATGAGGGTGTGGGGGGGTGAGGTATGAGGGTGTGGGGTGTGTGAGTTATGAGGGTGTGGGGTGTGTGAGATATGAGGGTGTGGGGTGTGTGAGGTATGAGGGTGTGGGTGTGTGAGATATGAGGGTGTGGGTGTGTGAGGTATGAGGGTGTGGGGGTGTGAGATATGAGGGTGTGGGTGTGTGAGATATGAGGGTGTGGGGTGTGTGGGTTATGAGGGTGTGGGGTGTGTGAGCTATGAGGGTGTGGGGGTGTGATGTATGAGGGTGTGGGCATGTGTGAAATATGAGGGTGGGTGTGTGAGATATGAGGGTGTGGGGTGTGTGGGATATGAGGGTGTGGGGTGTGAGATATGAGGGTGTGGGGTGTGAGATATGAGGGTTGGGGGTGTGAGGTATGAGGGTGTGGGCATGTGTGAGATATGAGGGTGGGTGTGTGAGATATGAGGGTGTGGGGTGTGTGAGATATGAGGGTGTGTGTGTGTGTGCATACTGGGGTAGGGGTGTGTGTGTGTGCACAGGGGTAGGAGGCTGTGTGTGCATGTGTGTGTGAGTGTGCCTTTTGTGACATCAGCCATTTACTGAAATAGAGTTAGGTCCTCTGTGTCACCTGAGGCGGGCAGACTTATGGAATCTAGTTACTGCCCCAATATCTGGAAAGCTATTGGATGTCTGGGTCCAGCAGGCTAGGTCATTAAACACGTCTCGGTACAGTGTGGACCAATAGAAGCTCTGCTGGATCGTGTGAGTGGTCTGTCCTTTGCCAATGCAAGATTGAGCCATGAAGCACAGGCTATGAACTCGATGAACGTGTTCTGGTCATAATTTAACAAAATCTGAGGGCCACTAGTTGTCATGAAACTCCCCAAAGCTTTTTAATTTTAACCCCCCAGATGGTCCAGTGTGGCAGGCAATCCTGCGATGGTCTATGTATGTCCAATCAGAGTTGTTGCCCGTCTAACGCCCGCCACAATAAGTGTCCAACAATGGCTCTCTCTCTCCCAAGTGCTTTACAAGCAAAAGGGTTAAGATCATTTTTAAGGCAGGCATTTTGCTAGGCAGCTTCCTGACAGATCAGAAGTAACCCTTTGAAAGCCTTAGCTGTAATTACCTCACATGCCAAAGCCAATTAACAGAGCCACACATCTACATACCTCTAGTGCACTGATTAGGATCTTTCCTGGATTGTAGCCCATTCCGTGTTGATATGCATTAGTTATCAACCCAAGATCTACAAATGCGCTAAGGAAAGTCTGAGAAGCTGTCTGAGTAAATTATACTTCCACACCTTCCACACCTAGTGCACTAAGCTTACATAATCTAGCCACTATACATGCCTGCCTATGGAACTAGCATGACCAAATTCTAGCTTACATAATCTAGCCACTATACATGCCCCTATGGAACTAGAGCCCTAGCCCTAGCCCTAGCCCTAGCATGACCAAATTCTAGCAGACCATTTAGAAAGAAAAAAGCTGGTTATCTTTTTCCTTTGGTGTATGTAAATGGAGCTCTTGTGATGGATGCCTGTACCAGATAAATAAATATATACCTAGCTCTTATGATGGATGCCTGCACTAGAACAAGAACAAAGAAAGCCTATAATATGCCAGAACTTAGCTTAGCACATTACTTGCAAGTACAGTGGTCTTTCTACAAAGCTTAAAGTCATAGCCAAGTAGCTGTCGTCCTAGCAGCTTGGTCTAGTCTTAGCCAACTGAACAAGACCACAGATGACGAGGCCTTCCACCACATCACAACCACACCTTAAGAGAGTAAAACCAACTTCTTACTCCTGCCAAGTGATCTGCAGCATCTTCCTGAGAATTCAAGCAGGCTTGGAATGTGGCAACACACAAGGCAGAGTGTTGCGTTGCAGTACACAGTGTAATGCGGAGTAACAAACCTTGAACTTGACCTCGATTCCCACCATCACTGGAAAACATCTTCAGCTGAGGGAGACATCTATCTGTGCGCTATCGTGTGTGTCGATGAGACGTTGACTCTGCAAGCAAGCTACAATAGCTGCAGGTAACCATCACTATCGTAACTGGCTACACAGCTTCTTAGCCACTTCACCTGGTAGCAAAACCACTAGCTAGCTGTCACAGCTAGCCATGACTTACCACCTTCACCTTGGCCTCCTTGTTGAACAGATATATCTGCCAACAAGCAGTGACAGGCTCTCACCACTCCCTCCTATGTAGTCCACAAATCCCATAATTTTTACTATGAACTGGACACTTGATGGGGTGCAGTTTATCATGTGTTCGACTCTATAGCACTTTGATTGGTTCAATGTGATGCACTGGATGCAGGAGATGAATTAAGATCTTGCGTTTCATCGCAATTCTAGTTCACACTAGTGCCACTATCAAGCAAGCAACTACAAAAGCTGGCACAGCCAAGAGATGATCTTTTTAACTCTGTCACCAGTGACTTTCTAGAAGCTTACGATTGTCTGTCAACATATACTACGTTTAGGAACCACTAAACTCCCTAGCAACCAGAATGTATAACGGAAATGAATTTTGAAAAAGGTTGCCTAGCAACAAACCACAAAATGATTACATGGATATGAATATCATTATAGTCACCAGGTGAAGAAATGCTCAATGAGGATGCTATCAAAAGTTCCGCACTGAGAGATTTGCTTGGCTGAGGGACCAGATATACCAGAAAAATGACTGATATTAATACTCTGACTGGCTAACCTGCAAAACACGCATGCATGCATGCACACACTGTCACACACACACACACACACACACACACACACACACACACACACACAACCTCCAGTTACCCAGCAAAGAATGCTTTGCTCTTAGCTGTCTTCTTCTAAATTCAGAGATAGGTTCTATTCACTGCAGGTTTACAACGACAGTCTTATTGATTTCTTCATTCTCTCCTTCCTTCTCTATCTCTGTGCTGAAGCTGGCATGTCGAGAGCATCATCACTCCCACTGATTATATTTCTCTGCTCAGTGTCTCGATTACAGCACGCTTCAAACATGGCTCCTCCCACAAGCAAGCAGAGACTTATTCTGATTTTTAAGGTTCAGTTTGCCATTGCCATCTGACAACCCGAAATCATCGGCAAAATATACCATCAACACTTTAGATGCCATCTATTCAGCTGCCATGCTCCCATTTTACCTTAGAAACCTAACGATTGCGGACTAGGGATTTCCCCTGCTTCTAGAGCTATGATTCGGGCATGCTCTGATCTGTTAAGCTGGCACTAGGTAAAAAAATGAGCCAAGATACGGCCAAGTTTCTTGATAGCGGGCATCTTCAAACACTAGGTTAAGGTAGGTTAAGGTGTAAAGTATTTACAAGAGGTGTAAGGTTTCACTTGAGAGTTTACAAGGTGTCAAGTTGTTTACAAGAACTGTAAGTGAGTGTAAAGTGGATGCTACTTTGTGGGAGGGGTTGCCACTTACTAAGTCTATTCCCCCAACTTTTTGGGGTCCCCTTACAGCATCACACTCTTAATAAGGATATGCTGCTCGGCCGTCGCGTCGAATCACTTCTAGCTGTTCACAATATCGGAGTCGTCACTTGAGCAAACTTGAACTTTCATCCAACCGGAACCACGCCCATTAATTAACGGAAGCCAGCGTTCATCTCATTTGCGCATCCTATGTACTAGGGAAAGTTCCCACTGCTTCGATAGCCTTTCGTCGTCCATTCAGATTTGAAATCTGAAATCACCAGCTTTTACTGAAATAATCAAAATAAAGCATACCAGAATGACGAAAAACTCAAATAAACTCGCACCAGAATAATGCAATCGCAGGTCGCAACGCCGCTAGAATAGAACTCAATTCTATTCGGTGTGATTTTGTGTTCACAATATTTTTAAAACGACGCATCGCATCGCGTCACAACGCTTGAGCGTTTGCATATTGTGAATCATCCTTTATAGGGGCTTGGGGGGAGGGTTTGGCGGGGGGGGTTCAAGAAGTGCAAACATGCGGTCGCCTCCATAAGCCGCTACAGATTGAACATTTGTGGGTGGAGGTATTGATGGCTAATGTGCAAGTGGTGCATTGTAGAGTATGTAGCTAAACATAACTGCACAGCTTGGCAGAAACACCGGGACTAACTCCAGGAGGTTTCCTACCCACAATAGCTGACATGATGAGGAAGTTGGTGTGTGGAGATAGAAAATGACCATTTTCACAAACATGGTCTGGTCTGGTCAAGATTTGGTGGATAATATAATTGAATGTAATGGTGATGAGAGTGATGATGATGACTGCAGATTAATTAGCTTGCAATTACCATGCAATTACCAATTACACCACAAGTGACTTGATAAACACAGTTTGTAACTTGGACCCCAACTTGCTGGCAAGTGTGATACCTTTAGCAACTCCCAGTAATCCTCCACATCACAATGCTGCCCCAGCAGTCTACCTCGACCTTCAAGGCAGTGAACACCAGCCAGCTATCCGGAGTATGCCAGCTCTGCTAGCTCCAGCCAGCTCTCAGAAGTATGCCAGCTCTGCTAGCTCCAGCAAGCTCTCAGGAGTGTGCCAGCTCTGCTAGCTCCAGCCAGACTTGAAGGAGGATAGCTAATACTTAGTCAGGCCTTAATAATTTAATCCTCAAAATGCTGAGTCTCCAGCACCATCACTGCAAAACAAATAAATAATAACAAGGTCAGGTGACTTGTGCAGTAAACACTATGACATACGCATAATATTATGATATTTATTAAAAGTGGGTGTTCTGTTTCCTGAGTTGCTTGGTTGTGGTGGAGTGGGGAGGTCGTAAATCAGTCCCTTCCTCCTCCGCCAACACTTCACTACGCAATGCAAAATGCACCTCCACACACACACACACACACACACACACACCATCTCCTGATGACTCACACCTTCCATCTCCTTTCCAAGCAACAATGCCAGCTTCCCCTAAGTGCTTCACCATCTCAAACTCCTCAAACCATATTCCAGCTCCCTCAATTCCATTCCATCAGCTCATTCATTAACATTTTCCATTCTCTTCCAAATTCATCAGTCTATTAGAAAGTGCCCCACATCTTCCACTTCCTTCCTGTCACATGACACACATCTATCATCACTACACACAGCCTACATCGCTTCTTGTCCCACAACAGACCTGCTGACCCTGTCTGCAACCTCCTCACTCCCTCATATCCCTGTAATGGCCTTGAATACCTTTCTGCTCCATCACCTTTTACCAACCTATATATACCACTTCAAACTGCTCTTACTCTCGACATCCTCCTCCCAATCACACGCATTTCTCTTCTTCATCTTCACCTTCCATTGCCTCACTGCATCCAGGTCGTACTCTCTCCCACCATCCTATCCCTCCATCCACTCTTAGCTTGTCTGCCACAACCTTCACCAGTCTACCCTCCTCCATCTTTGCGAGCCTCCTATTTCTCTCCCTCCTCCTCCAACTTCCCCAATTAACTGATTAATTTGCCACGTATAATTTCCTAGCGCAAACAAGTTATATTATAATCAGTTAATTGCACGCAAAGCACGCGATCACATTCCTTGTGTTCCATGCTGGAGATGCTATATGGACTATACAGCTAGATCTGTGCTGTGCGTCCGAGAGCTCTTTCACTATCATAGGAAGAAGCTGAGCAGGAGTTGGCAGTTGTCTGAAATATTGGAATCGAGTGAGTATTTAGAGATTTTCTTCGCTGGCAAAGTGAACGTGGATTGACAATAGTAATGATGCCAGAGGCTTTGAGTGGCAAGTGAAGGGGAAATCCAATTATTTGGCTTGGAATCCTAATCCTGTTAGATTGCATTGCTCTAGCCCTTGTCCTAGCCCTGGCATAGCTGAAGGCCTAATACAGAACTAATCTGACACCATCATGATTTTGTAGTTCCTCTTAGTGTAGTATGCTTCTGTAACCAAGACTTTGGTTGCAAATGTTAAGCTAAGCTTCAAGACTTTGGTTGCAAATGTTAAGCTAAGCTTCAAGACTTTGGTTGCAAATGTTAAGCTAAGCTTCAAGACTTTGGTTAAGCTAAGCTTCAAGACTTTGGTTGCAAATGTTAAGCTAAGCTTCAAGTCCTTGGTTGCAAATGTTAAGCTAAGCTTCAAGACTTTGGTTGCAAATGTTAAGCTAAGCTTCAAGACTTTGGTTGCAAATGTTAAGCTAAGCTTCAAGACTTTGGTTACAAATGTTAAGCTAAGCTTCAAGACTTTGGTTAAGCTAAGCTTCAAGACCTTGGTTGCAAATGTTAATTAAGCTAAGCTTCAAGACTTTGGTTGCAAATGTTAAGCTAAGCTTCAAAGACCTTGGTTGCAAATGTTAGCTAAGCATCAAGACTTTGGTTACAAATGTTAAGCTAAGCTTCAAGACTTTGGTTGCAACTGTTAAGCTAAGCTTCAAGACCTTGGTTGCAAATGTTAAGCTAAGCTTCAAGACTTTGGTTGCAAATGTTGAGCTAAGCTTCAAGACTTTGGTTGCAAATGTTAAGCTAAGCTTCAAGACTTTGGTTGCAAATGTTGAGCTAAGCTTCAAGACTTTGGTTGCAAATGTTAAGCTAAGCTTCAAGACTTTGGTTGCAAATGTTAAGCTAAGCTTCAAGACTTTTTTTTGTAAATGTTAAGCTAAGCTTCAAGACAAATGTTAAGCTAAGCTTCTAACTTACCTAGAGGAATAATCATTCCAATTCAAATTTGCTGCTCTTTAGTGTAAGAATCAGCGCATTGAGTAAGCAAACACATCATGTCACACCATGTCACACTGAGTCTAGCTATGTCTACAAAAAAAGGTCACAGCACAGGAATTGCCTCGAGTAGAGCGATTCAACAGAAGAGCTTCCAGAAACAATTGGATCTGGAAAGGATGGTCGCAATTGCGATAGTAGCCATTTTTATTTCAAAAGTAGTAGTGGGTGGGTATTGTCACATACAGGCTAGGGCTCCCCTAGCAACGCACATCAACACTCAGCTAAGACCACTCAGTTTTATTGGATAGCTCAAGAGGAGCAATGTGAGGTCAGATATGCTAAAGCACGGACTCCAGATCGAGTGAACATTGGTTGCAAACATGTTCCGTTAAATGTGATAGTCCTCCTTCCTCCCCTCGCTCCCCCCCCCCCCCCCCCTCCCTCCCAGGATTTCCCCAATCACTCATTCCCCTCCCCCTGACACGCACACAAGTGTGGGCAGTTTGTGATACGAAACCCTTTACCAGCTTACCAAACATGTGTCCTGTGGCCTTGATGTGCACTTGCATGTGATTCTCTGGGTCCATGCAGCCAAAGTAGACGCAGGAGAGGCAAGCATGCAGTCGAGAGGTGAAGCAGAGGCAGACATGACAAACACACGTCCGCGACTGCAACCAACCACAAATAAAGACAGAAGTAAAATAGTGTACATTCACACCAAGAGGGGACCATTTCCACCCTTGGGGGGAAGGGGGTGGTATTTGCCTAAATCTTTCTCTGTTGAAATTTCGCTTTTGGCCTTTTAAGTACTTGGAAAGGCGATCTTGCATGTCTAAAGAGTCTCTCCTCAATGCAGCACTGCAGGGACATCAATTCTGGCTATGGAACAGACGAAATGCCCTGGACAAGGTGGAATCTGCCTATGCAGTAGCTGCACCTAACTTTAGGACGTCCCTCAGATAGATGCCGAGTTCTGAGGAATTGTCTGGTTCTGGGACGGACTTTATAAGAATAAACATTCCTTTGGACACACCTTATAATCCCTTGCAGCTCGTGAATGTCATTTTGACATTCACAATTGCGATTAACCCTTTCACTATATTAAACCCATTACATCCTATTTACACATTAACCCTCTCACCCTATCCGATTTAAATGGCATTAAGAAATCTTCCACCAAATTTACACTCATTAACCTTTTTACCATCAGGTTTACATTCCATTAACCCTTTATCATATGATCTAAATGACATTAACACCTACTACAAACCAATGTCATCCAACCTCAACATTAGAAAAATGTACTAGCACTCTACATTTTAGTTTGAGCCACTCTTTAAAAGGCACGAGGCAAACATCCCCCCCCCCCGCCCCCCTTCCCCCCGCCCCCCCCCTTCCCCCCCGCCCCCCCCCCTCCCCCTGTTGTTAATGACTTCCCTGAGTACCAAAGTATTATCCCATCCACCTATACCTGTTGTAGACAGCAACAGTTTAATACTAGAACGACCTTCTCAATAATCAACTTGATCGACATTTCGACTAGGTGCTCTAGCCTCCATAAGGAATAATGAGATGCTAAGACTCGCGTGAGCTGCTGTATACCGGTAGCTAGCTATTTAACAAGATCACCATCTCATTATTCCTGAAGGCTAGAGCATCTCATTATTCCTGGTGAAGGCTAGAGCATCTCATTATTCCTGGTGAAGTCTAGAGCATCTCATTATTCCTGGTGAAGGCTAGAGCATCTCATTATTCCTGGTGAAGGCTAGAGCATCTCATTATTCCTGGTGAAGGCTAGAGCATCTCATTATTCCTGGTGAAGGCTAGAGCATCTCATTATTCCTGATGAAGGCTAGAGCATCTCATTATTCCTGATGAAGGCTAGAGCATCTCATTATTCCTGGTGAAGGCTAGAGCATCTCATTATTCCTGGTGAAGGCTAGAGCATCTCATTATTCCTGATGAAGGCTAGAGCATCTCATTATTCCTGATGAAGGATAGAGCATCTCATTGTTCCTGGTAAAGGCTAGAGCACCTCATTATTCCTGATGAAGGCTAGAGCATCTCATTATTCCTGGTGAAGGCTAGAGCATCTCATTATTCATGGTGAAGGCTAGAGCATCTCATTATTCCTGGTGAATGCTAGAGCATCTCATTATTCCTGATGAAGGCTAGAGCATCTCATTATTCCTGATGAAGGCTAGAGCATCTCATTATTCCTGATGAAGGCTGGAGCATCTCATTATTCCTGATGAAGGCTAGAGCATCTCATTATTCCTGATGAAGGCTAGAGCATCTCATTATTCCTGGTGAAGGCTAGAGCATCTCATTATTCCTGGAGCATCTCATTATTCCTGATGAAGGCTAGAACATCTCATTATTCCTGGTGAAGGCTAGAGCATCTCATTATTCCTGGTGCAGGCAAGAGCATCTAGTCAAAACGTCCAGAAAGTAAAATTCAAGTTGATTATGAGAAGGTCATTGTAATTTCGTTACGTCAACTGAGAGTTTGTTGAGGTTAATACTAGCAAGTCCAGGAGTTGTTAAGTTGTTGGTACTCCAGTGACTCTAAGCAGAGGGCCCATCAGTAGAACTCATGCAGTTTATGATCTGCAAACTCACCTCGCCTAGCTGGACTTGGCAAGTTACGACGAGTGGGCTGAAGTGGTTTGCCATTACATTGACATAACACATTTATAACCCACAAATGTACCAGCTTCTGAAGGCTAAGACTAGACCTGACCCACCGAGCCCTCTTTATCAGACATCATTAGTCCTTGCCTTGCCCTCACCTAGCCCTTGCCTTGCCCTAGCCTAGCCCTATTCCTAGTCCTTGCCCTAGCCTAGCCATTGCCCTTTCCTTGCCCTAGCCTAGTCCTTGCCTTGCCCTAGCCTAGTCCTTGCCCTAGCCTAGTCCTTGCCCTGCCCTAGCCTAGCCTTGCCCTAGCCTTGCCTTGCCCTAGCCTATCCCTTGCCCTGCCCTAGCCTAGCCTTGCCCTAGCCTAGTCCTTGCCCTAGCCTAGTCCTTGCCCTAGCCTAGTCCTTGCCCTAGCCTTGCCCTAGCCTATCCCTTGCCTTGCCCTATCCTTGCTCTAGCCTAATCCTTACCTTCCCATATCTTTCCGTAGCTTTGTCTTCCCCTAGCCCTAGCCTTTGTCTTGCCCTAGCCATAGCCTTGCCCTATGCTAGCCATGAGTTAATTGCTTCTAAAGGGTGCCCAGGGCCAACATGGTGGGCAACTGAGCTGTGAGTGCATGGGCCCTTCTTTGATGGAAGTCCAGCACCTCAGGCAGTCAATGGAGATGCACGCATGGCAGGTTTCTAACACACTATAGGAAGTCCTGCAATGAGATTCATAGAGTGATAATCCCACACACTCTAGACCCAATTAGTAGTATATATATACAACTAGTTGGCCTAATGTAGGACACCATTGAACATGCTGGAATGCAGTTGCTGGTGTAGAGATGGAAGCTTATGGTGACCAAGCAGCAGCTGCAAGTAACTAACTATGCTGCAGGTCTAGGGAGGAGCCGAGCAGGAAACCCTGCGATTACCAACATGAGTGGTACAATTAGTAAGGTCAGACAGGTCACTTGCAACTGCTTTTCAATCTAGGAAGTATATGGATGGTAACCGATCATCTCCTCCAAATATTATAGTGTTTGCACAATAATCCCTATTAATCTCTAGATCACCATGGGGGGGAGAGCTATGTAGCTATACAGATCTGGCTGGCTGGAGGAGACTGAAACTCCATGGCCACCACAAGGTCTGACTGGCTGGAGGAGACTGAAACTCCATGGCCAGAGGGAGGAGGGAGGGAGGGGGGAGGGGGGAGGGAGGAGGGAGGGAGGAGGGAGGAGGAGGGAGGGGAGGGAGGAAGGAGGGAGGAGGGAGGAAGGAGGGAGGAAGGAGGGAGGAGGGAGGAGGGAGGGAGGAGGGAGGGAGGAGGGAGGGAGGGAAAACCCAGAAACACTTGACCATCATCCCTTATGATCGTCAACCACCCCCCACCCAGCTTATTATCTTCATCTGTGCGTGGCCAAGTGATTGTGCATGGCTGTTGTCAAGCCATTCTTGGCAAGAAGACCTTGAACTCCCCTCAGCCCTCACTGATTTAATACTCATCTAATGAAGTGTTAACAACAACCAAGGAAGGGGAGGAGGGAGAGGGGAGGGAGAGGGGAGGGAGAAGGGAGAGGAAGAATGGAAATAAACAGGACAGAAGAAGGAACTGTCAACAATTGACAGCTTGTGTGAAAGAACTATGAAGAAGATGATGGTTTTTAGCATGCCTTTAGCCTGGTCCATGAGAACTGACTGCCCTTGGTCTAAAACTGCCAATATAAAACTTACCCAAGCACCACGTGCATGACAAACATCATCTGTATGCATGTGTGATGAACCTCTGCAGCTGCATACAACCACTAATACCCGATAATAACTCAAGTCTGTTGATTTGCCGTGAACTGTGTGCGATAGTTATTTCTGGTATCAAAGTCTGTGTTAATTAAACCAACAGTCTTCCAAGCGAGCACACAATGATATACTCAAACACTCTGCCAATGATTGCTATACTAACACCTTTTGATTGACCCATTGGCACTTAACCCATTGGCAATGAATCAATGATGCACTTAACCAAATAACCCTTTGGCAATGAATTAATGATGCACTTAACCCCTTTGAACTTAACCCCTTTGACTACAAATTAATGTGCCTGTAAAGACGGAACAAGAAAGGGAGTAACGGCCAATTGGCAGACCTGCTCGGGCATTGCCTGGGGAACTAATTAACTCTGCCTCACTTGAGCAGGTTTATATCTAACCCATAAATGAAGTAACTTAGTTGAGGAACTTTTTGACTGATTGACAGCAACTGTTTTAATATATAGACATATTATTCATGGGTCAACCAGCTAATTAGAATACCAGAAGTCTAATTAGAGTAGCACAGGAATGCAGGTGTCAGAAGCTGAATGGTCATTGGTTCTAACTTCTATTCATATTACTTCAAAAAGGTGTTGATAGTATATAGACATGCATTCAACAAACAACTGCTCACTAACAGTTGCTACAATGGCCACGGGAAAATGGACACTAGATAAACACACTTGCAATTTACTATTCCAAAATATCCTAAGCTAGCATGCAGCTGAGATTTTGTAAGACCCCAATATTGACAAGACACACCCCCTTTGCAGGAAAACTAAATGTCCAAGACAAGTGGATGCACACAGACTTTGAGCTGTGTTGAGAATCGACGAGTTACTTATGAGCAATCAACAACTATTCACGCACCGTCAAAACGCCCTTGCCGACAAAACGGGGAATTGACATTAGAAAGGACTACGAGATGGATGGCATTATATGTTTGATGACGCGCTATATAATAGAGACAGACTAATACGTAGCTAAACATTTACCTTAAGCTTTCTCGCTTCCACTGCAGGCTTCACGAGGTACTTGAATATAATTTGATATGATTTCAGACCCGTAGTCCTTTTAAAATCAGCGAAATGAGAGCACCCCCTAGCTACTTCTGACATCGTTTGGGTATTTTCTCACGTTTGAGTTTTGATAGGAACGGGGTCACCAATGAAAAAATGCAAACCTCAAACACTGCGCTCTGCGCATGCTAAACTCTAGTTCTGCGAGGAGGGGCGGGACCCTCGACAAAGCTCAGACCTGCGCAATTGCTTGATGTTTACCACGTGTGTGCTAAAAAAAAGCCTGTCTAAGACTTCCCTGGACTTATCATCGAAGCCGAAAATGCATGCAGGTTATCTGAATAGTGACGGGAAGAGACTGGTAGATAAATAGGGACAACTCCCATTTGCGTATCTACGATTAAATGTTCATAGACCATACAATACTGAATGACATAACAGGTAAGGGATCCTTATACTATAGTATATCACATTAGTCTATTATTCTCTATCTCCCCAAGTCTTTGCTACATCTTGTCTGGAGATTTGGCAATGACTGAAATCAAGTAGCAATCATGTCTCGTTCGTCAAGGAGCACTCGAATGTTGTGCATCAGTGGTTGGGAGCATATATCGTATAGGACATGTCGTAGTCCCCAGTAGTCTGCCATGCAGGTGGTTTGCTTTCACGTGTAGAGCGTCTAAGTGAGGTTTCCAGGGGCGGCGAATGGTTTAGTGGTGCAAGGGGAGGCGGAGGTGGCTGGGGTAGTGGTTTTGGCGGTGGGTGGGTCTGTGATGGTGGGGTGTTCTCATCAAAGATAAGTTGGGGGAGCCTAGCATTGAGTGTGGGTCTTCCCGTAGTGGGGGGCAGCAGACCAGGTGATAGGATGGTGACAGGCATTGGTGACATGGTGGGGGGTGTCACAGGAGGTGTTGGCATCTTTTGTTGTCCATGTGTAGGCTGGGGGGGAGACTTGATGACGTGGCTGAGTCTGAGGGCACTGTTGCTGAGGTCATCGCTGATGGTTATTCTCGGTCTCTGCGTGGACTGGGACATATTTCCGCAGGAATTTCCTGTTGCGCAGGGTCACTGCCAGAGCCATCGACCTTCACGACATATTGGTCAAATTGGCGGACCTCTATGACTGAGCCAGTCTTGTCCCATTTTGTGGGGTTGTGGCCAGTTTGGTTCTGGATCCTCACTTGGTCTCCAATGACAAGGGGTGGCAGTCGCTTTGTGTGCTCCGACCATCTTTCGTTAGCTAGCATGTGTCTGTTCCTCAGGGCCTCTTCTCTTGCAATTAATGTAGCATGCCAAGTGTCATGCGGGTGATATTTTCCTGGGAGTATGGGGATGAAGTCTTTGATTGGGCGGCCGAACACATACACGGCTGGGGACAGTTTAGTGTCCTTGTCTGGGGTGTTGCGGTATTGTAGTATGGCACGCTGAAAGTTGTCTGTATCGAGCTCACCATTTGGTCCGGTGTTGTTGGTGATGAGTCTTTTCACTGTTTTCACCGCAACTTCAGCACGAGTTGCTATGAGCAAAGGCGACAGAGGAAAGGCGGTGGTGGACACCCCAATTCTTTAGGAATTCACGGGTCTGTGCAGCGGTGAATTCAGGACCACCATCAGACGATATTTCATCTGCCATCCCATATGTCACAAATGACCGTAGGCTGTCGATTAGCCCGGTTGTACCGCCTGAGGTCCTTTCAACAATCGGCCAGTTGGAATATCTGTCAACAATTACTAGGTAGTTGACACCTTTGTAGCTGAAGAAGTCTGAGCAGATGCATTGGAAAGGGTACACTGGAGAAACAATTGGGGTAGGAGGGGCACTAGGTTGTGAGGGAGCCATACGGTTGCAGTGATTACAGCTGTGTCTGAGGGTTTTGATGGCGGGGGTGATGCCAGGCCAAAACAGGGATGCTTCAGCCCTCGCAGTCATTGAGGATATGCCTTGGTGGGCAGCATGGAGTGCGGATAAGCAGTCTTGTCTGAGGGATGGGGGAATCACGACACGGTCTTTGTAGATCACAACGCCATCTGCGGTGTAGAGATGCTCACGGAATTGATGATACTCGCGAAGTGGCTCTGGTAGCTCATGGCGAAACTCTGGCATGCCCACCTCGATGATCTTGACCAATTGTGACATTTCCTCATCGCTGGTGGTTGCAACACGGACTCGGTCCCAGGTGATGGATTGAAGTGAGCTTAGAGATGATATGGCAGTAGCACGGGCGATGTCCTCGATTGCATCTTGTGGCTCCTCAGCACATCGTATACCGGCAATAAAGTTGGGGGGGATATACAGGTGGGATAGTTGCTGAATGTCTCCGGTAGCTGCAATGTCATCCGCTAGGTACATCTTGGGAGGCTGGTGGTTGCCGGTAGGGTGGCGGGATATGGTGTCGGAAGCTTTATTTTTCGCCCCTGGTATGTGGACCATGCGGAATCTGTAGCGGAGGGTCTTCTCCTTGAGGTTTCTGAGCCGAGAGTTGCTGATGTCATTAAGTGACCTATCTCCAAATAGCTTGAGGAGCGGCTTGTGGTCAACTGCGATGATAAGATCCTCACACCCCAGGACGAAGTGTCTAGATTTATCTAGAGCATCGGCAACTGCCAGGGCTTCACCCTCAACTGGGGCATAGCGTGACTCAGCAGGGTGTGTAAAGCGACTCCCAACCAGAGTGATTTTCCAACCTGTGTGGCAGCAGAATAGGTCAGTACCAGGGCATCCACAGTGTTTCTGGAATAGCCAGAACCCAATGCCTGTCTTGGACCAATCAGTGGCTAGGCATGTTGGCCTTGATTTGTCAAAAATACGGACACCCTCTGTGATCTCATCTACTATGACCAGTTTGGACTCTTCAAATAGTTCATTGAGGTTATCGTCCCAGTGGAAACGGGTGCTGGTTTTCAGTAGTTGGCGAAAGGGGAGCATCTTCTCTGCCATGCTGAACGCATATGACACTTGGTTAATGAGGCCGAACCATGAACGGATATCGGTTATGTTTTTTGGCTTAGGGAATTCCATAATTGCTTGGAGGTATTTCTTGCAGGGTCGAACGCTGTCCATGGTGATCTCAAAGCCAGCAAACTCTATGTCATGGCCAAACCGCAACTTTTCTGGGTTTAGGGTTATACCATTCCTGCCACAAATGTCAAGCCACTGAACTGCCTGATGAAAGCATCCTTCCAGGTCATCTGCCCAAAGTAGTGTGTCATCGATGCATTTGGTCTTGTTGAGTATGTTTGACACGATCTCATCGTAGCGTCTTGAGTAACCGTCTCCTGAGGCAATATACCCTTGGGGTGCAGTGCGGTACCGATATCTGCCCCATGGGGTGATGAATGTGGTCAGGTGGCGATCTTGCTCACGGATGGGGACACTGTGATACCCATTCCAGGCATCGAATACAGACTTTTTCTTGCCGTGGGGCACTGATCGTGCTTGGTGAAATGGTGACTGGGTGTGATGAGTCTCTCTGGTGGCGTGGGCATTCAATGGTTGAAAATCAATAGTCCGTCGTGGTTTTCCATTTTTCTTGGCACATATGACCATGCGGTGGCACCAAGTCACTGGCTCACCAACAGGGACTGGCTCTATCACGCCCAATCTCACGTCTTGGTCGAGTCCTGCCTTGACATCATCTTGCTAATGAATTGGGACTGGTACAGGGGAGTGGTAGGCAACAGGTTCAGCATCAGGGTTGATCATTAGCTTCATTGGGGGGCCTTCCTTCAGTGGGAGTGGTTGGTGTTCGCATGTGTTGAGTGTGCTTGACTTGTAGTAGTCAAGGAGGTACTGTTGGAGTTTCTCGCGATTCTCTTCTGTTGCAGGAAATGGTAGCTTTGTTGGGGGTGGAGGTGGTGATCTACGTCTTGGGTACCTGGTGGGTGCACTCTTCCCATGTCCCTTCTTGCCACAGTATGAGCATACCTCACGCTGGTCCTTAACTCCAGGGTACTTCTGGTGAGAGGGTAGGTTCTGGTGGCAGACCTTCAGCTCATCGTTTCTATGGTGCCTGTAGGAACTGCTGGCGAGTGCATGAGCACCCTGATAGGCCAGGAGGCGTAAAGCAGAGTGCTTTCCGGCTTCCTTGGCCTCAATGAACTGGAAGACTTGTTCTAGGGTCATGTCTTGGTTCTTATCGCCCAGTAGGTCAAGCTGAATCTCAGGGTCGGTTAGGCCACGGCACAGCACATCACGTAGGATGGCTTCAGTGTAATTCAAGTCTTCCTCACAGTTTGTGCATTTGGTTACAAACTTACACACTCCAGCCTGACCACGGAGGCGAGCGCCAAAGGCACGTATTGGCTCGTCGTGGTCTTGTCACATGTTGTGTAGGGTCATCCTGGCCACCATCGTGTTCTCCTCCCTGACAGCGAGGTTCTTTATGGCTGCAAGGACCTCCTCCTCTGTCTTACCAGTAAGTGTGCCACCAGCAGTTCGGGTGAGATCCTTTCGTAGCTGCTCATCGCAGCATTCTAGTAGCTGGATTATCCTGTCCACCCCGGAGACCTTGGTAGCTCCGACATAGTCTCCCCATCGAGATTTGAAGTACGACCAATCTTCGCTTGTGCCCGCAGAAGAGATGGTTGGTCGCTTCACTTTCTCCACCTTCGCAGCAGCCGCATTCGTGGTGGCAGGGCTGTGGATCGTGGCATGTGCGGTGATGAGGGCTGCAGCCAGGACAGCCTCGACATCCTCAGTCATATAGGGGCACGCAGCGATAGGGCAGCGCATCTTGAGGCAGTGGCGGGCACTAATTGGAGGTCAACGGAGTCAACGACGCAAAGTAGGCAAATAGCTAAGCTAAGCTCTTCTCAACTACGAACTGGCTGATGTGTCGATATTCAGTATTGAATACTATCATAGATAAATAGGGACAACTCCCATTTGCGTATCTACGATTAAATGTTCATAGACCATAAATGAGTCATACTGAATGACATAACAGGTAAGGGGTCATTATACTATAGTATATCACATTAGTCTATTAATATTCTCTAACTGGCATATGATAAGATGTTTGTGTGGGGCTTCCAACAACCCAGTTTTTGCCAGGGTGATAGATGAGCTCCCTTTATTGCAAAGTACTGGTAACCTCACCCTGATGTAAATATTTTCAAGATGTGAAAGGATTAGCAATATTGGGTTTTGTGACACCCTTCCAAATGAAAATCCCTCTGAACCAATCTTCTCCCAGGTGGTGGATCCAGGGGTAGCCCCCACCCCCCTCCCTATCATTGTAGTTTGGGGGGATCTCATCTGCATATTTGACCACAGGTCGAGTTCAAAGGTTAACAAACTGCCAAACCTCCAAACCATCAAGTGTTGACAGTCCAAACACCAAACCACATTATGCAAATCCAGCTGTCACTATGTGTGACTTTTCTTTAGCTACAATGTCTAGTAAAAGAGCTAAAGTAAGGCCAGTACCAGGAAAATCTGCAAGACTCAAGAGCATGAACATACTCCGCTTCTTCCCACCGAGTTCCTCCAGATAAATTAATTCTTAGTTACTTAGCAATCTTTATAATAAATCTTTGTTGATATTATACAGTCCTGCCACTGATGATAGCACTATTCCAGACTCAGACTGACTCCCTTAACAAGGATATGAGCATCGATTCTGATTCAGCCTCAGGTGAACTAGAACTACACGAGTGTGCTCCTAACAATGGCCCTGGGTATAGTGGCAGTAGCATTAGCACTGATGGCTGTGTTCATGTAACCGAAGAGATACAGAGTGACTCTGATGAAAGTTCATGCTCTATGGATCCTGTAATTTATCAGGTTGCATGTTACAATTGTAATCTGAGCGAGGGCTGAAAGATGATGAAATTTCTTATCTTCTTAAGCATCACTTTGTCCCTAATAAAAAGTATAATTTTTCAGTTCATAAGTTTGGTGACCATAATAGACGATTTCAGATCAATTGGCTTGAAGAATATAATGATCTTGCTTACTCTGTGATGAATGATGGGGGTACTGTAAATTTTGTGTGCTATTTGCATGAGCAAGAACTTGGTGTCTTAGTTAAGCGACCTCTTATAAACTTGAAGAAAGCAAAAGAAAAAAAGCTTAGTGAACATTTTTGCTTATGAGGGCGAGAATCTCATCAAGCTGCTGTGGAAAGGGCCCTAGCTTTCTGTGCTATACAACAAAATCAGGCTGTAGGTATAGATCAGCAGATCAATTCTAGACATGCTAAACTAATAGCTGAGAACAAAATGAAATTGAGATCAATCACAGCTACGGTTATCTTGTGTGGTAAGCAGGGACTTGCTTTTAGAGGTCACTGTGATGATGGTCCTGTACTGTTAAATGATAGCACTACCAATAAGGGTAACTTTCAAGCCCTGCTAAACTTTCGAGTGATGACAATGTACTGAAAGAGCATTTTGAAAGATATAATGGGCACTCTACCAGTTACGAGTTGCTAGTGTGAACACTCAATCAGAATGCTCAGGCTACTAAAGTCTCCATTAAGGAGCACCGTGGGACAAGAACGTCTTAATGGATTTGCAATGACGTTTTATCATCGAGATATAGAAATTACACCGGAAGAAGTGGTGAAGAGTTTGCCCGAGCTATTATGACTAATTACATCTCATCATCTATACAATACATACTACTTTTACATAATTATAAAAATCTGGAATTTTGTATCGATGTAAGGTCTCCCATGCATACACTTCTGCTTCATAGCCATGCAATACTATAACCCTTCCCCCTTCTTCAGCACCTCCCCCTCTGAAAAATCCTGGATCCGCCCCTGCCTCCTGTAGGTATAGGATGAGTAAGACTGTGGCTATTTCTGTGTGAAATGAATACTCACAAATCTACTGCGTTAGGACCCAAAATACTAAGGGGGAGGTTGCCATCAAAACTGCAAAATCATAATCTAGGGGGTTGTTTCTCAATTTTGCAGCTTCAAAACTTACATTATTTAATGGCTCTGTTTGTGTGCTTCCCTTTGGCCATCCTAAGCAGTCGGGACAGATCATGGGTGAGGTCACTAGACCCTGCTAGATCCCCATCATCCTGGACATGTGTAGTGTTACTATGGGCTCCATTATTCATATCCACATACACTTTTTATTTTATTTGTCAGATCCTTGCCCCATTAACAATTTATTACACTCCTGATGATTTAATCTTGATATTGTTGAGCCTGTTAGGGCCATCACATACACTACAGCACAGTGTAACACCATGTAACAGTAACTGACACTAATAATAAAAATCAACAGTACTTAATGATAATATCCACAATATTAAGTTACGAGTGTCCCGCTGCTCAAGGAGGGAGGGACGGGAGGGGACCAAAGATCATTCCTCAGCTCACCAGTTCCTTTCTCCTCTGCCACCACTTCCCTACCCAATACATAACACACTCGCCCACCTCCTCCATCACTGCATCACTTACTCCCTCCACATCTCCCAAAAGCAATGCCACCTTTCCATCCTTACTCACTCTTCTAAATTCATCCAGCCACTGTCCTGTCCCTACAATTCTGCGCACCTCATCCATCAGTACCAGCCGATGCCTCTCAAATTCCCCGCATGTCACCAAGAAATGTTCCACATCTTCCCCTGCTCCACTATTACAACTCTCATCCCTAACTTCCCACATCTCTTCTTATCCTCTAAGAAATCAGCTAATGTCGAAATTGCAACAGCACACCTTCCTGGCCATGTCTTCCCACCATCCATCCTCTTAGTTTATTTACGACAACTTTTACCAATCTGCTCTGTTCCAACACCTCTAATCTCTTACCAAAACAAAACCTTCATCTCTTCCCTCCTCTCCTCCACCCCATATCTCCCTGTATTACCACTCCTGCTACTGTATTACTTGTTACCACTCCTGCTACTGTATTACTTGCCCCCTACCCACTCTCATCTGTGCTGACCAACTTCTTGCAAGCATTCCATCCTCCTGTCCATCACACTTCGGCTGCATGCTCCATACTAGGTCTCACTAGACTAGAAGCTCCCATACCATTCTTCCTCTGAGCTCTGTCTACTTCCACCTGCCCATTCTCTTGACTCATCCGTCACCTTTCCAACCCACTCTTCAGCCTTCTTTTCCATCTTCTCTAACTCAACATTACCCCTTAGCTTCCTATCAAACCATACTCCCAAGTACTTGACCTCTTCCATCATCTCCTCACCAATCCTCCAATGCACTCCTACTTCCCTCTTCCCTACTACCATGACCTTGCTCTTCTTACTATTAAACTTCATTTTCCACCTTAACACATACGCCTGTACCACATCCAACATATATAGCTTGCAGTTCCACCACTGAGTCAGCCAGAAGAACATCATCTGCATACAGAAGTGCCCCACACCAGCAGCCTCCTACTTTGACTCCTAGCTCAGCTCTCTCATATTCCTCTGCCATTCCCATCAAATATATATTGAAAAGAAGTGGAGACAAAGGACAGTGAACCACCTTGACCTCCTTCCGTTCAATATCACCGTCGTCTCCACCCCACTATACAATCCTACACATTTCCTCACAAGTTTCTCTTCTACTCCATACCGCCTCATTCTGCCACAGTCCCTCCCTCCACACACTGTCATATGCCTTACTTATGTTCAGGAAAGCCAGATATGAATCTTTCTTCTCATTCTTCCTCACTTCACAAACTCCTCTTAACACCAACCACTGGTCCGAACAGCTCCTCCGGCTCCTAAATTCTCCTTGTGCTTCTGTCAAAATCCTATCCTCAGCGAACACTCCCAACCTCCTTGCCAACACTCTCGCAAACACCTTCACCATACTACAACACAATAAAATTCCCCTATAATTCCCTACTTCATCCTCATTGCCATCCTTGTGGAGAGGTACTAGTAAACTCCTCTTCCAGTGCACTGGGCAGCACTCACCGCATCACCACATTCATCACCTGCACCATCACCTCTACCAGCCTTCTACCTCCATACATCAGCATCTCATTCAACATTCCATCAGGGCCTGGAGCCTTTCCTCTCCTCAAACACTTCATTATCTCTACTACTTCTTCCCAACTTAATTCTTCACACATTATTATTATTATTTTATTATAATTATATGATTTTACAGCACTGTATAATAGCATGAAAATAATGTACAAAGGATGAGTGTGCTGAAGGCTTACCAGCAAGAGCTGCTGGTAGCCTTATAGGTGAGAATAGTTAATTGGAGATGGCAATGAAAAACATTTACTGCATGGAACAAAGATAGTGCCAAGTGCATGGTAAATCAGAATTAAAGTTATTTATGAAATATTCCCAGAAAAAGGATTTCAGCTTCTTTTTCAAAGTGTAGGTGGAGAGTTTGAGGTCCATCTCAGGAGGGCATTCCACAGCTTGACAACTCGGTTGAAATATTTGAAATTTAGATGGTTGTTGGTGGTTTGTGGAAGTAGACACTTAAGCTTCGAGTAGTTAGAAGACCTGGTATGAAATTGGACATAGTCATAGATGTTGAAGTGATTTTGGGGCATTTTGAGGCAGTTGATGAGAAATGTGATGTCCAAATGTTCTAGCCATAGTGATAAAGGAAGTAACTTGAGAGATATTAGTAATTTGGTCTATCCTTGTAATTTAAATGTTTAAAACAAACTTGGTTGAGCGGCGCTGAACTTTCTCAAGTGATTTGATGTCCTTGAGCAAGTGAGGGCGCAAGACTTGACTGCAGTAGGTAAGGCGAGTTCTGACAAGAGATGTATATAAAGTAAGCTTGGTGAGGATAGGATGGTGAGATGAGATGGCACGACGGATAAAGTAAAGAGTACTATAGGCTTTGGTAATAATAATGGAGTAATGGTGAGACCATGAAAGGTTATTGGAGAAGTTAATACCAAGGTCCTTGTAGTGGGCTGTGTTAGTGATCTGTGTTTTATTAAGCAGATAAATATGACTATGTTCCTCAGGAGATGTTGAAAACGAGATACGTTTGCATTTTGATGGGTTGAAGGCCAATTTCCAGTCACTACTCCAGGACTGCAGCGAATCAAGGTCTCTTTGCACAAGAAGGCGGTCAAAGGGAGTGGAGATGGTATGCAAGCACTTGCAGTCATCAGCAAATATTAAGAGAGATGACTCTGAAACAGATAGTGGAAGGTCGTTGACATATATAGTGGTCCAAGTATACTTCCTTGGGGACTCCTGATGTGACAGGAAGTAGGGAGGAAGACACACCATCAATATATGTAATTTGACATCTGTTGTTTAAGTAGTTTTTGAGCAATATCCATAGTGAGCCAGTGATACCAATGTTCCACAGTTTGATTAGTAGCTCCTTATGGGAAACATTGTCAAAAGCCTTCCGGAAGTCTAAATATAACACATCTGTGGTAGTATATATGAGTCCTGGAATTAGTATAGATCAGCATTAGGGTAGTGAAAAGTTGTTGGAGACATGAGCGACCTTTCACAAAGCCAAATTGATTAAGAGAGCCAACTAATCACACCCACTTCTCCTATCTCTAATTCTTGTATTGTGGCATCCTCTTTTTTCCTCCCCAACTCTTCCCAGTGTTTTGCATCACCTCCAACACCTCGTCTTCCTCCTCCACCATCCTTCCCTCATCATCTTTCACTCCTTTTATCCTTCTCTCCTTCCTCTTTGCTCTTAAATCCTTCCAAAACAGCTTACAACTAGTCCCACCCTGCTCTCTAATTTTGCCCAAGACAACCAAACACTCCATTTTATTATTATTATTATTAATAAGACTTTACAGAACAGTAGTACCAATAATTATGTGGTGATCATGGTTGTGAGACTCCATGTGCAGTGATGTAGGAAATGGGGCTCTGAGGGCTAAAGGCACTGTGAAATTTCACTGAAAATAATCAGGAGTACGAACCCAGGCAACCCCTCCCCTCGCCCCTCCCCGGATGCTCAGGGGCTAATCTAGTCCACTTGACTTGCTATAAATTCTTCGCATTTCATCTAGGGCATTTCTCACCAGCCATGTCCAGACGCAAACCCAACAAGCAGAAGAGTGAGCTAAGCGCTCCCAGCTATTTTTCAAGGGCTTTGGATAAGTGTCGAGAAGAAGCCACTGATAAAGGAGTGTCTGAGAAGCAGTTTATGAACTGTCTCTTGAAGGCAGTGGGAAAGGGAACGGATACAGTAACAACCTGCAAATCCGTTAGCAAGACAAGATGCAGTTGCTGCTGTGTGATGAAGGTTCTATGGCTTCTCGTACTGGTAGTGTTGACATTCGTTCTATTTGTGTCTGGATACGCTCCGCTAAGTTTTCACGTTCTGAAGGTATGTAGCATATATAATAGCTATACAACTTTTTGGGGGGAAATATTATAGCAGGGCACAGGTACTATATATACCTTTATATCTATATTAAAAATATATATATTAAAAAAATAAAAATAAAATGATCGATCATCATGTGTGTGCTGGCTGAAGTCATGAAATAACATCCTTAAACTAGCAGTTTTCTGGTATGAAATATCTGAGGGTGCATTGCCAAGGTCAGCCCTCTTATTGAAACTTCATATTATCAAAGGCGCTATCACACAACTTCAGCTGTTTCTTGTTTAAAAAAAATCAAGTAACCTTTGTTTGACCTGTTGACAGCCATAGGGTTGCCTGTTCAGCTTCTCCCTAGACTTGCACCAAAACAATCAGTTACTTGCAGTCTCTTATGAGCTCCATCTCTGCACCAACAGATAGCTACATCCCCTTGCCTGCCAACATGCAGCATGCATTTCAAACTTTGCAAGTGCGCTACGAACATTGGCTTGAGTTTGTGGGATTATAAATTTCATTGCATCACTTCCCAGACATGTTACTTCAGCCTATTGCAGGTTGAACAAGCTGTGTGTACAGTTGACCTACAGTGTAACATTGACTTGCTTCAGGCCAAGCTGTGTGTGTGCAGTTGACCTAACATTGACTTGCTTCAGGTCAAGCTGTGTGTGTACAGTTGACCTAACATTGACTTGCTTCAGGCCAAGCTGTGTGTGTGCAGTTGACCTAACATTGACTTGCTTCAGGCCAAGCTGTGTGTGTGTAGTTGACCTAACATTGACTTTCTTCAGGTCAAGCTGTGTGTGTGTAGTTGACCTAACATTGACTTGCTTCAGGCCAGGCTGTGTGTGTGTGCAGTTGACCTAACATTGACTTGCTTCAGGCCAAGCCGTGTGTGTGTGGAGTTGACCTAACATTGACTTGCTTCAGGCCAGGCTGTGTGTGTGTGGAGTTGACCTAACATTGACTTGCTTCAGGCCAGGCTGTGTGTGTGTGGAGTTGACCTAACATTGACTTGCTTCAGGCCAGGCTGTGTGTGTGTGGAGTTGACCTAACATTGACTTGCTTCAGGCCAAGCTGTGTGTGTGCAGTTGACCTAACATTGACTTGCTTCAGGCCAAGCTGTGTGTGTGCAGTTGACCTAACATTGACTTGCTTCAGGCCAAGCTGTGTGTGTGCAGTTGACCTAACATTGACTTGCTTCAGGCCAAGCTGTGTGTGTGCAGTTGACCTAACATTGACTTGCTTCAGGTCAAGTGCAGTTGACCTAACATTGACTTGCTTCAGGTCAAGCTGTGTGTGTGCAGTTGACCTAACATTGACTTGCTTCAGGCCAAGCTGTGTGTGTGCAGTTGACCTAACATTGACTTGCTTCAGGCCAAGCTGTGTGTGTGCAGTTGACCTAACATTGACTTGCTTCAGGCCAAGCTGTGTGTGTGCAGTTGACCTAACATTGACTTGCTTCAGGCCAAGCTGTGTGTGTGCAGTTGACCTAACATTGACTTGCTTCAGGTCAAGCTGTGTGTGTGCAGTTGACCTAACATTGACTTGCTTCAGGCCAAGCTGTGTGTGTGCAGTTGACCTAACATTGACTTGCTTCAGGCCAAGCTGTGTGTGTGCAGTTGACCTAACATTGACTTGCTTCAGGCCAAGCTGTGTGTGTGCAGGTGACCTAACATTGACTTGCTTCAGGCCAAGCTGTGTGTGTGCAGTTGACCTAACATTGACTTTCTTCAGGTCAAGCTGTGTGTGTGCAGTTGACCTAACATTGACTTGCTTCAGGTCAAGCTGTGTGTGTGCAGTTGACCTAACATTGACTTGCTTCAGGCCAAGCTGTGTGTGTGCAGTTGACCTAACATTGACTTGCTTCAGGCCAAGCTGTGTGTGTGCAGTTGACCTAAAATTGACTTGCTTCAGAGCCACGACCTTGAACTGTCAATGTATAAATGTATAGCCAGCTATTACTACTTACTACACCAGTCACATGTGAGTCTACTGCTCTTGCTTGTCAGATCGCTACTGTCAGCCTTGGCTGCCACTGGCAACATAAACTACATTTTCAACCTCTCATTTTACAATTTCTCTATGTATGTTTAGAAAATGGGGCCCAATAATAATAGTCACCTCTCACAGGTCTAATTGGTTCAATTTCCACTCTTCATTTGAAATTTAACTTTCAGTCTAGTATTTAGATTGGTGGTGGATAATTATTGCCACTGGCCTTGAGTGTGCAGTCTATGCTTGACGTCTCAGATACCCAGCTCTTAACTTTTCCACTAGCAGGGAAGAGGAAGAAAGGAGGGAAAATATGGTAATGGACTTGCCTTTCCCCCTATATTCAAATGATTAGTTGTCTAGTCTTTGCTAGAATCCTGCAGAAACAATCCATTTTAAGTTTTCGAGCCAACTCAATTGTGTAGGCCCTTCCTCACCTCCTCCACCCCCCTCTCCCCCCCCATACAATCGATAAATGACAAAGGGTTGTTTGTCTGACATTGATGTTGATGTAATAGTGTAGAAGAATTCACAGATGTGTTAGAGATATTGCAGGGGGAAATAGAGCTGACTTGTGTCGATGATAAGGAATCATTTTTGGTGGTGAATGATTGGCATAAGTCAGTGACTATTGAAGTGGTAGGCAGTGCCGTGTAGCAGCCATTCATTAGCAAGGAAAGTATTGTGGAAGGGCAGCAGTTAAATATCTATCTCCATTTTTATTTCAATCCAAGATGTGGAAGTGATCTTTGCTTCACTCCAGAGCTTCCATACAAGACAGTGGTATCTATTAGGGAGTGAGGTAGCACCATTGATTTGCCCCCCTATTTCAAAACAGCAGTCGCCAAAAATGCACCGAGGACATACCTCTCAGCAGCTAAAGCTCACGTGGGCAGCTTCTTATCCTCCTAAAGTATATGTGATTTCTGCCATTTTTGACTCCAAAAACACTCCCAGCGTCTTTCATTGTGAAAGTGAACTAGCAACTCCCAAGCTGTTATAAACCAACAAGGATCTGTGAGTATGTGTGTGTGCATGGTGCATGTATATATGGTGTGTGTGTGCATGTGCGTGTGTGAATGCGTGTGTGCGCATGTGTGGGTTCTTATGCGTGTGCATATGTATCAATGTGTGTGTGTGTGTATGTATCTATGTGTGTGTGCATGTGTGTGTATGTATCTATGTGTGTGTGTGTGTGTATGTATCTATGTGTGTGTGTGTGTATGTATCTATGTGTGTGTGCACGCATGTGTGTATGTATCTATGTGTGTGTGTGTGTGTGTATGTATCTATGTGTGTATGTATCTATGTGTGTATGTATCTGTGTGTATGTATCTATGTGTGTATGTGTGTGCATGTGTGTGTATGTATCTATGTATGTGTGCATATGTATCTATGTGTGCATGTGTGTGTATGTATCTATGTGTGTATGTATCTATGTGTGTGTGTGCGTGTTTTTGTGTATGTATCTATGTGTGTGTGTGTGTTGTGGGTGTATGTATCTATGTGTGTGTGTATGTATGGTGTCTGACCAGATTTAGGATAACCATCTCTAACTTCTGTTCCCTCCCTTCCCTTGTCTTTTCCTTCCCCACCAAATGATGCCTAGAGATTGTGTCCTGAATGTTTGCAACTGCTTGCCCTCGAGCTATGACATAAAACAGTTACCCTCCAGCAAGCTCTCAAAAACCAATTATGGGAATAATTGCATTTCAAATGCATTGCTAGGGCACGGGCGACGTGAAGCCGTATACTTCCAAGGTGAAGCTAACTTTGCTTGAGTACGTGACCATTGAAGCTGCTCACCATTTTGAGGCCTTCTGGGGCCCACCCATTTAGAGCACTAGCTATCTCTTATCCACAAAGTCATCTCTGTAAATCAAGGCTAACTTGAAACACAGAGAAACCAAGGCAGCTGAAGAAAGCGCGCCTAATTGCATCCAGCATAACAATGCTCGTTCATGAAGGGTAAATGTATCGACCTAGCTCACTCACTGTCAAGGCTTATTTTGTCCTCTAGAACTGGTGCCTGGCTGGACTCATCACTGCCACAGGTTAACACTATAAAGGCTTATTTTGTCCTCTAGAACTAGTGCCTGGCTGGACTCATCACTGCCACAGGTTAACACTATAAAGGCTTATTTTGTCCTCTAGAACTAGCACCTGGCTGGACTCATCACTGCCACAGGTTAACACTATAAAGGCTTATTTTGTCCTCTAGAACTAGCACCTGGCTGGACTCATCACTGCCACAGGTTAACACTATAAAGGCTTATTTTGTCCTCTAGAACTAGTGCCTGGCTGGACTCATCACTGCTACAGGTTAACACTATAAAGGCTTATTTTGTCCTCTAGAACTAGCACCTGGCTGGGCTCATCACTGCCACAGGTTAACACTATAAAGGCTTGTTTTGTCCTTTAGAACTAGCGCCTGGCTGGACTCATCACTGCCACAGGGTAACACTATAAAGGCTTATTTTGTCCTCTAGAACTAGCACCTGGCTGGACTTATCACTGCCACAGGTTAACACTATAAAGGCTTATTTTGTCCTCTAGAACTAGCACCTGGCTGGACTCATCACTGCCACAGGTTAACACTATAAAGGCTTATTTTGTCCTCTAGAACTAGCACCTGGCTGGACTTATCACTGCCACAGGTTAACACTATAAAGGCTTATTTTGTCCTCTAGAACTAGCACCTGGCTGGACTCATCACTGCCACAGGTTAACACTATAAAGGCTTATTTTGTCCTCTAGAACTAGCGCCTGGCTGGACTCATCACTGCCACAGGTTAACACTATAAAGGCTTATTTTGTCCTCTAGAACTAGCGCCTGGCTGGACTCATCACTGCCACAGGTTAACACTATAAAGGCTTGTTTTGTCCTTTAGAACTAGCGCCTGGCTGGACTCATCACTGCCACAGGGTAACACTATAAAGGCTTATTTTGTCCTCTAGAACTAGTGCCTGGCTGGGCTCATCACTGCCACAGGTTAACACTATAAAGGCTTATTTTGTCCTCTAGAACTAGCACCTGGCTGGACTCATCACTGCCACAGGTTAACACTATAAAGGCTTATTTTGTCCTCTAGAACTAGCACCTGGCTGGGCTCATCACTGCCACAGGTTAACACTATAAAGGCTTATTTTGTCCACTAGAACTAGCGCCTGGCTGGACTCATCACTGCCACAGGTTAACACTATAAAGGCTTATTTTGTCCTCTAGAACTAGCGCCTGGCTGGACTCATCACTGCCACAGGTTAACACTATAAAGGCTTATTTTGTCCTCTAGAACTAGTGCCTGGCTGGGCTCATCACTGCCACAGGTTAACACTATAAAGGCTTATTTTGTCCTCTAGAACTAGTGCCTGGCTGGACTCATCACTGCCACAGGTTAACACTATAAAGGCTTATTTTGTCCTCTAGAACTAGTGCCTGGCTGGACTCATCACTGCCACAGGTTAACACTATAAAGGCTTATTTTGTCCTCTAGAACTAGTGCCTGGCTGGACTCATCACTGCCACAGGTTAACACTATAAAGGCTTATTTTGTCCTCTAGAACTAGTGCCTGGCTGGACTCATCACTGCCACAGGTTAACACTATAAAGGCTTATTTTGTCCTCTAGAACTAGCGCCTGGCTGGACTCATCACTGCCACAGGTTAACACTATAAAGGCTTATTTTGTCCTCTAGAACTAGTGCCTGGCTGGACTCATCACTGCCACAGGTTAACACTATAAAGGCTTATTTTGTCCTCTAGAACTAGCACCTGGCTGGACTCATCACTGCCACAGGTTAACACTTAAAGGCTTATTTTGTCCTCCAGAACTAGCGCCCGGCTGGACTCATCACTGCCACAGGTTAACACTATAAAGGTTTATTTTTTCCTCTAGAACTAGCACCTGGCTGGACTCATCACTGCCACAGGTTAACACTTAAAGGCTTATTTTGTCCTCCAGAACTAGCGCCCGGCTGGATTCATCACTGCCACAGGTTAACACTATAAAGGCTTATTTTGTCCTCTAGAACTAGCACCTGGCTGGACTCATCACTGCCACAGGTTAACACTATAAAGGCTTATTTTGTCCTCTAGAACTAGCACCTGGCTGGACTCATCACTGCCACAGGTTAACACTTAAAGGCTTATTTTGTCCTCCAGAACTAGCGCCCGGCTGGATTCATCACTGCCACAGGTTAACACTATCAAGGCTTATTTTGTCCTCTAGAACTAGCACCTGGCTGGACTCATCACTGCCACAGGTTAACACTATAAAGGCTTATTTTGTCCTCTAGAACTAGCACCTGGCTGGACTCATCACTGGTACAGGTTAACACTATAAAGGTTTATTTTTTCCTCTAGAACTAGCACCTGGCTGGACTCATCACTGCCACAGGTTAACACTATAAAGGCTTATTTTGTCCTCTAGAACTAGCACTTGGCTGGACTCATCACTGCCACAGGTTAACACTATAAAGGCTTATTTTGTCCTCTAGAACTAGCGCCTGGCTGGACTCATCACTGCCACAGGTTAACACTATAAAGGCTTATTTTGTCCTCTAGAACTAGCACCTGGCTGGACTCATCACTGCCACAGGTTAACACTATAAAGGCTTATTTTGTCCTCTAGAACTAGCGCCTGGCTGGACTCATCACTGCCACAGGTTAACACTATAAAGGCTTATTTTGTCCTCTAGAACTAGCGCCTGGCTGGACTCATCACTGCCACAGGTTAACACTATAAAGGCTTATTTTGTCCTCTAGAACTAGTGCCTGGCTGGACTCATCACTGCCACAGGTTAACACTATAAAGGCTTATTTTGTCCTCTAGAACTAGCGTCTGGCTGGACTCATCACTGCCACAGGTTAACACTATAAAGGCTTATTTTGTTCTCCAGAACTAGCGCCTGGCTGGACTCATCACTGCCACAGGTGCAATAAAAACAATCATCGTATTTTGTCAATAAATAATTAAACTGCCTGTACCTCAATAATTGTTCGACCACACTTAGACCGGTTTTCACAAATCCAGTTACGTATACACAACTTCATCTTGTTCTTCAACCCCCATAAATAGAGTCCATTCATAATGGTTTTACTTCCAGAAGACTCCAAACTTTGCAGTCAAGCACAAAAATCGGTAAGGATTATAAATACTATAACCACATTCATGGTTAGTGTGTGAAGCTCTTTCACTGCAAACAAGTATGTGTAGTTTTGCTGAGCAGCTTATGTAAGCTCATGACAATGAGCAGCTCAGACCTTCAGCAAAGCCAGGCAAGCTGTTTGATATCCATATAAGCGCCTGTGTGGTTGTTTTAGTAATAAATATGGCAGAAAATATGGCAGGGAATAACATAAGCTTGTGATCCTGAGCAAGTCCATGAAGAAGGCTGCAAACATGTCCATGAAGAAGGCTGCAAACAAGTCCATGAAGAAGGCTGCAAACATGTCCATGAAGAAGGCTGCAAACATGTCCATGAAGAAGACTGCAAACATGTCCATGAAGAAGGCTGCAAACATGTCCATGAAGAAGGCTGCAAACATGTCCATGAAGAAGGCTGCAAACATGTCCACGAAGAAGGCTGCCATGAAGAAGGCTGCAAACATGTCCATGAAGAAGGCTGCAAACATGTCCATGAAGAAGGCTGCAAACATGTCCATGAAGAAGGCTGCAAACATGTCCATGAAGAAGGCTGCAAACATGTCCATGAAGAATGCTGCAAACATGTCCATGAAGAAGGCTGCAAACATGTCCATGAAGAAGGCTGCAAACATGTCCATGAAGAAGGCTGCAAACAAGTCCATGAAGAAGGCTGCAAACATGTCCATGAAGAAGGCTGCAAACATGTCCATGAAGAAGGCTGCAAACAAGTCCATGAAGAAGTCTGCAAACAAGTCCATGAAGAAGGCTGCAAACATGTCCATGAAGAAGGCTGCAAACCTGTCCATGAAGAAGGCTACAAACATGTCCATGAAGAAGCTGCAAACAAGTCCATGAAGAAGGCTGCAAACATGTCCATGAAGAAGCTGCAAACATGTCCATGAAGAAGCTGCAAACAAGTCCATGAAGAAGGCTGCAAACATGTCCATGAAGAAGGCTGCAAACATGTCCATGAAGAAGGCTACAAACATGTCCATGAAGAAGCTGCAAACAAGTCCATGAAGAAGGCTGCAAACATGTCCATGAAGAAGGCTGCAAACATGTCCATGAAGAAGGCTACAAACATGTCCATGAAGAAGGCTGCTAACATGTCCATGAAGAAGCTGCAAACATGTCCATGAAGAAGGCTACAAACATGTCCATGAAGAAGGCTGCAAACATGTCCATGAAGAAGCTGCAAACATGTCCATGAAGAAGGCTGCAAACATGTCCATGAAGAAGGCTGCAAACATGTCCATGAAGAAGGCTGCAAACATGTCCATGAAGAAGGCTGCAAATATGTCCATGAAGAAGCTGCAAACATGTCCATGAAGAAGGCTGCAAACATGTCCATGAAGAAGGCTGCAAACATGTCCATGAAGAAGGCTACAAACATGTCCATGAAGAAGGCTGCAAACATGTCCATGAAGAAGGCTGCAAACATGTCCATGAAGAAGGCTGCAAACATGTCCATGAAGAAGCTGCTAACATGTCCATGAAGAAGGCTGCAAACAAGTCCATGAAGAAGGCTACAAACAAGTCCATGAAGAATGCTGCAAACAAGTCCATGAAGAATGCTGCAAACATGTCCATGAAGAAGGCTGCAAACATGTCCATGAAGAATGCTGCAAACATGTCCATGAAGAAGGCTGCAAACATGTCCATGAAGAAGGCTTCCATGAAGAAGGCTGCAAACAAGTCCATGAAGAAGCTGCAAACATGTCCATGAAGAAGGCTGCAAATATGTCCATGAAGAAGGCTGCAAACATGTCCATGAAGAAGGCTACAAACATGTCCATGAAGAAGGCTGCAAATATGTCCATGAAGAAGGCTGCAAACATGTCCATGAAGAAGGCTGCAAACATGTCCATGAAGAAGGCTGCAAACATGTCCATGAAGAAGGCTGCAAACATGTCCATGAAGAAGTCTGCAAACAAGTCCATGAAGAAGGCTGCAAACATGTCCATGAAGAAGTCTGCAAACAAGTCCATGAAGAAGGCTGCAAACATGTCCATGAAGAAGGCTGCAAAGCAAGTCCATGAAGAAGGCTGCAAACAAGTCCATGAAGAAGGCTGCAAATATGTCCATGAAGAAGGCTACAAACATGTCCATGAAGAAGGCTGCAAATCAAGTCCATGAAGAAGGCTGCCAACAAGTCCATGAAGAAGGCTACAAACATGTCCATGAAGAAGCTGCTAACATGTCCATGAAGAAGGCTGCAAACATGTCCATGAAGAAGGCTGCAAACATGTCAATGAAGAAGGCTGCAAACATGTCCATGAAGAAGGCTGCAAACATGTCCATGAAGAAGGCTGCAAAACAAGTCCATTAAGAAGGCTGCAAACATGTCCATGAAGAAGGCTGCAAACATGTCCATGAAGAAGGCTGCAAAACAAGTCCATGAAGAAGGCTGCAAAGCAAGTCAATGAAGAAGGCTGCAAAGCAAGTCCATGAAGAAGCTGCAAACAAGTCCATGAAGAAGGCTGCAAACATGTCCATGAAGAAGGCTGCAAACAAGTCCATGAAGAAGACTGCAAACATGTCCATGAAGAAGGCTGCTAACATGTCCATGAAGAAGGCTGCAAACATGTCCATGAAGAAGGCTGCAAACATGTCCATGAAGAAGGCTGCAAACATGTCCATGAAGAAGGCTGCAAACATGTCCATGAAGAAGGCTGCAAACATGTCCATGAAGAAGGCTGCAAAACAAGTCCATGAAGAAGGCTGCAAACATGTCCATGAAGAAGGCTGCAAACATGTCCATGAAGAAGGCTGCAAAACAAGTCCATGAAGAAGGCTGCAAAGCAAGTCAATGAAGAAGGCTGCAAAGCAAGTCCATGAAGAAGCTGCAAACAAGTCCATGAAGAAGGCTGCAAACATGTCCATGAAGAAGGCTGCAAACAAGTCCATGAAGAAGACTGCAAACATGTCCATGAAGAAGGCTGCAAACATGTCCATGAAGAAGGCTGCAAACAATGAATAGAAAAAAGTGAAAATGTTTTATTTAGAAGACCAAATATAAATGTTGTTGGGTTGACTTGTTCAGAAAGAGGTTAGGGTACACCAACATTGTGCTGCGCTTTTAATATCTGTGTTTGGTGTTTGATATACATCGTCTTCTAAATGTTTGTGGTCTAACTTTGTAAATTCTTGTATCCAATCCCAATATTATACATAATTATATGCTAAATATATGCTATATACATGCTAATAAGCATTTTCTGTCTTGTGTATATTCCTATATATACATGTGTCCAGTGGAATGCAAGATATATATACATATATATGTATAACAAGGGTTAGGGGCATCCATTCCCCCCTCCTCCTCCCAGCCCGCCTAGGAAATGACTTTAGCATTTGAATTATATATATCTGCACATCTGACCCCCTATAAAACCTGAATGCCACCTCTCTCCCTTACCTAGAATCCTAATCAACAAAGCACTGATCCATAGGCTCAGTGGATACCATACCCCAGGGTCATCTTTGGATGTCCAAAGTGTAAAGTTCTTTCCTACCTGCCACTGGCTATGGATATGGAGCTAGGATTAAGAGAGAAGCTGCTTTGAGCTGCTCCATAGCAGACTAACCTTCCTACCCCTTCCCTTGATGATAGCTCTATGGAGACACACCCTGGACCAACATCATACTGGGTTGAGACAAGCCCCCAGACCAGGGAAATACGGCAGTGCTGGACTGCCCTGCACACTGTCCGCGGCAGTGCTGGACTGCCCTGCACACTGTGGCAGTGCCCAGCAGATGGATGGTGGCGATGCAATTGTATAAGCTCTGTGGTTAGCATAAACACCTCTCTAGCTTCCTCCCCAATTGCGGTTGACCTTCCTCTGGCATTGTGTTGGTCTATGTACAGTATGTGTCTACTTTGTGTGTGTCCGCTTTAGAAACAGGAAGTGGAAGAGGAAGCAAGATAACTCCGGGGTGTGTGTGTGTGTTGTTTTTTGTTTTTCTATTTCCCAGCTTATCCATGGCAAACTGCACCTGGTGTTGCTACCTCTTCGCCTCTTCATGGTCACCGTCACTCCTTACCTGGCTGTTGTAGGCTTGGACTTGATGGGCGGTGATTGCTTGATTACGAACCCGTTCCTCCGAGGCATCCATGGCTGTCCCTGTTACTCCATCAAATACCCGGTGGAAATCGCCACTGACAACTCCTACCTGCCTTCCTACTTGATGGAGTCCGGTCCCTTGGACGTCTTCCTTTTGAGGAATTACACGATGCTCGACTTGGACTTTTCCATCGATGCCGTGATTGATTTCCCCCTGACGCATGGTGGAAGGCAACCTTGGATATGCAGTGAAAGTACGGGTGAACCCTCAGTGCTCACCACTTACGATGACATTTACCAACGCAGGACAATGTCTAGAGCTCTGAAGACTGAAAGACCATGGAATTTTTCTTGGTTGGTAAAACAGTGCTATAATTGGTACCTAGAGGTGAATTTCTCTGCAATTTCTCTGCAATTTCTCTGCATCAAAGTTTTCTGTCATCAAGATCAAAGCCGGTCAGGTGCAGATGCAATTAGGCTGTGATGATTTACATAATTACCTGTCTACGATCTCGAGCTACTGAGTGGAGAGAAGTCTGAACCACTCCAGTTAGCTAGTGGGTCACCCATCCTAACCTCACTAGGGCTAGTTTAGGAATACTCTACCCAAAGCCTTGTGGAACTGTTCACCTGGGTGTGTGGTGTGTAGGAACTGTTCACCTGGGTGTGTGGTGTGTAGGAACTGTTCACCTGGGTGTGTGGTGTGTAGGAACTGTTCACCTGGGTGTGTGGTGTGTAGGAACTGTTCACCTGGGTGTGTGGTGTGTAGGAACTGTTCACCTGGGTGTGTGGTGTGTAGGAAGTGTTCACCTGGGTGTGTGGTGTGTAGGAATTGTTCACCTGGGTGTGTGATGTGTAGGAACTGTTCACCTGGGTGTGTGGTGTGTAGGAACTGTTCACCTGTGTGTGTGGTGTGTAGGTACTGTTCACCTGGGTGTGTGGTGTGTAGGTACTGTTCACCTGGGTGTGTGGTGTGTAGGAACTGTTCACCTGGGTGTAGGAACTGTTGACCTGGGTGTGTGGTGTGTAGGAACTGTTCACCTGGGTGTGTGGTGTGTAGGAACTGTTCACCTGGGTGTGTGGTGTGTAGGAAGTGTTCACCTGGGTGTGTGGTGTGTAGGAATTGTTAACCTGGGTGTGTGATGTGTAGGAACTGTTCACCTGGGTGTGTGGTGTGTAGGAACTGTTCACCTGGGTGTGTGGTGTGTAGGTACTGTTCACCTGGGTGTGTGGTGTGTAGGTACTGTTCACCTGGGTGTGTGGTGTGTAGGAACTGTTCACCTGGGTGTGTGGTGTGTAGGAACTGTTCACCTGGGTGTGTGGTGTGCAGGAACTGTTCACCTGGGTGTGTGGTGTGCAGGAACTGTTCACCGGTGTGTAGGAACTGTTCACCTGGGTGTGTGGTGTGTAGGAACTGTTCACCTGGGTGTGTGGTGTGTAGGAACTGTTCACCTGGGTGTGTGGTGTGTAGGAACTGTTCACCTGGGTGTAGGAACTGTTGACCTGGGTGTGTGGTGTGTAGGAACTGTTCACCTGGGTGTGTGGTGTGTAGGAACTGTTCACCTGGGTGTGTGGTGTGTAGGAAGTGTTCACCTGGGTGTGTGGTGTGTAGGAATTGTTCACCTGGGTGTGTGATGTGTAGGAACTGTTCACCTGGGTGTGTGGTGTGTAGGAACTGTTCACCTGGGTGTGTGGTGTGTAGGTACTGTTCACCTGGGTGTGTGGTGTGTAGGTACTGTTCACCTGGGTGTGTGGTGTGTAGGAACTGTTCACCTGGGTGTAGGAACTGTTGACCTGGGTGTGTGGTGTGTAGGAACTGTTCACCTGGGTGTGTGGTGTGTAGGTACTGTTCACCTGGGTGTGTGGTGTGTAGGTACTGTTCACCTGGGTGTGTGGTGTGTAGGAACTGTTCACCTGGGTGTGTGGTGTGTAGGAACTGTTCACCTGGGTGTGTGGTGTGCAGGAACTGTTCACCTGGGTGTGTGGTGTGCAGGAACTGTTCACCGGTGTGTAGGAACTGTTCACCTGGGTGTGTGGTGTGTAGGAACTGTTCACCTGGGTGTGTGGTGTGTAGGAACTGTTCACCTGGGTGTGTGGTGTGTAGGAAGTGTTCACCTGGGTGTGTGGGGTGTAGGAACTGTTCACCTGTGTGTGTGGTGTGTAGGAACTGTTCACCGGTGTGTGGGGTGTAGGAACTGTTCACCTGGGTGTGTGGGGTGTAGGAACTGTTCACCTGGGTGTGTGGTGTGTAGGAAGTGTTCACCTGGGTGTGTGGTGTGTAGGAAGTGTTCACCTGGGTGTGTGGTGTGTGTAGGAACTATTCACCTGGGTGTGTGGTGTGTAGGAACTGTTCACCTGGGTGTGTGGTGTGCAGGAACTGTTCACCGGTGTGTAGGAACTGTTCACCTGGGTGTGTGGTGTGTAGGAACTGTTCACCTGGGTGTGTGGTGTGCATGAACTGTTCACCTGGGTGTGTGGTGTGTAGGAACTGTTCACCTGGGTGTGTGGTGTGTAGGAACTGTTCACCTGGGTGTGTGGTGTGTAGGAACTGTTTACCTGGGTGTGTGGTGTGTAGGAACTGTTCACCTGGGTGTGTGGTGTGTAGGAACTGTTCACCTGGGTGTGTGGTGTGTAGGAACTGTTCACCTGGGTGTGTGGTGTGTAGGAACTGTTCACCTGGGTGTGTGGTGTGTAGGAACTGTTCACCTGGGTGTGTGGTGTGTAGGTACTGTTCACCTGGGTGTGTGGTGTTTAGGAACTGTTCACCTGGGTGTGTGGTGTATAGGAACTGTTCACCTGGGTGTGTGGTGTGTAGGAAGTGTTCACCTGGGTGTGTGGTGTGTAGGAACTGTTCACCTGGGTGTGTGGTGTGTAAGAACTGTTCACCTGGGTGTGTGGTGTGTAGGTACTGTTCACCTGGGTGTGTGGTGTGTAGGAAGTGTTCACCGGGGTGTGTGGTGTGTAGGAACTGTTCACCTGGGTGTGTGGTGTGTAGGAACTGTTCACCTGGGTGTGTGGTGTGCAGGAACTGTTCACCGGTGTGTAGGTACTGTTCACCTGGGTGTGTGGTGTGTAGGAACTGTTCACCTGGGTGTAGGAACTGTTGACCTGGGTGTGTGGTGTGTAGGAACTGTTCACCTGGGTGTGTGGTGTGCAGGAACTGTTCACCTGGGTGTGTGGTGTGTAGGAACTGTTCACCTGGGTGTGTGGTGTGTAGGAACTGTTCACCTGGGTGTGTGGTGTGTAGGAACTGTTTACCTGGGTGTGTGGTGTGTAGGAACTGTTCACCTGGGTGTGTGGTGTGTAGGAACTGTTCACCTGGGTGTGTGGTGTGTAGGAACTGTTCACCTGGGTGTGTGGTGTGTAGGTACTGTTCACCTGGGTGTGTGGTGTTTAGGAACTGTTCACCTGGGTGTGTGGTGTGTAGGAAGTGTTCACCTGGGTGTGTGGTGTGTAGGAACTGTTCACCTGGGTGTGTGGTGTGTAGGAAGTGTTCACCGGGGTGTGTGGTGTGTAGGAACTGTTCACCTGGGTGTGTGGTGTGTAGGAACTGTTCACCTGGGTGTGTGGTGTGTAGGAACTGTTCACCTGGGTGTGTGGTGTGTAGGAAGTGTTCACCTGGGTGTGTGGTGTGTAGGAACTGTTCACCTGGGTGTGTGGTGTGTAGGAACTGTTCACCTGGGTGTGTGGGGTGTAGTTATCTGGTGTTTCTGGTGAAAGAATTCTCTTACTAAAGCATGGTGGCTAGCCTTATTTTTCCAGTATGGCAACTTAGGAAGGTAGTGTAACTAGCTAGATACTATACCCAATGCTTTGTGGAACCGCCATGTTTAGTTATGTGGTGGACAATTCTCTTACTGAAGCTGGTAGCAATATGGCAGTTACAATGACCTCAATAATCATTTTTACTCTCTCAAAGTTGATTATTGAGAAGATCATTGTAATTTTATTATGTCAGTTGTCAGTTGAGAGTTTGTTGATGGCAATATAGCAGGTTTAGAAATCTAAAACTATTGCTTCGTGGAACTGTTTACCTCTGTGCGTAGTTGTCCAATGCACTATTCTGTTAGTAAAGTTGGCTAGCTAGGTTTGACTGCCATCTGAGATATATCTAGCTATTTGCCATAGAGCTTGACCTACATAGGTGAGTTCACCAGTCCTCAGATTGCTATGTAGTGTGAATTGACATGTTCGCAGTGTATAGCATCAATTTGTCATGGCTACAAGTTACTGACAGTGCGCCATCTTGGGGGCTGGGCCAGTGTTTTCGTGTACATGCAAGCCTCGTTGTAGATAGGATGAGTGACCCTGCAATATTTAGGATGGGTGACCCTGTAATATTTAGGATGGGCGACCCTGCAATATTTAGGATGGGCGACCCTGCAATATTTAGGATGAGTGACCCTGCAATATTTAGGATGGGCGACCCTGCAATATTTAGGATGAGTGCTGCAATATTTAGGATGGATGACCATGCAATATTTAGGATGGGTGACCCTGGGATGGGTGACCCTGTAATATTTAGGATGAGTGGCCCTGCAATATTTAGGATGGGCGACCCTGCAATATTTAGGATGGGTGACCCTGCAATATTTAGGATGGTGACCCTGTAATATTTAGGATGGGTGGCCTTGCAATATTTATGGGTGGACCTGTAATATTTAGGATGGGTGGCCCTGCATATTTAGGATGGGTGACCCTGTAATATTAATAGGATGGGTGACCCTGCAATATTTAGGATGGGTGACCCTGTAATATTTAGGATGGGTGACCCTGCAATATTTAGGATGGGTGGCCCTGCAATATTTAGGATGGGCGACCCTGCAATATTTCGGATGGGTGACCCTGCAATATTTAGGATGGGTGGCCCTGTTAATATTTAGGATGGGTGACCCTGCAATATTTAGGATGAGTGACCCTGCAATATTTAGGATGGGTGACCCTGCAATATTTAGGATGGGTGACCCTGCAATATTTAGAATGGGTGACCCTGCAATATTTAGGATGGGTGGCCCTGTAATATTTAGGATGGGTGACCCTGTAATATTTAGGATGGGCGACCCTGCGATGGGTGACCCTGCAATATTTAGGATGGGTGACCCTGCAATATTTAGGATGGGTGACCCTGCAATATTTAGGATGGGTGACCCTGCAATATTAGGATGGGTGCTGCAATATTTAGGATGGGTGACCCTGCAATATTTAGGATGGGTGAGCCTGCAATATTTAGGATGGGTGACCCTGCAATATTTAGGATGGGTGACCCTGCAATTAGGATGGGTGACCCTGCAATATTTAGGATGGGTGATCCTGTAATATTTAGGATGGGTGACCCTGTAATATTTAGGATGGGTGACCCTGTAATATTTAGGATGGGTGACCCTGCTATTTAGGATGGGTGACCCTGCAATATTTAGGATGGGTGACCCTGCAATATTTAGGATGAGTGATCCTGTAATATTTAGGATGGGTGACCCTACAATATTTAGGATGGGTGACCCTGTAATATTTAGGATGGGTGACCCTGCAATATTTAGGATGGGTGACCCTGTAATATTTAGGATGGGCGACCCTGCGATGATGGGTGACCCTGCAATATTTAGGATGGGTGACCCTGCAATATTTAGGATGGGTGACCCTGTAATATTTAGGATGGGTGGCCCTGCATATTTAGGATGGGTGACCCTGTAATATTTAGGATGGGTGACCCTGCAATATTTAGGATGGGTGACCCTGTAATATTTAGGATGGGTGACCCTGCAATATTTAGGATGGGTGGCCCTGCAATATTTAGGATGGGCGACCCTGCAATATTTCGGATGGGTGACCCTGCAATATTTAGGATGGGTGGCCCTGTTAATATTTAGGATGGGTGACCCTGCAATATTTAGGATGGGTGACCCTGCAATATTTAGGATGGGTGACCCTGCAATATTTAGGATGGGTGACCCTGCAATATTTAGGATGGGTGACCCTGCAATATTTAGAATGGGTGACCCTGCAATATTTAGGATGGGTGACCCTGCAATATTTAGGATGGGTGACCCTGCAATATTTAGGATGGGCGACCCTGCAATATTTAGGATGGGTGGCCCTAGGATGGGTGGCCCTGCAATATTTAGGATGGGTGGCCCTGCAATATTTAGGATGGGTGACCCTGCAATATTTAGGATGGGTGACCCTGCAATATTTAGGATGGGTGACCCTGTAATATTTAGGATGGGTGGCCCTGCATATTTAGGATGGGTGACCCTGTAATATTAATAGGATGGGTGACCCTGCAATATTTAGGATGGGTGACCCTGTAATATTTAGGATGGGTGACCCTGCAATATTTAGGATGGGTGGCCCTGCAATATTTAGGATGGGCGACCCTGCAATATTTCGGATGGGTGACCCTGCAATATTTAGGATGGGTGACCCTGCAATATTTAGGATGGGTGACCCTGCAATATTTAGGATGGGTGACCCTGCAATATTTAGAATGGGTGACCCTGCAATATTTAGGATGGGTGGCCCTGTAATATTTAGGATGGGTGACCCTGTAATATTTAGGATGGGTGGCCCTGCAATATTTAGGATGGGTGACCCTGTAATATTTAGGATGGGTGACCCTGTAATATTTAGGATGGGTGACCCTGCAATATTTAGGATGGGTGACCCTGCAATATTTAGGATGGGTGACCCTGCAATATTTAGGATGGGTGACCCTGCAATATTTAGGATGGGTGACCCTGTAATATTTAGGATGGGTGACCCTGCAATATTTAGGATGGGTGACCCTGTAATATTTAGGATGGGCGACCCTGCGATGGGTGACCCTGCAATATTTAGGATGGGTGACCCTGCAATATTTAGGATGGGTGACCCTGCAATATTTAGGATGGGTGACCCTGCAATATTAGGATGGGTGACCCTGCAATATTTAGGATGGGTGACCCTGCAATATTTAGGATGGGTGAGCCTGCAATATTTAGGATGGGTGACCCTGCAATATTTAGGATGGGTGACCCTGCAATATTTAGGATGGGTGACCCTGCAATATTTAGGATGGGTGATCCTGTAATATTTAGGATGGGTGACCCTGTAATATTTAGGATGGGTGACCCTGTAATATTTAGGATGGGTGACCCTGCTATTTAGGATGGGTGACCCTGCAATATTTAGGATGGGTGACCCTGCAATATTTAGGATGAGTGATCCTGTAATATTTAGGATGGGTGACCCTACAATATTTAGGATGGGTGACCCTGCAATATTTAGGATGGGTGACCCTGTAATATTTAGGATGGGCGACCCTGCGATGGGTGACCCTGCAATATTTAGGATGGGTGACCCTGCAATATTAGGATGGGTGACCCTGCAATATTTAGGATGGGTGACCCTGCAATATTTAGGATGGGTGACCCTGTAATATTTAGGATGGGTGACCCTGTAATATTTAGGATGGGTGGCCCTGGGATGGGTCGCCCTGTAATATTTAGGATGGGTGGCCCTGTAATATTTAGGATGGGTGGCCCACTTTATTTAGTGATGGGCTAAAACAAATATGCTTGTTTCGAGCTGTTATCTCTTTTGTTCAATGTCTGGAACAGCAGCATGTAGGTCCCCTGCTCCAGCAACTGGAACAACAGCAGTAGATACTCTGCTCCAGCAACTGGAACAACAGCATGTAGATACTCTGCTCCAGCAACTGGAACAACAGCATGTAGATACTCTGCTCCAGCAACTGGAACAACAGCATGTAGATACTCTGCTTCAGTATCTGGAACAACAGCATGTAGGTCCTCTGCTCCAGCAAGTGGAACAACAGCATGTAGGTCCTCAGCTCCAGCACTGACTTTCTAAGCTTCTTTTAAACCCACCACCACCCCCCGCCCCCCTCCTTCAAATAGCTTAATTTCAAATATTGGAGATTTTTCTTTCTGTTTCCCTCTTTCCCTCCACATTTCCTGTTTGTGCTTCTGAGCTGCAATGGAACTCTACAAGTACTAAATATGGAACGCAACCATTCTATTGATGTAAAGCTGCAACTGAAACCTTTACTGGAACTGCAGCAAAGACACTCCACTAGCATGGAACTGACAGAACCACTCTACTACTAGAATGGAACTGGAATGGAACTGCAGCAGAACCATTCTAGTAATGTGGAACTTCAACAGAACTGTTCTACAAACGCTGAATTTATGTAGTGGCCCACGTGCAGTGCATTTTTGTGCAGTACATTTTTATGCTCTGGGTTCACTGGCTATGAATGCTACATAAAGTGGGTGGGATGCTCTGCAGAAACACTTGAGTATGGTGGCTTGGCATCTCCACCATGCCACTGGGCATTTAGTTATTATTTTTGTACTGTTTTTTCTGCTATATTTGTCCTTTTAGGAAAGAGTGTCCAGAGGATGAGAATCCACTCAGCTTGCATGAAATTATTCCATCTCTTCGTCCTCCTGCAAGCTTCTTGGATACCTCTTCGTTCAGTCTCACCTCCAAGTGGGCCATGGATACCCATAAAGTGGTGTGTGTGTGTACCCTATTCTAACTCGAATTTAAAAGTTATTGTTGGGAGACAGGTTCTTTATCCTGTACTGAAACTGAATGTTAATGAATAATACACTCTTTGAAGGCAGTTAGCTCTTGTAGTAGCTGTTTTTGAAGAACAAAATCGTGTTACTTGCCTTAAATAAAGCCTACTCTGTATTGGTTATTCACTCAAGATCTATAATGGGGTGGAGAAAAGTCTGAGAAGATGTCCTAGTAAGTGTACTAGTCATAACTTTCAATAGCTAGTGTACTAAAGCTTATAGAGTCTGGCTACTAGCTACATCTAAGGCATTCTTGAACTAGTTATCTAAGCCTGTTGATATCTAGTTATCTAAAGCCTGATTATCTAGGCCTGTTGATATCTAGTTATCTAGGCCTGTTGATATCTTGTTATTTAGGCCTGTTGATATCTAGTTATAGTCCTGTTGATATCTAGTTATCTAGGCCTGTTAATATCTAGTTATCTAGGCCTGTAGGTATCTAGTTATCTAGGCCTGTTGATCTAGTTATCTAAGCCTGTTGATATCTAGTTATCTAGGCCTGTTGGCATCTAGTTATCTAGGCCTGATTATCTAAGCCTGTTGATATCTAGAAGATTATTTAGTGAGGCATATTTACTCTTGAGAGTTCTCTTTGAATTTTCTAAATAAGTATACTATCTCTTGTGCTGGATGCCTGTACTAGATATATATATATATATATCTTGTGCTGGATGCCTGTACTAGATATATATATCTTGTGCTGTATGCCTATACTAGATATATATATCTATATATCTTGTGCTGGATGCCTGTACTAGATATATCTATATATCTTGTGCTGGATGTCTGTACTAGATATATATATATATATTACTTATCTCTTGTGCTGGATGCCTGTACTAGATACTGTATATATATATCTTGTGATGGATGTCAGTACTAGATATATATATATATATATATATATATATATATCTTGTGCTGGATGCCTGTACTAGATATATATATATATATATCTTGTGCTGGATGTCTGTACTAGATATATATATATATATACCTAGCTCTTGTGCTGGATGCCTGTACTAGATACTGTATATATATATATATATATATATATATCTTGTGCTGGATGTCTGTACTAGATATATATATATATATACCTAGCTCTTGTGCTGGATGCCTGTACTAGATACTGTATATATATATATATATATATATATCTCTTGTGCTGGATGTCTGTACTACGTAGATATATATATATATATATACTTATCTCTTGTGCTGGATGTCTGAACTTAATTGATATGAAATGTTCAAAACAGCACTGAATAGTACTTGAGAACTATGAGATAGCTACAAACTACAGCTGTAGCTTTAGCAGCTCTATGTTCCAAAAAAGGGAGTCCACAAATGGAAATTTACTTGATTAGCCACTAAGTTCCTAAGGCTCACTAGACTAGCTATGCAACATACTCACAATATATTGTAGTTTTCAGTAGAGTGCTTGAGGTTGTGAGAAAGCTCTGGCTACAACATTCAACTGTAGCTATAGCTACTGCACATCAGTCTAGTCTGGACCAAAGAAGGAGTCCATAAATGAAAATTTAACCTGGTTAGCAAAGTTTCTAAGAGCTCACGGCTTAGACTAGCTACAGTGAATATATATTGTGGTGTTCAATAGCACACTTGAATGCTGTGAGAAAGCTATACGTTCATACCTCAGCTCTATCTATAGCAGCTGCACTGGTCTAGGGTAGACCAAGGAAAGAAATCTATTGATGGAAGAGCTACTAATTTTCTAAGTAGCCTCTATTTGCATTGCCCCTTGGTACGTAGCTCACCTGCTTCTCAGCTCTGGAGGGGGAGGTTTAAACCCACTAATCCCTCCCCCCTGTATCCTCCCATGCATTAGCGACTGGTTTTGTACAGAGCATCCTTGAAACCATAGGGGAGAGTACATTTAATAAACTCTTTAATAAATGAGTTAACTAACAAAGACAATGGCAGTAACTAGATCCCCCTAGATCCCCCAGCTCTATTGCTGTGAATATGGTTTACAGCCTTGAGGGGGTTAATGAGGACCTGGCTCTAGCCATAGTTAAATATTGATGATCCACTCCCAACACTAATAGCTTTACATCCCAATTGCTATTTTAATAATAATAATAACAACAACAACAATAATAATATAATAATAACAATATAACAATAATAATAACAACAATAATAATATAATAATGACAATAACAATAATAATAATAAATTTATGAATTGAATGAATATATTAATAACAACAACATCGACAGTTATAATCAACAACAATAGCAGTAATAATAGTAATAAGAATTATCATGTGTTGTGTTTCCATATTCTTATAATTGTGCATTAATTTTGTGTGTGTCTGAATACTTGCCATGACCAATGCAGTTCAGTAAAATATCTCTCTTTCATCAGGACTTCCTCCCCAATGCCACCATGGTCATCGTGCGGGTCCTCATAGGGGAGGCCAGGTTTGTCATAGACCCGGCAGTGAACACTCAGTGCTTTCAGAGTTGCAGTGCCTTCCTGGGCAATCCAATACTGAAGGCAGGAGATGCTTGTAAGATCTGTGATGTAACATTATCATTATGTGGGCATTACACCCATGGGAAGTATTTTATTGATAATCGCAAATTACTATATACAAGTTGGTATTATTACCCACCAATAATAATTTTTGGCTAATCAGTTTGAGTGGCTATAAAGTTTAGGTCTAAATTAAAACGTTTCATTGGATACAAGTCAGAAGGAGAAGTGAACTCACTACTTCCTTTTCAAGAGAAAGTAAACGGTAGTGCAAATGGAAACTCGAATTCTTTGTTGTGGATTCTAATTATTACTATCATGAACTTGACAGCATGCTACACTACCAGCCACGTGGTAATACAATATATCACAGTATTTTTGTGTATAGTGTAAGCTCCGATACTTCATCATTGTTTACCGGCAAACGAAAAATAATCTGGAAATTTATTATAATTAACCTCCCAAAATTTTGACCCTGTAACTTGCAATTAGGTTGGTGGAAGCATCCCGCTAAACTAGAAGCATTGTCCAAAGATCAAGGGCTCCTCTCGGTTAAAAATCTTTCCGTGTTCCTGTAACCATGGAGCTCCCAATAACACCTTAGAACTAATCAATTCAGCCTTGGTGTAAAACACAACCAAGGAGTCCATAGCGACCATCGCCTATTGGATATCATAAACACTATAGTAATTTGGTTACTAATGAACTGACCACAATGCCATGTGTAACACTATTAGGCGTATAATTCCCTTCATCCTACTCTTTAGTGAAGGTTATTAATATGTAATATGTGAGATCAAAGATTAAAGGGAAATTTGTAAGTGGAGTGAGATGTTGCACGAGCAGAAAGTTGTAGGCGAGAAAGATCCCACAAAATATTGTGATGTGAAAACTTGCTGTCATGTGAGTGGTTATGGCAGTAGGTTGAGCGTGGTCTTGCTTGTGTCCATGCCTGCTGTTTCATTTGATGTTGTTGCTATATAGGTTGGTTGATATGGAAGGGTAGTATGTAGTTTGTTTAAATGCATTGTTATTCTTGTTGTTGTTGTTGTTGTTGTTTTGCAGTGGTGTTTGACCAGCGGGCATGGAGCTATAGAGTAAACTCGTGGACTAATATTACTTTTCTTACGACTCAGGCATTGTCTTACGTGTAGTGAACTAGACATTGTCATCAATCACTAGTTGTCATACTATGAATTACAGGAGAGAGAGGTTTTCCTAGCACATGGAATCTGATCGCATTAAGGGTTTCCCCTAAGGGGGTCCCCTAAATACAATTGTTGCCAGTACATGTTTGTCTTGTGTTCTTTGCACTCTTGGTCCCTACCACTTGCTAAGTATTGCTAAATATTGTCGACACAAAATGGAGTGTTCTAAACCCATTTACAGCAGAACACACTTTTTTTCTTTTTCTTCTTTTTTTAAAATCCTGTGCATGAATAACAATAATAATAAAAATTCAAATAATGAAGTGCATACTATATTCTCACCTTTATCTCAATGCTACGACTACTAATTATTAATTATATATAAAGCTGAACATTTCTTTCTCAGAAAATTTATGAAGCTGAGAAATATTTCACAACAATAAATTCATCGATATGAGTCTGGGACCAGATTCTGTCAATCGCTAAGATGCATATGATTATATATATATATTATAAATAGGGAACTAGTTTTCGTTTCTCAGACAGATGTAATGTTGTTTTGATGTTCTGTGTGCACAAACACAAAAAGGAATGTCGTAAATGACAACACTGTTGCAGGGATACTATTTCCGTGTGGAGTGCGGGTAACTTCAGCAATTGTTTTTGTTGTCATCAATTATTATTTTTGTTAAAATTAAAAGGATAACATTCATACTTAAGCAACTAATACCTTAAGCAACTAATAAAATAACCAAATTTTAAAAAAATGAAAATAATGAAGTGCAAAATATTATTACAATGACCTCATTTGTACTCTCTCGATGTTTTGCCGTCATTCATTATGTCAACAGGAATTCATTGAGAGTATAATATATATATATACAGTATATTGATAATGAAGTGCATAATATTTCACACCTATTCTGCCTGTTGGACTTCTGGACAATTTTTAATCCCTTTTTTAATTTTATACTTGCCCATTATTATTATAATTATATTATTACTTCTATTATTATTTGTCATCGTTTAGTTTCTATAACAGATTTGTCCATTATTATCGACTATATTAATAGTAACGAAGTGCATTATTTTCATTATAATAATAACAAATTCTAATAATAAAATAACAAGAATACTATTTAAAATTAAAATGCAGATTTGACACCTTTATTATTATTATTATTAATACTACTACCAATTATTATCGCCATCATCATTTAATCAAGTTAAACGATTTTGTCTTGATGCAAGGGTTTTGTTTTAATCATGGGATGTAATCATCTAGTGAGCTTTTTAACAGTCAATGTGGTGTGTGTATGTATTTCATGTTTTACCACGACAACTAGTCATCACATTTATTTCTTCGTTACCTCGTCTTCTTCCAACTATCTTAAACATTGCTCTTTTTCTTTTTTTATGGTGAGATTCTCAGTGAGATTCTCTTTGTAATTGCATTCCAAGGGCCACCATTAACACTTCTTCTTTAAACCTGTAATTAAGTCTAGCAGCACATTCTGTTGACCTTTCACCTTTCCTTGATTCCTCACTTTTAATAAAATGCATAAGGGGAAAAAGAAAAAAAGAAAATACGATTAATAATTATTTTATTTATAATATACTAATATACTATATAAATAAATAACTAAAAAGGTAGTGGCAAGTTCAGATTCCCTGACCAATGTGTTTTTCTCGTTATATATAGTTAATAGTTATATATAATTGTTTTTGTTTCTGGTCCGATCTTTTGCCGATCTTTTGCTGCAACTACTTATAGTGCAGGCCAACATTAGTGCCCAATTTTTGTTTTGCTCATAACTTTGTTAATATTCAATATATTTAAAAACAAATACCATTTTTGAGAATCCCATGAAAAAATCTACAGGATAACTATTTTTCAGACTCTGAAAGCAAAGATTGAAATTAGACCAATCAGAGTGCTCTCTGACAACAATTTTATTCAAATTTGACTTTCCCGCTGTTATTATTTTTTAGCGAGTTTTTGTTACGCGAGCTAGAAAGCTAGAGCAGAAGTGCAGTTGTTGCAGTTGTTGGATCATTCGTGTGTGGAGAGTCTCAGCGATGGCAGATAGAAAACCTTGGAGTAGAAGTAGAAGGATGAAGGCTAGAGCTGCCATCCTTGTCGAAGCCAGGCGTTCGAAGAGCAGTGTTGATAGCGTGCAGTCAAGTCGAGGTGACCGAGACATGGGTCCGTCTTCTAGTGTATCAGAGCCCTCTGGTACTTCGCAGCTTGATCCTAGCGTTTTGTCACGGACTCCTGGTTCCCCTGAAGTTCCACAACGCGGTGTTTTGGAGCTTTCTGACGCTGAATCCCCCGATGCTACAGGCGTTCCTTCAGATTCTAGCCGTACATTGATTGGACCCCATGAAGCTGAAGAGCTTGAGGCTAGTGTGCCAAATCAGCAAGCTGTTCTTGTTGAAGACCCAGGTGTAGAGGAAGAATCAGAATATGACAGTGATGGAGAAGCTTTTACTAAAGAGAAGGCACAAGAAATTCTTGATGAATTCATTCTGGCTCTTCCAATAGATTCAAGAAGAATGCTAGCTGTTGTATTGATGGAGAGTTTTCAGAAGAGGCAAAAAATGAGCATCATGGACTCGGCCAAAGAAGCCGCTTCCATTGTTGGCTACAATGAGAAGACGGTAAGAATGTTTTGCAAGGAATTTTACCGTAACAAAGGTGAACTTAACAAGAGGAAACAAGGAAAATATGAGAGAGTGACGGCATATCGAGATGAAGAGGTATTTTTTGTGCATCTGTTTAGTCTTACAGTTAGCTTTAATGATTGTCATTGTATAATTTGATCTTATAATATGCAGATCAATCACAAAGCAGCAGAGTGGGTTAGAGCAAACGCATTTTGCAAAGGAAGACCCAACATGACCTCACAAGCTTTCTGCTCCTGGGTTAACGAGGACCTGCTGCCCAACAGTCATTTGCCACCACAATACCCAAGGCACATTTCCATACGGACTTCTAGGCGTTGGCTCCACTATTTAGGGTTCAAACCAGTGAGCCACAAGAAAGGTGTATACATCGATGGCCACGAAAGGGAAGATGTTGTGAAGTACCGTGAGGTAAGTATTTATATGCCATAACTAATATTATCATCGCTGTTAATATTCTATTATCAGGAATACCTGAAGGTGATGAAGACACTTCGATCCTCCCATCAACCACCACCTTTATGTCCTGATGAGCCTCCTCGGGTCCGAGAAGAGACTGATGAAGAGAAGAAGAAACTTGTGCTTTTATATCATGATGAGTCGATATATAACACCAATGAGGGTCAGAGCTGGATGTGGGGTGAAGAGGACAGGCCAGCTATCTTGCCCAAGACAAAGGGGAGCGGGATAATGATATCGCACTTTGTAGATGAGCATGATGGATATTTATGCCTGACTACACGAGCACACCAAGATGCCATGAGGATCGACTCAGATATCAAATGTTCTGCATGCGTATTCTTGGAATATGGAGTTGAAAGAGATGGCTATTGGACGGGTGAGCGCTTCATGGCTCAAATGGAGGTAGCATGTGATATTGCTGAGCAAAAATACCCACTAAGCTCACACACTATTGTTTTTATATTCGACCAGAGCAGTTGCCATCGAAAGTACGATGAAAAGGCCCTGGTTGCTAAGAACATCTTAGTGAAAGATGGGGGAAGTCGGAGAGTACGAGACACAGTGTTTGCTGGTCAGCCTCAATCAATGGTTACTGCCAGTGGTGAAGCCAAGGGTTTGAGGACGATTCTTGCCGAGAGATCCATCAATGCAAGTGCACTAAGGGCTGATGACATGCGTACTATTTTATCAAACCACCACGACTTCTTAGAAGAAAAAACTCAAGTAGAACACTATGTTCATGGCAGAGGATTTCAGTGCTATTTCTTGCCAAAGTTCCACTGTGAACTAAACCCGATTGAGCGGGTGTGGTGCCACTCGAAGCTATACTGCCGGGCTCACACTAATTTTACGCTACCTAAGCTTCGTCAAATCCTCACTCCAGCTTTGGACTCTGTATCTGTCGAACTGATACGAAAATATTTTAGAAAGGTCAGAGACTATGAGCAGGCTTATTTGGATGGGAAGAAGGCTGGGAAGGAAGTGGAGGTGGCCGTAAAACAATATAAATCACATAGACGCATAATCGGAGAGAACATTTAAATAGCAATATTATGTCCATCTTTAAAAAAATCATAACTCTTTCATTTTTTTATTTTATCAAATTCTGCAACAGCCATTCTGTAGAGCTCTCTTTTGTGCTTTTTTAGGCTATTATAAAAAGTGTATACCTGGTAGTATGTAGGGCTGAATTATATTTTAGTCAGAGCTATCAGATTATACACTTTCTTTGATTACTTCCTTGTGGTTTGGTCTAAACCATTTCCACAACGGCCAAAGTGTAGACACTATTAAGTGTTAAACGTGTGGCAAATATGGGGGAAGTCCAAACCATAATGCGTGAGAAAATTCAATATTAGTAAATTGAAGCTATACTCGCGAACATTTAGTATTGTGGGTGTGGTTAACACTAGGTAATTATGGTTTGGCCAGACTTGTTCCTCTTGTATTCCTCTATGATCTGTAAAAAAATGAACAGCTGAAATAAATTGTATGGTAAGTTATAACAAGGAATACAAGGAATACAAAACAAAAATTTTCGGGCCTCTATGCTGGCCTGCACTATAGTTAAAGGAGAGTTGATAATGATGGCGCTAATAATAATAATAATAATAATAATAATAATAATAATAATAATAATAATAATTAATAATTAATAATAACTTTTTTTAAAGTAATAGTATATAACAATAACAACAATAATAACCAATGAAGTGTTTTACTGTCATCAGAGTTCCCATGCTCTTGTCATCTAGATTACAAAATGATGAGGTATTTCCAAAGAGGGATAAAAGTTTAGCCTGTGATGTTATGTTTTCAGCTAGGGATGATGGCCCTAAAGAAGTTCATGATGACAAAATAAGGAGTACAGAACAGACTTAGTTCACAAGTGGAGTGGCAAAAAATTGAGTTGTCTGATTAGAACAAGAGAAGGTTCAAAGGGATGTACCCCACCTCGCAGAGCACAGAAGCTAAACTTCACCATTTATTTGAAAGCATTTTAGAGCAAATAAGATTCAGTTGTTCATCACTACAGACATAAAATAAGACCATTCTAGGTCACATGGATTATTAAGCAGTAATAAATTCATTGGCTATGATGTTTTTTGCCTAAATTGCCTATAAAGTCTTGGTGATAATGGAGAACTATCTGGTGGTTAAGACGTGCTACTCCCCAAATACGTTTTTGATCCTTCAAGGGCACTGAAAATGCTACAATTCGTAGCGGGCACAACCATAAGTAGATGGAAAGTGCAACAGAACATGCTAGTCTTGGACTTTGAGCAACAAATATCAATCCAGAAACAGATGGTTTCAGGTTTATTATTTTTAACGAACTAGACCATGGGGAGGTTAAGATCCTCACCATAAAAGCTACTTACATACAGTACCCAGACCACTGTCATGATCTTCACCAGAACATGCTTTAAAAAGGAGTTTCTCTATATTTTAGTGAACTTGAACCCTGGTTGGTGGGATCATATACCACAGCTAAATTCAGTACACTTCAAAATATTTATGTCTCTCTTGACTTTCAACACTAGACATTTCAGGGTTTTATAGGTTCTAACTAAGCTTATCTGTATGATGTGAGGATGATTTTTTATAATATTAGGAATGAAAAGTAGCCATTTGATTAGCAATATAACCTTCATTTCAGTGTCTGCAGTGGTTCTGAGTGCCTCTTCCCACAACTTCTGAACATCTTTATAATCCGGCAAAGCATCAGCACATCCTCTCCACCTTGTGGGACACATTGTTCGAATAGAAGATGGTGCACTTCTAATTTCTTCTTTGATTCTACTCAACGTAGCCTCTTGCTTGGGAGGACAGAGAGCGGGAAAGCTTGCTAGTTCAAAACAACACGTATCAGGCCCTTCATTTGTACCCAATTAAGAGCATGCCCTTTAAACATGTAAACACAGTGTTGGGCTCGATCTTAGCAGCTACGCTCAGCCATTGTGCTGCACCTTCAATTGGCAGCTACTCCGCCTCTGGCTGCAGCCATTGTGCTGCAACATTGGCAGCTACTCCACCTCTAGCTTCACTCATTTTTCTGCAGCCGCCATAGCACCTGACCTCATATCTTAGCTGTGGGTATCACACCAAAAAACTGTAATAGATGCTACACTGCCATCAGCTGTAGAGGAGAGAAGATTGTGCAACCCAAGAAACTCTTCAATAACTTCAGTCTTCTACCCACCGGATCACCAAAATAAATTGCTTCGGTAGTTTCGTCCACCATAACAGTAGAGAAGGGGAGTTATGGATGTCACCAAGCAGCTTTCTCAAGACACTATGAAACATTACATCTAAGAGTTCTCATGTGATGTGAACTTCCTCAAACTTTAATTAACCAAACAATCTGTGGATTATATTCAGACCTAAGACAAAGCAACTGGACTATGATGTCATAGAGCAAAACCTTGTCTAGCTAAAACGTGCATACTGAAATGATTCTCCTCATAATGTTTCTGGCTTCTTGCTTTTTACATTTTGTGAACAGAACCCAAGAGTTCACAAACACCTGGTGCAGTTTTTGGTAAGGTGATAATAGCCTCTATGGCCTCAATGTGCGCATGAGAGTTACTTGAATGTTCTGGTTGTCACTTCCAATTGCAGAAACCTCTGACATAGTCCATATTATGAGAAGAATCATCATATTGAGTGACTTCAGAGGTACTGTTTTGGGACTGGTTTTGACCGTGGTTACTGAAAGCCTTCACACAAGTACGACCAAAAAATCTGCCTCTTTCACGATCCAGAAAAGTCATGCTGCAAACCAGCGATGCTTAAACTCACAGGAAGTAGTCCATCTACTCTTTCTCCCAACCCTCTTTTTAAAACAGGTAGGGTGTGTATGGTTACTCTGGTAGATCAGGTAATGGTGGAATCTGGTTAGCCTGATTATCCATCATGTCAGACAGTTTGCCGTGTGCTCTAAAGCAATGTTATGATGCAATCCAGGAATATGGACACGCCTACTTATTTATGACCCGCATGTTTAGAGTGACCACAGGGTCAAACTGTCTCGGTGATAAATGCACAAGTTGTTAGGGTAGGTCCACCTGTTTGAGGGAGTCATCACAGTGACAACACACTGAGAGCTAAGTACTACTGTACTAAGCTAGTCTATAGCTACCTGTTACCATAGACACCGATTCTGCATAGCTAGCTATTTATGTTGACAAAATGAATGGCCCGAAAGGTTGTCCATTTAAAACTGGACCAACCAGACCAGTTGCTCCTCTGCTGCAGTTGAACAGACCCAGAACAGACACAATCTTACAACCTCACAGTCCCGGATATAACCACAACCCACATCAAAGGCAAAGGTCTGGGCTTGCAGCAAAAGCCGCAACCAGACCACACAAACCTCAAGCTCCTGCAAGCAACTCCCCGCAAACCATAAATACACATGAAGTAATCCGGCACATGATCCTAATTATCACATCACATGGTCCTTTATGTTCCTAATTATCACGGTCACATGGTCCTTATGATCTTAATAAGTCCAATGATATGAGTAAAATATCAGTAGTGAGTTCCATCAAAGCATTTCCATGGTCCTGCTACGCTGGCCGAAGGCAGTTACAGCACTCATAATAATTATGTTTCTTGAAGACAAAAAAGGGTCCTACCGTGGGAAAAAAATCTGATTTTGGTGTCATGCTATTTTTCACAACATACCCAAAATCCTCTTTGGGGAAACAGTACAGTATTGTTGTATTGTTATGTGTGTACTTACATACTAAATGTGCTTGTGTGGAGTGCTAGGCTTCTGCATTCTATATAGACAACTCTAAAATTGATCTTTAATTGCACCATGCAAATGGACAATGTAATAAGTTTGTCTCATTAAAAAATTCCCAAAGATTTCAGAAGGTTCTGGATATAATAAAAATTGCGCTCAAAATCAGCTTTGAAACTTTCAACTACCATACTCAAGATTTTGTAAGGAGGGCACCTTGAGTCTTCTTCTTAACATGAGGTGACCAATAATCGCTGTTAGTAGTGTATAGCACACCTCGCTATATGAACTAACCATTCGCAACCACGTCCCTTCGTATTAAAGACTATTGTGCGCTGACAATTCTTTACCTTCCTTCAGCGGTGGTTAGTGCAACCCAGTATATCCATGCCAAGGTCTTTACTAGGCTGATGACAAAGAGGTTAGGGTGGAACAACCACAAGGAATAATCATACTGTTGAGCCTGTTAAAGACCACCACATATAGCACAGTGTGACACTATATTATAAAGTAACTAACACTAATAATGGGTCTACATTTTCAACAATACATATAATAATTGTAATTATAAGATTGTCACGCTATTCAGTGGAGGGGAATAAAGATCATTCATCAGCTCGCCATACTCCTCTGCCACTACTTCCTCCCTGACACCACACCACACTTTTACTTGGGCATTCTTCTGTTATATACAATATCCAGTGAGTATACGGACTTGCTTACAGAACTAATGCATTATTTTTTGGTAGGTTTCTCATATCATAATTCCCGCCCGTTGTCGTCTGACACCGATATGTACAGATCAGTGTTCGGCTCTAGCTTCACTTGATGAGTTTGCAGCTGTGTCAATGCATGATTGTGAACTGACGGGGAAAGCCTGTGACTTCTAGAATTTGCCCTGGAGGTTATTTGTTATCCATGAGCTGCACGAAATAGTTTGTGGTAGAAGGGAGAGAGAAGTGGGCTTCTGAAGTGTAATCTTGCTTATTCTGAGGCTCTAGTGTGTGTATGGAAATCTTACCGGAAATGCATTTAATTAGCCGCTAAATGTTCAAATCGCAATGATTAGCCACGCCTCTGCAGTTAGAAACTGCTATGAGGCTGATGAGAGAAGCTACAGTCCATGTCGTCGCTATGGCCTAGTCGTCAGCTGGGTTTCAAGATCCTAGTACTGTAAGTGACGTTAATAAGCCATCTGGCTATCCTTTTGTAAGCTAGCGGAAAACCAAGTCGATTCTCCAAGCTATAATATATAATTATTGTTTCTATGATGTTCGTATCAGGAACTGAGTGCAGATCGCACTAGCTGGTATACATCAAGCTCATCCACTAGAGTCCGAGGTGAGATTTGTTGAAGTGGGTTATTGTGCATTGATAGCTATCTCTAGCTGCACACTATTCTCTGGTAGTAGCAGTCCAGAGCAAGCACTGATACAGCATCATACTGGGTTGAGGCAGGTTGAATTAGGCACTGTGGCACCCTTGAGCAGGCCATTTTGATGATATATTGCGCTGTTAATTTATATTTTTTGTTTTGTCTGTGGACCAAGGGGTAAAAAAACCAAGTTATTAATCTTTATTCCAATAATCTGTTCAGTCTGTTCAGAATGTGAATACAATAAGCTGCAGTTTGGTGTAAGATTCAAATCCATTGAGGTGAGCAAAGCTACGCACTTCTCTGTCACTTTATGTCCATGACAAAACTTGCAGCAAAGAATTCCATCCCAGGAGTGCTCTAGAGTGAAGTGGTTGCCAGCAGGCATTAGGTGTCTGTGCAGCTCTCCTCAGCAGAAAAGCTTCCAGAAACTGTGGTGAAGGAGGGCTGGAAGAGGTGGTCCATGACAACAGTTGCAATTCCCAGCATAATTCGGTGTGTTTGCTCCCCTAAAACCAGAAGTCTATATTTCAGCAGTCCACTGTGCGTTCAGCACATACACTCTATATTTATAATAAAAAATCTTCTGTTAACAGTGTTTGAGCCACACAATGGCTCATGGTGGCTAATGAACAGCATTGATAATTATGTCCCCAAGTAAAGCAATTAACCACATAAATAGAGATTTATTTCAGGTGCGAGTTGTGGTGAATTGGATACTTGTGCCAATAATTGGGTTCAAAGTTCTTCATGCACATAATTAGAAAGTCATGATATGGACCAACTTGAGACAGTATCGGTGGGCGAAGTCCATACATCTGGGTCTCTTCTTTAGTAACATAACAGCTAGTCCATACCATATGGGTCTCTTCCTTAGCAACATAACAGCTAGTTCATACCATATGGGTCTCTTCCTTAGCAACATAACAGCTAGTTCATACCATATGGGTCTCTTCCTTAGCAACATAACAGCTAGTTCATACCATATGGGTCTCTTCTTTAGCAACATAACAGCTAGTCCATACCATATGGGTCTCTTCCTTAGCAACCATAACAGCTAGTTCATACCATATGGGTCTCTTCCTTAGCAACATAACAGCTAGTTCATACCATATGGGTCTCTTCCTTAGCAACATAACAGCTAGCTCATACCATATGGGTCTCTTCCTTGGCAACATAACAGCTAGTTCATACCATATGGGTCTCTTCCTTAGCAACATGACAGCTAGTTCATACCATATGGGTCTCTTCCTTAGCAACATAACAGCTAGTTCATACCATATGGGTCTCTTCCTTAGCAACATAACAGCTAGTTCATACCATATGGGTCTCTTCCTTAGCAACATGACAGCTAGTTCATACCATATGGGTCTCTTCCTTAGCAACATAACAGCTAGTTCATACCATATGGGTCTCTTCCTTAGCAACCATAACAGCTAGTTCATACCATATGGGTCTCTTCCTTAGCAACATAACAGCTAGTTCATACCATATGGGTCTCTTCCTTAGCAACATAACAGCTAGCTCATACCATATGGGTCTCTTCCTTGGCAACATAACAGCTAGTTCATACCATATGGGTCTCTTCCTTAGCAACATGACAGCTAGCTCATACCATATGGGTCTCTTCCTTAGCAACATAACAGCTAGTTCATACCATATGGGTCTCTTCCTTAGCAACATAACAGCTAGTTCATACCATATGGGTCTCTTCCTTAGCAACATGACAGCTAGTTCATACCATATGGGTCTCTTCCTTAGCAACATAACAGCTAGTTCATACCATATGGGTCTCTTCCTTAGCAACATAACAGCATACCATATGGGCCTCTTCCTTAGTAACATAACAGCTAGTTCATACCATATGGGTCTCTTCCTTAGTAACATAACAGCTAGTCCATACCATATGGGCCTCTTCCTTAGTAACATAACAGCTAGTTCATACCATATGGGTCTCTTCCTTAGCAACATAACAGCTAGTTCATACCATATGGGTCTCTTCCTTAGCAACATAACAGCTAGTCCATACCATATGGGTCTCTTCCTTAGCAACATAACAGCTAGCTCATACCATATGGGTCTCTTCCTTGGCAACATAACAGCTAGTTCATACCATATGGGTCTCTTCCTTAGCAACATGACAGCTAGTTCATACCATATGGGTCTCTTCCTTAGCAACATAACAGCTAGTTCATACCATATGGGTCTCTTCCTTAGCAACATAACAGCATACCATATGGGCCTCTTCCTTAGTAACATAACAGCTAGTTCATACCATATGGGTCTCTTCCTTAGTAACATAACAGCTAGTCCATACCATATGGGCCTCTTCCTTAGTAACATAACAGCTAGTTCATACCATATGGGTCTCTTCCTTAGCAACATAACAGCTAGTTCATACCATATGGGTCTCTTCCTTAGCAACATAACAGCTAGTCCATACCATATGGGTCTCTTCCTTAGTAACATAACAGCTAGTTCATGCCATATGGATCTCTTCCTTAGTAACATAACAGCTGATGTCTTGCATGACCAAAGCACTTCACAATCTATGAAGTCGTCTCATGTCGATGAGTGTACCATTTTGCACTTTTGATCCAATCCATGAATAGGAGGACGAGCAGCACAGTAGAGGGTGTGGCTTCCACAGTAGATAACTTTCCCCCAAGAAACTTTCTGTCTCCTGTGCAAGGTTAGTTTTATTTCATGGTAAGAGCCACTTAATGAACTCTCAGTTGACATAATAACATTATAATAACCTTGTCAATAATCAACTTCAAATTGTATTCACTCGGCGTTTCGACAAGATGCACTAGCCTTCATAGTTTAACATGGTGAGGTGGTCTCCAGTGTTTTGCCCTGTGCACTATGATTGTACAAGGCAGTCGTTAGACTTGTCTGTCCTTGCTCAACCATGGAACAGTGTGAGCAGTTGAGTGGCACTCAAAATCGATTGCTTTAATTCATGTTGAAGAATTGATTTATATCTTAACCAAACCAGGTAACCTGCATCCATTGTTTACAAGAAGCTGCTCTACACACTGATGCTGGTTATTTGCATCTTGTCTCTTCTGAGGGTTGCCGTGTGTCCAGCAACCTCTCTGCCTTCAGACTTCCATATTGCTCTAACACTGACAGAGCAAGAACTACCCTTGCTCTAATACTGACAGAGCAAGAACTACCCTTGCTCTAACACTGACAGCAAGAACTACCCTTGCTCTAGCACTGACAGAGCAAGAACTACCCTTGCTCTAACACTGACAGAGCAAGAACTACCCTTGCTCTAACACTGACAGCAAGAACTACCCTTGCTCTAACACTGACAGAGCAAGAACTACCCTTGCTCTAACACTGACAGCAAGAACTACCCTTGCTCTAACACTGACAGCAAGAACTACCCTTGCTCTAACACTGACAGCAAGAACTACCCTTGCTCTAACACTGACAGAGCAAGAACTACCCTTGCTCTAATACTGACAGAGCAAGAACTACCCTTGCTCTAACACTGACAGCAAGAACTGCCCTTGCTCTAATACTGACAGAGCAAGAACTACCCTTGCTCTAACACTGACAGCAAGAACTACCCTTGCTCTAACACTGACAGCAAGAACTACCCTTGCTCTAACACTGACAGAGCAAGAACTACCCTTGCTCTAATACTGACAGAGCAAGAACTACCCTTGCTCTAATACTGACAGAGCAAGAACTACCCTTGCTCTAACACTGCCAGAGCAAGAACTACCCTTGCTCTAACACTGACAGCAAGAACTACCCTTGCTCTAACACTGACAGAGCAAGAACTACCCTTGCTCTAACACTGACAGCAAGAACTACCCTTGCTCTAACACTGACAGCAAGAACTACCCTTGCTCTAACACTGACAGAGCAAGAACTACCCTTGCTCTAACACTGCCAGAGCAAGAACTACCCTTGCTCTAACACTGACAGAGCAAGAACTACCCTTGCTCTAACACTGACAGCAAGAACTACCCTTGCTCTAACACTGCCAGAGCAATTACTACCCTTGCTCTAACACTGACAGAGCAAGAACTACCCTTCTAATACTGACAGAGCAAGAACTACCCTTGCTCTAACACTGACAGCAAGAACTACCCTTGCTCTAACACTGACAGCAAGAACTACCCTTGCTCTAATACTGCCAGAGCAAGAACTACCCTTGCTCTAACACTGACAGAGCAAGAACTACCCTTGCTCTAATACTGACAGAGCAAGAACTACCCTTGCTCTAACACTGACAGAGCAAGAACTACCCTTGCTCTAACACTGACAGAGCAAGAACTACCCTTGCTCTAGCACTGACAGAGCAAGAACTACCCTTGCTCTAACACTGCCAGAGCAAGAACTACCCTTGCTCTAACACTGACAGAGCAAGAACTACCCTTGCTCTAACACTGACAGAGCAAGAACTACCCTTGCTCTAATACTGACAGCAAGAACTACCCTTGCTCTAACACTGACAGAGCAAGAACTACCCTTGCTCTAACACTGACAGAGCAAGAACTACCCTTGCTCTAACACTGACAGAGCAAGAACTACCCTTGCTCTAACACTGACAGAGCAAGAACTACCCTTGCTCTAACACTGACAGAGCAAGAACTACCCTTGCTCTAACACTGACAGAGCAAGAACTACCCTTGCTCTAACACTGACAGCAAGAACTACCCTTGCTCTAACACTGACAGCAAGAACTACCCTTGCTCTAACACTGCCAGAGCAATTACTACCCTTGCTCTAACACTGACAGAGCAAGAACTACCCTTCTAATACTGACAGAGCAAGAACTACCCTTGCTCTAACACTGACAGCAAGAACTACCCTTGCTCTAACACTGACAGAGCAAGAACTACCCTTGCTCTAACACTGACAGAGCAAGAACTACCCTTGCTCTAACACTGACAGCAAGAACTACCCTTGCTCTAACACTGACAGAGCAAGAACTACCCTTCTAATACTGACAGAGCAAGAACTACCCTTGCTCTAACACTGACAGCAAGAACTACCCTTGCTCTAACACTGACAGAGCAATTACTACCCTTGCTCTAACACTGACAGAGCAAGAACTACCCTTGCTCTAACACTGACAGAGCAAGAACTACCCTTGCTCTAACACTGACAGAGCAAGAACTACCCTTGCTCTAACACTGACAGAGCAAGAACTACCCTTGCTCTAACACTGACAGAGCAAGAACTACCCTTGCTCTAACACTGACAGAGCAAGAACTACCCTTGCTCTAATACTGACAGAGCAAGAACTACCCTTGCTCTAATACTGACAGAGCAAGAACTACCCTTGCTCTAATACTGACAGAGCAAGAACTACCCTTGCTCTAACACTGCCAGAGCAAGAACTACCCTTGCTCTAACACTGCCAGAGCAAGAACTACCCTTGCTCTAACACTGCCAGAGCAAGAACTACCCTTCTAATACTGAACTCTAAGAGTGATTTGAACAGCTTGTCGTTCAAGAAATGTTGCTGTTGTTGTTGCTGTTGTTGTGTTGTTGTTGTTGTGTTGTTGTTATTGTTGTGTTGTTGTTGTTTCTATTCTAGTCTTTGAGCGATCATGGGTGATGCTGCTCACTTTCTGACGGAGTTGGTGGGAAGCTATGACGCTGAGAACTTGCGAGTGGCTAGCCTGCACCTGGCGGAGATTATCAAGAGAGGTAAAGCTATAGGAGTCTTTACTTGCTTCCCTCCACCTCCCCTTCCCCCCCTCCCACTCCCCCTCTCCCCTCCCCCTCCCCCTCTCCCCTCCCCCTCCCCCTCTCCCCTCCCCCTCCCCCTCTCCCCTCCTCCTCTCCTCCCCCTCCCCTCCCCTTCCCCCTCCCCTCCCCCCTCCCACTCCCCCTCTCCCCTCCCCTCCCCCTCCCCCTCCCCCCTCCCCCTCCCTCCCCCTCTCCCGTCCCGTCCCCTCCCCCTCCCCATCTCCCCTCCCCCTCCCACTCCCCCTCTCCCCTCCCCCTCCCCCTCCCCCTCTCCCTTCCCCCTCCCCCTCTCCCTTCCCCCTCCCCCTCCCCCTCCCCCTCCCCCTTTCCCCTCTTTCATCTCCCACTCTCCCCTCTCTTTCTCCCACCTCTCTAATATGAAATATGAAGCTGTGTGCACGTGTGTGTGTTGAGTGTGTGCGTGTGTGTGCACATAACTTGCTGGTAGTCAGTTGTTTCACATCAGTGACCTGGCTGGTCCAGTAGGCACACATACATGCCTACATACACACACACGAGCAATAGCCGGTGATATAATTTTTTGTTCAGCTCGTGTAAACAAGCTGAGTAGTAGTGCAAGCATCAGTGGTGAGGCATGTTAGCAGACCTCAGAGCACAGGGCTCTAGCTGAGCTACCAGCATTGTGGTGAGTGTATGTGAAGGACTGCCAGACCAATGGTGTGTATACATGTTGCAGAAGCTGAGAAAATGTGCTCAATAGTACAGAAAAATGTCTTCAGTTTGTGTATACTAATAGCCTCTTCTCTCTGAGACTTGCTCTCAGTTGACATACAATATTACAATGACCTTTTCAATAATCCACTTGAAATTTTCTCTCTCGACGTTCTGACTAGATGCTCTAGCCTTCATCAGGAATAACGAGACACTAAGACTTGAATGAGCCTGCTATATACCGGTAGCTAGCTATCCACCACGTGCTACAAACCATACCCCGACACACACGTGTGCCATGGTCCTGTGACGTGCACTTCCTCAGATGCTATCACAAGTTGACATGAAAGGAGACTTCATGTAGATCCAAACAAAGATGACCCTTTACCATGTAGAATAAAAGTTATTAAATGGTAAAGGGTCATCTAGGTAGTGGTCTATATGGGGAAAGTAAACAGATCAATCATGTTTAGTTGTTCTTGTCTCAAGTGTTTTTGTGTGTATTTGTTTGTGTTGTTGTGTTGTTGTTTCTTATAGTTGAGTGGTGAGCTTCAGGGCCTCCAGGGCTTTTAAACACTCGTTTATTGCTGTTGTTCCACTACACATCAGCACATGCCATTTCTTGTTGCTATTGACTGTACCCATGTAGAGTCAGCTGGTGTTGTTGACTGTACCCATGTAGAGTCAGCTAAGGCTTCCTTCAAGGACTTGGTAACAGTTGCACTGGAGAACTCCACCAACTAAACAGCAGATGTTTAAGTAGAGGATCAGCTATAGCTTACTTTGGACTTGGTAACAGTTACCAAGGGCAAGAACTCCACAAACAAACAGCAGAACTGATCAGGTCATTGGCTCTGTCTATAATGGAGATGTGCATTAGCTTCACTAGTTGATCCATGTCGACTGTTACCTGTTGATGCAAGTTAGTGAGGGGGTGGACCTGTTGATGCAAGTTAGTGAGGGGGTGGACCTGTTGATGCAAGTTAGTGAGGGCTGTTGATGCAAGTTAGTGAGGGGGTGGACCTGTTGATGCAAGTTAGTGAGGGGGTGGACCTGTTGATGCAAGTTAGTGAGGGGGTGGACCTGTTGATGCAAGTTAGTGAGGGGGTGGACCTGTTGATGCAAGTTAGTGAGGGGGTGGACCTGTTGATGCAAGTTAGTGAGGTGGTGGACCTGTTGATGCAAGTTAGTGAGGTGGTGGACCTGTTGATGCAAGTTAGTGAGGGGGTGGACCTGTTGATGCAAGTTAGTGAGGAGTGGACCTGTTGATGCAAGTTAGTGGGGGGGTGTACCTGTTGATGCAAGTTAGTGAGGGCTGTTGATGCAAGTTAGTGAGGGGGTGGACCTGTTGATGCAAGTTAGTGAGGGGGTGGACCTGTTGATGCAAGTTAGTGAGGGGGTGGACCTGTTGATGCAAGTTAGTGAGGGGGTGGACCTGTTGATGCAAGTTAGTGAGGGGGTGGACCTGTTGATGTAAGTTAGTGAGGGGGTGGACCTGTTGATGCAAGTTAGTGAGAGGGTGGATCTGTTGATGCAAGTTAGTGAGGGGGTGGACCTGTTGATGCAAGTTAGTGAGGGGGTGGACCTGTTGATGCAAGTTAGTGAGGGGGTGGACCTGTTGATGCAAGTTAGTGAGGGGGTGGACCTGTTGATGCCAGTTAGTGAGGGGGTGGACCTGTTGATGCAAGTTAGTGAGGGGGTGGACCTGTTGATGCAAGTTAGTGAGGGGGTGGACCTGTTGATGCAAGTTAGTGAGGGTGTGGACCTGTTGATGTAAGTTAGTGAGGGCTGGACCTGTTGATGCAAGTTAGTGAGGGGGTGGACCTGTTGATGCAAGTTAGTGAGGGGGTGGACCTGTTGATGCAAGTTAGTGAGGGGGTGGACCTGTTGATGCAAGTTAGTGAGGGGGTGGACCTGTTGATGCAAGTTAGTGAGGGGGTGGACCTGTTGATGCAAGTTAGTGAGGGGGTGGACCTGTTGATGTAAGTTAGTGAGAGGGTGGACCTGTTGATGCAAGTTAGTGAGGGGGTGGACCTGTTGATGCAAGTTAGTGAGGGGGTGGACCTGTTGATGTAAGTTAGTGAGAGGGTGGACCTGTTGATGCAAGTTAGTGAGGGGGTGGACCTGTTGATGCAAGTTAGTGAGGGGGTGGACCTGTTGATGCAAGTTAGTGAGGAGTGGACCTGTTGATGTAAGTTAGTGAGGGGGTGGACCTGTTGATGTAAGTTAGTGAGGGCTGGACCTGTTGATGCAAGTTAGTGAGGGGGTGGACCTGTTGATGCAAGTTAGTGAGGGGGTGGACCTGTTGATGCAAGTTAGTGAGGGTGTGGACCTGTTGATGCAAGTTAGTGAGGGGGTGGACCTGTTGATGCAAGTTAGTGAGGGGGTGGACCTGTTGATGCAAGTTAGTGAGGGGGTGGACCTGTTGATGCAAGTTAGTGAGGGTGTGGACCTGTTGATGTAAGTTAGTGAGGGGGTGGACCTGTTGATGCAAGTTAGTGAGGGGGTGGACCTGTTGATGCAAGTTAGTGAGGGGGTGGACCTGTTGATGCAAGTTAGTGAGGGTGTGGACCTGTTGATGTAAGTTAGTGAGGGGTGGACCTGTTGATGCAAGTTAGTGAGGGGGTGGACCTGTTGATGCAAGTTAGTGAGGGGGTGGACCTGTTGATGTAAGTTAGTGAGGGCCTGTTGATGCAAGTTAGTGAGGGGGTGGACCTGTTGATGCAAGTTAGTGAGGGGGTGGACCTGTTGATGCAAGTTAGTGAGGGGGTGGACTTGTTGATGCAAGTTAGTGAGGGGGTGGACCTGTTGATGCAAGTTAGTGAGGGGGTGGACCTGTTGATGCAAGTTAGTGAGGGGGTGGACCCGTTGATGCAAGTTAGTGAGGGGGTGGACCTGTTGATGCAAGTTAGTGAGGAGTGGACCTGTTGATGCAAGTTATTGAGGGGGTGGACCTGTTGATGCAAGTTAGTGAGAGGGTGGACCTGTTGATGCAAGTTAGTGAGGGGGTTGACCTGTTGATGCAAGTTAGTGAGGGGGTGGACCTGTTGATGCAAGTTAGTGAGGGGGTGGACCTGTTGATGCAAGTTAGTGAGGGGGTGGACCTGTTGATGCAAGTTAGTGAGGGGGTGGACCTGTTGATGCAAGTTAGTGAGGGGGTGGACCTGTTGATGCAAGTTAGTGAGGGGGTGGACCTGTTGATGCAAGTTAGTGAGGAGTGGACCTGTTGATGCAAGTTATTGAGGGGGTGGACCTGTTGATGCAAGTTAGTGAGAGGGTGGACCTGTTGATGCAAGTTAGTGAGGGGGTTGACCTGTTGATGCAAGTTAGTGAGGGGGTGGACCTGTTGATGCAAGTTAGTGAGGGGGTGGACCTGTTGATGCAAGTTAGTGAGGGGGTTGACCTGTTGATGCAAGTTAGTGAGGGGGTGGACCTGTTGATGCAAGTTAGTGAGGGGGTGGACCTGTTGATGCAAGTTAGTGAGGGGGTGGACCTGTTGATGCAAGTTAGTGAGGGGGTGGACCTGTTGATGCAAGTTAGTGAGGGGGTGGACCTGTTGATGCAAGTTAGTGAGGGAGTGGACCTGAAGTATGAGCTCGAGTGTTTAAGGATTTATGTGTTGCATAGTCAGCATGTGCTATACACTGCCTTGTGTTGCATAGTCAGCATGTGCTATACACTGCCTTGTGTTGCATAGTCAGCATGTGCTATACACTGCCTTGTACTGCATAGTCAGCATGTGCTATACACTGCCTTGTACTGCATAGTCAGCATGTGCTATACACTGCCTCGTGTTGCATAGTCAGCATGTGCTATATACTGCCTTGTGTTGCATAGTCAGCATGTGTTATACATGTGTCTGTTGAATCATCTGTCTTTGGTGTAGCTGACGGTCACTGCCTGCAGCTGCTGATAGAGAGAGATGTGGTGCGTGGTATCTTGAAGGTCATGGACAGTCTTCCCTCCCACTCGGCAGCCCAGCAGGTTCGTCCTGAATAACTAGTCCTTATGTTCCACAATTATTATTATTAACTTTTGCTGTTTGTTCATTATTTATTTATATACTTGTTTATTTACTATCTATCTATCTATCTATCTATCTATCTATCTATCTATCTATCTATCTATCTATCTATCTATCTATCTATCTATCTAATCTATCTATCTATCTATCTATCTATCTTATCATCTATCTTATCATTATCTATCTATCATCTATCTATCTATCTAATCTATCTATCTATCTATCTATCTTATCATCTATCTATCATCTATCTATCTATCTATCTATCTATCTATCTATCTATTATTGTTTATTTATTTATATATTTTTTATTGTTTTGATGTGTTTTTTGCTGAGCGTGCATTTGGTTTTGTGCATTTGTTTTTCTGTCGGTGTTGTGAAAAGCCTTAGATTGGTACATCTACTCATCTTTTCTGATTCTTGCGTTTATTCTAGAATGGATTCCATACCAGGAGTGTTAGTTATGATCTCTTTAGAGATTTCATTTGCTGGAATATACTGTAGGTCTCAGTAGCAGTCATCTTCTCCAGTTCAGAGGTGCGACTTAAACACGAAATGTGTTGGAATATGTAGCACTTGCTAAATTGAATCATTGCCTGAGTGGGCGGGTCACAATCGCTGGGTGGGCGGGTCACAATCGCTGGGTGGGCGGGTCACAATCACTGGGTGGGCGGGTCACAATCACTGGGTGGGCGGGTCACAATCACTGGGTGGGCTGGTCACAATCACTGGGTGGGCGGGTCACAATCACTGGGTGGGCGGGTCACAATCACTGGGTGGGCGGGTCACAATCACTGGTGGACGGGTCACAATCACTGGGAGCGTGTGATCTCTACTATAGCTACTAGATGCAGTGCTCGTGTGAAACTTCCCCCTATTCTCTGCTGACGTCTAAAAGCTCGTCTCTAGTCAACCTTCATGGGGTAGGTCCAAGATTGTTTGATTGGCCCATTGTCCGTGGAGCTGCAAGGTCAGAGTTGACCCAGTGTCTAGGCAGCTGCAAGGTCAGAGTTGACCCAGTGTCTGTGGAGCTGCAAGGTCAGAGTTGACCCAGTGT